>VYXB01008912.1:663843-691718 GCA_013397135.1 Pachyramphus minor | reverse complement strand
GAATCAGATTTGTAACCTCATCAAAAGAGATAGATTTTTTTCTGACAAACTCTATTTTCCATAAATCCAGAGCGATTGGTGTTAATTGCATTATTTGCTTTTAATTCAGTATTAATCAAGCTCTCTCTCTATTTCTGTTTTGTTTTACCATGAACTGCAGTCCTGTTGACAGCCTTATTGTGGTCTCGGGTTTCATTAATTCTATTAAGATATTGTCACAGCATAATTTTTCCTTTCAGCCATCTGGAACCTTTCCAATATTCCAAGAATTACAGAAAATTAGCTTCAGTGTACGGATAGATATGGGGGAAAGGATGCATAAACCACTTTTTTTTATTCCTTTCTTTCTTGGAAAAGCTACCAGGACCATTGACATTTCCCTAAATCTGTTGTGTCCAGCGTGAAGTCACAGCACAAGAGAAGATCCAAGCAGCCTTTTTCTTACAGAAGGAATCTCTTCTCTGGCAGTCTGCCCATTTCTCTGGGCCTCTGGAGTGAAGACCGAGTTGAAATCATGTATCTGTCTTTGCAACACTCTTTGCAGCTACCAATGCCCAAGGATTACAGTTGTTACTGTGATTGCCTGGAAGGAATAGAAACACTTCTTAGACCAGGAGTAGGAGGTTTGCATTAGAAGTCATAAAATATCTGAATCTGGACAGGTTTTGTCCCTTTTTCAGGTTGCTTTGTACGTTTTTTCCATTGGCTTTTGTTTGATTGTTTTTGTTTGTTTGTTTGTTTGTTTAGGGGGCAAAGAGGCTGTTGTTGTTTGTTTGCTTTGTTTTTTTAAATTAAATTGAGCAGGCTGATTAATTGATTTAGATAAAATGAAGTGGCTGAAAAGAATGTCACTGTACCACTGGGCATGACACAGGCTATGACTTCTTTTGGGGAAAAAATATTAACTGCACAGAGGAAGAAAAGAAATCAAGTCGTCCTGAAGCACTTGGATTTTGTAAATCTTTGAGATGAAAAATTCCTTTTTCCTAGCTGAAATGTTATTTCTGGCACTCCTTCCTGCTAGTAAATAAAGTTGAGTGGGAGTCACAGAGCCTCAGAGCATCACACAGACCGCTTGTTGAATGGCAGCCTTAGGTACTGGCCTGTGAATGGGCAGCCCAAAGCTCCATAGCCCCTGATGTGGGCAGAGCATTTGCTGCCTTTCATGGAACTTGGGCTTTCCTAGACTAAAAATTACTGAATGAGGCAAGAAAACAGGTTATGCTGAAGTGCTGGGAAGTAAATGACAGCCATCCTGATGCGCTCAATGCTAAAGGTTCTGTATAGAAGAATTGGACAGCTAAAGTGACATTAACGTGGGAGATGCAAATTGAACTTAGTGGAATGTTTCCATTTCCCTTGACTTAATTTTGTACTTTGAGGTTCCCCCATCCTCATCCCCACCCCGTGTTTTCTGAGAGCTTTGTAGTACCTCAGTGTCTCCTCCTGGAGTGCAGAAGACTTCTGAAGACACAAACAATTGGATTTACATACTGCTTTTTAGGCAAAGGCAAAAAAATTCGGCCCATACTCTGGAAGACAGAAGTATAAATCACCTCTGAGCTTGAAGCCATGGAGTGCTAGTTGGACTAGTGCAGAGAGTGAATCAATAAACTTTACAAAGAGGAAGTTTTGTCTTACTCTTAGATCTCTACCACTGACAATTGCAGGGCAAAGGCTCTCTAGAGTGTTTTAATTGGATAAATTTGAACTGGTTAACTTTTAAATGAAGGAATGTACCTTTCAAAATGCTAGATTATTCATTTTCTTGGTTTAAAGGGTGAAAATGCCAAAGTCTTTTGATTTAACATAATTTTACACAGAAAGATTTGGTAATGAAAAAGTTGCAATTTATTAGAAAAACACCACAATGTGAACAACAAATTTCAAATGTTCCAACATGATTTTCTTTCAAGCTTTCCTAAGGCTGCTTTTTAATGATTCAAAGTCAAATTTTTTTCCAGACCCACAAAATTTGTTCCTGTTTCTCAGTTAAGCTGAAATATACTGTTACTGACATGCAATTTCTATGATCTTAGCAATAGCAGACTTTTTGGGTGGAGAGCAAAAACTAGCCAGACAAAAAGGTATGTGTCTGAAAGGAATGCGTAGGGTGTGATACCAAAATGCATGCCTTACTCATTTCTCAGGGCTTACTTTGAAAATAGTATGAGGCTTCAGTTCATGCAGAGTTAAAAAAAGTTAGAGAAAATTGGGATTGCTTCATATATACTCCACCAAAATGGAAGGTTGAAATGGAGAGACATTTCACACTGACACTAGGGTTTTCCCATGGATTTCCTGTTATGTGGTTTTTACCATTTGGTGATAAAACTAAGGTGAAAGCAAGCTGCATAACATTCTTGCTGTGTAGTACCTGAATAGAGATGATTAGTCATCACAGCAAAGTTTGTGTAGAGAAATAGTGTTTATATGGCAGTCCTAGAAATTCAGCTTTTTTAGTCACTACATATTCAGAGAAAACTGACCAGCATGTTCTCATCAAGGAAACAAAAAGCTTTCCAAAGCGCTGACTATGATTTTATACTCCTTATGGAAACATACTGACAGAAAATCTAAGAAATGACTCCATGGCCAGTAGTATAACAATTCCATACTGTTTGTTACAACGTAGAGGAGTAAGAGTCATGTTCTAAAATTTCATGTGTTTATATTAACAGAAATGTTTTTAGCTACTGTTATTTCATATCCAGACTGGTGGGACTGAATGGATATCTGAAACTGCAAAGACAAGGAAAAGACCTGAGGTTCACTTTTCTTAGAGTGTAAAGCATAATTGGCCCTCATTAGAGGCTTCTTCCATAAAAGCATAGGCTGTCATCCCTCTAGCAACACATCTAGAGAGGTTTTCTGTTAACGAGGAATGAAACCTTAGGGAAAGCTGTTTCCATACTGCACTGCCACTATTAGAAGGAAGAGAAGCATATTCCAGTAGGCATCCATCAGTGTGTATCCATTAATATTTTCTCCCATGGAAATACTATAAAATGAAGTAGAAATTGAAGCTGAAATTCAACTCAGTGCTCTGCTGCTTCATGCATGTATTCCTGCTTCTAGTCTCCAAAGACCCACCTGTTACACAGTTTACTTCATTAATAGGCAAAAGAAGAGATTTGGGGGGGCGGGGGAGCTTTTTTTTTTTTTTAATAAGTATCATTAGTAAAAAAATGCCATCACTTGAAAGATTCTTGTTCTTTTTGATTTTTCTTTACTAGCTGCCTTTCTTGCCAAAAGATGCTTCACGGTTTATTACCCAAACTCTGACCTGTCAGAAGTAGATCTGTGCATAAGTGAAATTCTCCCTTCAATCTGAACAGTATTCCATATTTGAAAAACCTGTAGTTAGCACTGTATTTGGAAGGACACTCATGAAATCACTAATAAAAGTCAATAGCTGAGAGCTCATTTAAGTCTAACTCAGGTAACAGGAACTTTAATAACACATTTCTCTCTTTTTATGATAGCATGTTTTTTAGCCTTTTTCAGAGAGAAAAAAACAACTTGCTTAAAGGCATACAGAGTTCAGAGATAAATAATTAAACAGATTCTAAACTTGAAATATTTTTTCATAACATATTGTCTTCCTTTTGAAAATCTGGTGTGATATTCCAGCATTCAAATGAGGTAGTAGTTTGCATTTACCTCGCATGGAGTAAATTCACTCCTCAAGGTGCAATGCCAGAGTGAGGCTGCAAAACTAGGAGAAACAGTATTCAAGATCCATTAGTAAATCCAGTGATAGCTGCTTCACATGATATGGGCCAACATGATGGATTCTCTTTGAGGTTCATATCTTCGAGCATGGAGGGAAACTTTTGCATAAAACATTAGAACAATGGCTTAATCTCTTGGGAAAGCCATATAAATACATTGAAAGCCATTATGAATCTACCAATCTTTGTGGGTTTTTTAATTAAAAAAACCCACACAACATATAAACACAAATTAATTTTCTTCTCTTTCTATTTTGCAACTTCCCCTTTCCTCCTCCTGGCCAAGCCCAAGAAGTATGGAAATTCTTACTGAGATCAGTCCATTATAAGAAGATTTCATATAGATTAAGAAACAGAAGATTTATGGAGAACTCAAATTTGTAGAAGATTTAGGACTTCTTTAAGGGCATTTGGAAATCTTTTATGGATTATATATACAAAACAGATGTTACATCTTAGAAAAATTTGTATTTCATTGTTATTTCCTACTTGACTATGGGGTGGGAGAATGACTACGTTTTACAGTATTGTGAACTAGAACAAAAGCATTGCTTTGCTTCCTTCTCCCTGTTGGGGTGTGTGTTGTCAATTACAGAATATAACACCTCTTATGACAAATAATTATTTTTTTTACAAAGAGAACAAATATTCAAAACCCACTAAGAACAATAAAGAAGAACAGGAGTGGGAACACAATGCCTTGGCTCAGAAAAAGCAACTTCTTATTTAAGTAGAAACCACAGAAATATTGATAGAAACCATGTTAACTCTCCTTTGGGAATAATGCATCATTTGGCTGGCATGAAACAGTTTGTGTTTTGTCTTTATTAGACTAACTGGGGACATTACTAGGTCTTCACATACATCAGCTGAAAAATGCACTGGTTGTTACAATAATCTTTTTGAGGATCCCCTTGGCATAGTTACTATATATGGGGTCTGGAGTATGCTTTCTCCAGAGATTCCTTCATCCATAACAATTCTCTTCTGCTCTGCTTTGTGAGCTTTTACATACAGGGTCCATAGGGCCATGGGTGGGAGATCTCTTTGGGTTCTCACAATAAGCACAGGCCCATCATGGTGTCTCTTAAAACTTTTAATTGTCATGACCATTACTCCTTCAAAGCCCTTGTTACCCCTTCACTTTCCTTAAGGCAATTCGTATATCCCAGAGAGTTGGCAAAAATCCTCAGATCCTTTAGTGGCCAAATGCTGTGTCTTGGGATGGTAGGTTTAAAGAAAAGTTAACTCGCTGCTCAGATGCAGTGCATTGCAGGGAAGTGGTTCTTTAAGATTATGCTTTTTCTCTTACTGCTTGCATTTGGGCCAGCTTTGATTAGTATCTTTATTGACGACCTTGACAAGAGGATCACATGCAGCTTCAGGAGGTCTGCAAACAATATCAAGCTGGGTTGGGATGCTGATACGCTGGAGGGTAGAAAGGCTCTGCTGAGGGATCTGGACAGGCTATATGGGGCTCAACAAGGCAAAATGCCTGGCCATGTGATTCAGTCAAGGAACCCCATGCAGCACTACAGGCTCGGGGCAGAGTGGCCAGAAAGTTGCCCACCAGGAAAGGACTTGGGGGTGTGTATTGATAGTGGTTGAACATGAGCCAGCAGTGTGGCCAGATGGCCAAGAAGGCCAATGGCATCCTGGCCTGCATCAGCAATAGTGTGGCCAGCAGGATCAGAGCAGTGATCATCCCACTGTACTCGGCAGTGGTGAGGCTGCACCTCAAGTGCTGTGTCCAGTTCTGGGCCCTGCACTACAATACAGACATTGGGGTGCTGGACCACTTCCAGAAAAGGGCAACAGAGCTGGTCAAGGGTCTGGGGCACAAGTCCTATGGGAGTGGCAGAGAGACAGAGGGTTGTTTATCCTGGAGAAATGGAGACCCAAGCAGGGAGACCTTAAAGCTTCCTATGACTATGTGGAAGGAGGTTGTAGTATGGTGGAGGTCAATCTCTTTTCCCAGGTAACAAATGACAGGACAAGAGGACATGGCCTCAAGTTGGATCAGGGGAGTCTTCGATTGGATATAAGAAAAATTTCTTGACTGAAAGGGTAGTTGGGCATTGGACAGGATGCCCATGGCAGTGGAGGATTCACCATCCCTGGAAGTGCTCAAAAAGTGTGTGGGGCGTGGCACTTGAGGACATGGTTGAGTGGTGAATATGATGGTGCTGGGTTAGTGGTTGGACTAAATGATCTTAAAGGTGTTCTCCAAGCTTGAAAATTCTATGATCCTTTGGATTTTCTTCCTCTAGGTTTTGTACACTTTTTGGTACAGAAATTGTGGTTTTAAAGGAAACATATGTGCAAGTTTTCTTCTTCTTTTTTTTTTTTTTTTTTAAGGAGGATTACTTTGGCATATTTTTCTCAAGGTTAAATTCAGTCATAGTATATGCCAATAATAGTATGTGATTTCTTTTCATTACATCAAATATTGCAAAATTTGAAGGTGGAAAAATGAAAAGGTGTCATTGGAATTAGGGCAAAGTGGTCTAGGAATCAGGATAGAAGAGGAATCAAAAGACTCAAATTCATTTTCTTTATCTAACATTGAACTGATGTTTAACCAGTTCATGTTGTCTAATTTGGAGGTTTGGAGCAATCATAGCCACCTTAAGTGTATCTTAGTGGGTAGCAAGGCACTTCAGGCAAAGGTAAGCTTGCTATGCAGATATATTGTGTGCATATTTTTTCAATGCTTTAATTCTTTAAAATGTAGACTTTGCCAATGATTTTTCACACAGGTATTTTCAGAGGAGGTGATCCTGAGGATGAAAGTTATTCTTGTCTGAGCCAAGAGCACCTTCCAGAGGAATACAGTGAAACATTAAAAGAGTGCCTCTTGTCACCTGAGTGGTTGAAACTCTCAGGTAGCATCTGCTGGGGATTTTTCTGCTTATTCTGACTATGCTGCCATGATAAAAGTTCCAGCAGCAGTGTAGTATTAATAGCCTGTCTCTGCCTCTGGACTACACAAATAATTGTTGCCTTATCACAGGAATTCACAAGACTTATGGCTGTTGAAGAGTCTTTTGTCTCATGGATAGGAAAGTAGTGATGAACAGCATGGAGGAGTTTTATGGTAGTACATAAGGATCTTCAAAAGCAGCTTCCTTAGCACTGCATGCTTAAAAAGTCATTAAGGAACCAGGAATAAACTAAAATAATTCCAAGCTGAAAGATACAAGTAGCCCCTTATATGAAGTCTGGTGGGAAACAAGACTTACAAGGACTAGCAGGAGCAGCAAGATTTGCTCTTTCCTGGCTCAGTCAAGGGTTAATGTTTTTTATTTAAAAATAAAATCAATTCAAAGACTGCCTGTTGAACAGGCTGTTGGCAATTTATTTATCTGCACTGGTGAACATGGACTTCGTAAGGTCCTAAACTAATTTATGGCTCTGTTAATCAAAATCAACAACCTAAACTTCAGCTGCAAGCTCACTAACACATAATATAGCTTGTGGAGTCCTGGGAGTGTTCAGCACAGTGGTCATCTTCGTATGCTCTGAGCCAGTTTCACTGTCAAATGGATTCAAGCTGTAAATCTCTGAGCACTTGTTTTAGGAGAATAACATTGACACAACTATGTCTGCCTCTGAAAGAACTGTCACAATGCCCTGCCTGTGCCTTGATGACCAAGCAGGGTTACTTGGTCCTTATTATTCAACAGTGCATGGTCACAAATTCCCATTTTCTGCACTTGTACTGTTATAACAATTTATAAAAATCACTGCTGCTGAAAAAAATATAAATTCTGAGCGCTTAGTCCTTCTAGAATTCACAATATGATTTCTGGTTTGGATTAAACTATTAAGGTAATAGTATTCTTCATGTCTTCCTTGAATTTAAATCTATCACTTGTAAAAATAGCAACTTAGTCTCCCCACCTCACAATTCTTTTCATTTGAGGTTTGCTGGAATAGATGATGACATTATGGAGCATTCTGATGGGGTATGTAACTTCGGCATTTTGCATTTGAGTTCTAAATGAGTAATCTGTCTCTCTTAGCTCTGCACAATTCCATACTAGCTCTTACAGTAAAGGAAAGCCTTAATAACCTAACAAATCTGTGAAACTACTTTTTACTTCAACTAGGCCCTGATAGAAGCTGAACTCAGAAGAATAACCTTATTTTAGTTGTGAACTTTACAGGTACGTTTCAGACTGTTTAAATGCAGCCATACAGACATTTCTGATGGACCTGACCAGAGGGTGGTTCATTTCCCTCTAAGGTAAGGGTCCAGCTGTGTTAGATATTTGTCTGTCTCTACTGTTTAAAGAGAGAGTTCAGAGGATGATCTCAAGCAACACACATATGATCAAATAACTTAAGTTTGCTCCTGGATCTGGTCCTTGATTGCGTCCATGAGTCATAGACCACAAGGCATGAACAGCTTTAAAAAACTACTTTTAAAAAACCTGCCACAGGCACATATAGATTTAGGCTTTAAATACCAGTTTCAAAATCTTGTTCTTGTGACTGTAGTTTCTCCTTAAACTGAAAAATAAGTGACCAGAATCAATCAATTTTGTTTGATGTAAAATTGAGTGTTTATGTCTATAATACTGATTGCTTGCATCTGGCAAGCATCTTTTCTTTAGTGACTATAAAATTGGATGAAAGCTTAATTGAAATATTTCATTCTAATACCTGATAAAAATTAAAAAAGTACTGTCAGATTAAATTGTCATAAACATGGTAAAATAATAAGGAAATGGAAATTTGCTGTTTCAGGGCTCTTATTCTTAGACTTTACCTCAAAACATACATCTGTTGTTGACAACATTTTTCTATTATTTCTCTATGGAAATTATTAGAAATTATTTTTTAACTGTCATTACTTTTTGAACTTTAAAACCTGTGTTAATTGTTTTTTTTATTTACAAAGAAGACTTTCATAACACAGGTGGGCTTCCACCATTACTTTTGGTAAGATCACTTTATATATATTCAGTACTTCAGGCTACATTTATAGTGCATTCAGAAGCTGAATAATGGAGATCAGTACAGATCCTTGCTGAGAAATGTTAAGATTTTTCCACTAGAATATATCATCCTAGATGTATTTGGTATTGACAGCACAGGCAGCTTTATTAATATCTATGACAGCATCTTGTTAACTGCACCTCATTGTTTATTGTAAAGAATAGGTAGTAAGTCCAAGGTGATTTCAAGTAAACAAATGAACATGAATACAAAAGTGTCAGAAACTTTTAGTGGAACTTAAAAAAATGTTCTATTTCTATATCAGTAGAACATTAAATGTAGTGAAAAACAATGTCTTTGTGCTCTTATGTGTTAAATATCTCAATTATTTTGGGGCAAAGCCAGTCATGGGGGGGGGGTGTGTTTTTTATTTTGTTTGGTTTTGTTTGTTTGTTGGTTTGTTTTTTAAATTGATTACGCCTTGGTTTGGTTTCTGGGTGACTATACCAGAAGTGATGAAGATTTGGGATACATGCACCACTCTACACCAGAAACGCAGAATTACCCTCTCATTGCTAGTTATTTAAAAGTCAAATGACAGCAAGCGATGAATATCACTTCTTCAGTCAAGGCCAGGTAACAAGTCAGGCCTTGAGTCTGTCCAGGATATTCAGGCAGGAACAGCAGAAGACTGGAGACTGGCCTACCTGCAGTGTAGTTCAGGCAGGTCTGGATGCCCAGATGTGAATGAAAATGGAACTTCTGGGCCACAGGCAAAGATAGAGAATGGTCAGGGCCAGAGTTTAAGCCTTGTACCAAATTAAGATAGTCAGGATCATCAAGACTTTTTAAGATATTTAGGACCCTGACAGATACTACTTTCACCAAAGCTCTTTTTCACAGAGATGACAGAAGCAGTGTTCCCTTTCCTTCCTGACTCTCATTTATTTTTGATGCAGTCCAGACCAGAAGTATTTTCAGATTTTGTCCTCTTCCCTCTGTTTGGTCTCCTGGATGGCTTCCATGGTGAACAAATTTTTTCTTGAGCAGTTCCATTCCTTGGTGGGCTTTCTAGAACCCTCAGCTTTTGGGGTTTCTCGGGGGTTTCTCTTTGATCTGCCTGCCTCCATCCAGCCTTGAAGCATCAGAATCCACAAGCTCACACAGCTTCTCTTTCAGCCTTGACAGTTCACAGATCTTATCCTATTCAATTTGCTTTTCGCTGCCTATTCTCAAACTCCAGCTTGTCTTTCTCACATCTCATTCTGAATGTCTGTTTGTTTGCCAGCTCAAGCTCAATACAGTGAAAAAGGCGTTCCACTTCTTTAATAAGGGAATTCAGTGTTCAAGTAGCAGGGAATAGAAGGGAAATACCACTGCCTTGCCTGCCACTATATCCACATGACCAGAACTATAGAAGAAATTTGCAGATTATTTCTCCATAATATATCCAAAAAGTCTTTTCCTCTCTATCTACGCAGCTAATATTAAAATGCAGATTTACTCTGACTCTTGCCAGTGTAATGATAAATTTTTCCAGTACTCTCAAATATAAACTTTCTAAAATGTAGCTGATAATTTTCCTAGTCCAAAATTTTGGCAAAATTACTCTCCTTTGTGATATGTCCCTTTTCTTAAGGCGACTGACTCTACTGAATGACTCAAAGTCCTTAAGAGCACCCACTTAGGCAATCTTTAGGTATTATTTTAGTAGCATTGGTCGTCCTTGCAAGTTCAGGCATGTCAAAATTAAATATATCTTACTGAAGTTAAATGGACTCTGAGCCAATATGGCTATGCCTTTACTTCTGTAAGAAGAAGTCCAAGGGATGGCCTCAGGCTTTGAGTCCAGGTGATACAGAGTAGCCCACACCATACTGCTGAGCACTATCCTCCTCTGTAAGGAATGTGTATTGTAGGTAGAACGGTATATAACCCATTAAAGAATTACCTGGCAGTTTGGTAGCATGGACAAGCAGGGACAGCTGGACCTATTTTATTTGGCAGTAATAGTTTGCGTGGTAGGATGATATAACATCAGGTGCAATTAACATTATCCTAAATGAACAATTTATATTATAAGGTATGTGGTGAATTAATTGGAAATTGGAAAAGAAATGCTGCTCAGTGGACATTAAACATTCTCGCCAAGGAGAGGAAGGAAAGAGGAAGAATATGCAAAATTTAAACACACAAGAGTGTCTCATTTAACCAAATTGAACAACAGCTGTATTTCCCCTTTCATTTTGATGGATACTTAGCAAGCCAGATAAATACACAGCTACAGCTCTAGCCTGTTTTTGAATACACTGATATACTACTGAAATTGTTTGCTGTGTTGCTAACAGTAACACCAATGAGAATTTGCAGAAAACTTGGTTTAGGTTGCTACAGTGATTTGCCTTAGAGACAGGTTCTGTTGTTAGGGTTTTGGGCTAATATTCACATAAGAAACCAGTTTTTCAGCTTGTCTTAATAAATATAAATGCATGTTTTCATAATAGGAGGGCAATTAGTATTGTGAACAGTATTTTCTTCAGAAAGGTAAATCTCAAAAAAGGAGGACTCAGTTCCTCTTCTAGTAATTGTGTAGAGAACTGAATTATCACAAAGTCCATTTACCAAAGCAGAGATAAAAGCTAGCGGTCATTGCTGTGTCCTGCCAACTGACACTCTCAGCAAGCTCTTTTGTACAGTGATTGAGTAAATGCTTTTTTTCCCTTCAGATCCTCAGATCAGTATTGTTTCTGGGATTTTTTTAAACAAATTCAGTTGAAAATTATTACCTGATAAGACATTATAACTACTGGCTTTTTGAGCATTAAATATGACAGAGATGGGATTGAGTGAAGCTGCTGCCTTGCTTCAATAATAACACTGCAATGTTAAAATAAATTATATAAATAAATATAAAATAAATACTGTGGCTCCTTCCTAACAAAACCACTAAGAATTCTCCACCCGTTACTTGCTTGCTTCTGGGCAGGACCATTCATTCGTTTTCTTGGTGTCACTGTAAAACTGCAGGTATTGTGAGATTCATGTTGAGTATGAATTAGGTGACACATCTGACCACCAGCCTGCAGCTTCACTTTGAAAAGGCACCTCTGAGAGAGCTGATGTCTGTGAGGCGAACCCAGCATATGTGCACACACACAGAGCGGGGGAAATAAGGGCTGCCACTCTCGGATAAACGTACTGAGACCTGGGTGCCTTTCTAGGAACTGAGCAGGTTGATATCTACACAGAGGTTTGTTGGTGCTTGTGTTTTGCTATGATGATACAGACAGCTGGCATATGATTGCCCAGGAAAGAGGATACTGAGGTTTAGCTGTTGCTTGTTCCACTCCTAGGGGAAATTATACCAGTCCATACAGCAGAAGCCCTGTCAACTCCAAGAGACTGCAATGAGTTTTCTCTTGAAAAGTCACTGAGTGAAACGCCAATGGTAACTCCTTAGTAGAAGGAAGTTCTAATGGAAGGGAATTCTAATGTAGGCGGTTTGTGTATGTCTCCAGGGCAATGGAAATGGCCCTTGTAGTTCCAAGAATATAAATAAAATACAATCTCTGAAGAATGCAAAATATTAATTTTCTGGGCTTTTTCAGATGACTTACAACAGGACCTTTTTTTATGGTGTTGCAAAAAAATTGACCTCCCTCTATTTTTTAATGCTAATTTAAGAGTGAGAAACTACATTATTGCTTTGAATGAATTCAGGAGACTGCCATAAAAGAACCCCATGAGCTTGAATTCCTGACTGATTTTCATCAGTAGCAGTCATGTGAGCAAGTAGAATGGATTTTAGTAGAGTGGATTTTCATCCTTGCTTCTATAGAGCACATGTGGTGTGATCTGGTATGTATATATATTGATGCTGTTGGATAATAGAAGTTATTAGCCAGTTTTTGTACTGGTAATATTCCCACAGTGCAACTTGTATCCATCACTATGAGAAAATATTATTGTAAAAGCAGAGGTACTTACTTGAAAGAAGTAATTTGGGAGAAAGAAATTATGCCATAAAATATCTGACAAGAGCACATAGTACTGGAAATGGCCAATAAAGCTTAGCACATTCTGAACAATTATAGCTTAAAATTGTTCATACATTTCCAGCATCCTTCTTACCTGATCATTGTGCTGCTAGGTATTTCCATTTTAAAACAACTATTATTGGAATTCAAACAGATAGTTGAGCCAAAACTGGTCAAGGTATAAAAGATTGCCTACTAAATAAAACTATGTTTGAATAATACACATGACAAGCAAGCAGAGTCTTCTAATAAGATAGTTGGTTTCAAGATTGGTCACTAGATATCCTGTCTTTGCAGTTCTTGTGTGTGTGAATAGATGGATTTATTAAATGTGCAGATCCCCACTGGATGCTCTGATGTACATTTTGAACATGAGTTCTCAGAAGAATTAACCTAACAATTAACTCTGATCCACAATTCAAATTTCTACCTGTCTTTTGGGCAGTAGGTCCCAAGTTTTGGAATTATTCCATATTCTCTACAGATGGCAGTACGTAAAGCAGAGAAAATGCTTATCTTGGAAGGTGGAAGGCAGAATACTGCCTTTTAATATTGCAGTTCTTGTCTACGCTTGAGTTTTCTATGCTCTTGTTCGCTGACTAGTCTAAATATTTCATCCAGAAATCTGGCAGACATGGTAAGGTTTTCTTTAAGTTTCATAGAGCCCTTTGGTTTGTGTTTTTGGGGGGTTTTTTTGGTTGATATTCTTTGGGGTTTGGTCTTTTGTTGTTGTTGCTGCTGTTGTTTGAGTTCTTTTGTTTTTGGTTAAGAGATACTTCAATGGAATATATAGTATTTATAATATTCTTATGTCATCTCTGTTCGAAGGTCTTCTTCAGTGAAACATGACACTCTTAGAAACAACTGGTAGGCATTTTTTGTGTTTACAGATGCAGGACAACTAGAAACAAAACTTTGATGTAGTAATTGTTTTTATATGATATAGGTATGTAAAATAATAATGGCATAAACTTCATTCTGTCTGTGACGTTATGTGCTGGTTTTGGCTGGGGTAGAGTTAATTTTCTTCACAGTGCTAATACAGGGCTGTGTTTTGGATTTGTGCTGGAAATGTTGTTGATGATATAGGGATGGGTTTTTTATTGCTGAGCGGTGTCTACACAGAGCCAAGGCCTTTACTGCTTTTTGTACTGCCATGCTGGTAAAGGGGCCGGGGGTCCATGGGAAACTGGGAGGAGACTCAGCCAGGACACATGACTCCAACAGGATACTCCATACCATATGACATCATGCTCAGTATGTAAAGTGGGAAGAAGAAGAAGGAAGTGGAAGGACATTTGGAGTGATGGTATCTGTCTTCACAAGTCACTGTTATGTGTGATGGGGCCCTGCTCTCCTGGAGATGACTGCGCCTGCCTGCCCATGGGAAGCAGTAAATTAATTCCTTGTTTTGCTTTGCTTGTGTGAAGAGCTTTTGCTTTACCTATTGGATTGTCTTAATCTCAACCCACACGTTTTCTCACTTTTGCTTTTCTGATTGTCTCCCCCATCCAGCTGATGGGCGAATGAATGAGTGGCTGTGTGGGGCTTGGCTGGTGGCTGGGGTTAAACCACAACATGTTAACCACAGAATATCTAAGAGAGTATCATCTGTTAATGAACTGTCTTAATTTATCCTCCTTCTCTGGATATGCTATGTTGCTGGAGACAGTGTTGGATGGTAAAAAGTATACGGGTTGTGACTGTATATCACTGAACCCTCAGTCAGACTGACTTTGGCTGAGGGGATGATGACATTTGTATGTCTTATGATGTCCTCTAGGTCACCCTAAATTTATTTATTACTAGAGGCCAGTGGAAGAATTCCTTGCCACTGTGAATCTCAGAAGGGAAAACAAAATCTGCTATCTCTTTTTGTTTGTGTGGTTCCATGTACCCAAAAAAAGGACCCAGAACAATATCACAAGAAAGGTCCTGTGCAGGTGCGTAACCTCTGATTCCAGTCTCTTTCTTTTTCTTTGCTATGGAAGTAGATCTTTGAACTAATCTGATCAGTTTAAAATGTTATTTAAACTTTAGTCATAATTCAATAAATAAATGGATCGGCAGGTATCAAATCTTCTTTTGCTCTTGCCATACCTACCATTTTTACAAACTGCAATTTGGGGTAAAGCTTTCCATTTGAACTTTCTTAAAACTATTTGAACTTTCTTCTCACTCATGAATCAGTGTGTTCTGCTTTAAATTTTTTTTTTTACATCCAGAGCATGTGACAACTATTTCAGTAATTATCAGATAATCAGACACCACTGTATTTTATTTAAACTTACTCTGCTGCTCCCATGACATACTATAAACCTCAGTTCTCCCATCACTAAAGTATGCTTTTTGTGCTATGGAATCTATTTCTGTCAGCAAGGAAGACTCTCACATCTCTGGGGTGACATTAATTACCAGTGTTCTCATTCACATGGACTCCTACCAGCTGACCTGTGTAGGTGAATTCCTGCCCATTCGGGTGATGAGCATCCTGTGACTCACAGCCTTAAGCAGTGATATCAAATTTCCTGAATTTGTCTGGCAGCTCTAAGGTTCAGCCTCCAAACCCTAAGGACAAAAAGATGTAGCATCACATCAGCATAACCTATCATTTGGAAGGCTAGGCTTTTACATTAAATACATGCAAAGACTGATGGGTGTTGTTTAATTTTAAGGGAACATTAATATTAACCAACAATGGAATCCCATCGGGAATGTGTGGTTCTGTTTGAATACCAAATCAAACTGTTATGAAAGGTGTTGAGCATTAAAATACCAAATAAAGCTGCTTACAACCCAGTGAAAGTATTAGACTTAGAACATGATAAAGGTAAAAAATTATTACTTTGAATACATGTCTGAGACTAACACAGTGAAGGAATATTCTTGAAATGAACACAAGAATTAAAATAGTTACATATAATCATAATATACCCCATTACAAATGTGTTTCAGTGAATAATCTTGCAGTACAAGACAGTTGAGTCTTGTCACTATTTAATTGAAGTATTTAATTCTCAAATTAAGTATAACATCATAATAACAAATCATGAAATGTTTCTTACATTATTTTGCATTCAATGGTCTCTTTCTTTTTTACCTATCTATATTAATTCCTTTTTAATGCCTCTGCAATACAGAAATTAAGAGTACACCTATCTCCTTGTTAGAGGGACTACTTAATCCTGTTAGCCTTGCCAAATTATAAAGTACAAAGTACAATGCATAACAGTGTGAAATGATTGGATATCATAGCTGAGCAAATAGCAAAAAATACTTCCTATGAATAGTAATTAAATTAGGATACAAACATAATCAACACCATTTTATGAAAGCTTAGTGTGGTAATTTAATGCTCAGAATTTACTATCAAGAATACTCTGAAAAGGTGTATTCTTAACCGAAATGCTTGGATTGTCTGTGGAATTGAATTTTGATTACTGCTTGATTGTACAAGATGTGCTTTACAATTTGCACTGGCCTGCATAATATGAATTGCAAATACTACAAACCGCTACAATACAAATCTGCTCTTTTAGAGAGACTGAATTCACCTAAAGGATTGTCTATTTCCAGCTCACTAGCTAGTTCACACACTGGACACCCCATGTCAGCTGGCTAACACTACTGCAAAGGTGTAAGAGATTTCTGCTCCAGTGTATTCTAGTCAATATGGGGTTTTTTTAATGTGATGTCACTTTTACAGTGGGTCAAACCATGACATCTTTACTTCCACTGACACAATGCACACAGGGAAATAATTTAGCAAGTTTTGCACATTCATAACTTTTTTGGCAATAATCATTCTTATTTATTTGTGTTTGAGGAATTGCATTTCCCTGTTGTGCTCTTTGAGGAGTTATGGTAGAAGTGCTATGTAGTGTGTGGTGGAAAGAAATATCCAAACTCTGCTACTGCTTTGGTCATTCTCCTATTTGCTAGTAAGCTTGATGAAAAGAATGGTATACATAGGAAGGGATAAAGAGATAAAATGAAATGGACAGAGATTCTAGAGCTTTACAGGTGGCATAACTTTCCGAGGCTGGGTCATAACCTAGGACTTTTGTAGGCTTTAGACATGAGAAACTGATTTCAATAGCCAACTTTCAACTAGAACTTTTTCATATTGAGTCATCTTCAGTTTTCTCCCTTGCTCCCATATTTTTGTTTCCAAAACTGGTTACTTAAAAGTACCCAGAATAGGATCCAGAAATGCAAAACTACCACAACACAACTCCCAGTGAGGCAGATTACTTTTACGTCACTGCTCTCTGTTTAAGAATGAAGCAAGGTTCTCATTTACAGTGTTCATTTACAGACAACTTTTTAGTCTCTCAGATGCAAGAAAAAACATTTTCATTTTGAGGCTTCCTGCTCGAAATTTCCTATACCCTGTGCCTTCCAGTTATGACCTAAAGGGGGCACTTCTAAGCAAGAGGATAAGGCAGCCATTTCAAGCAACAGGCCTGAAATCGTCCACAGCTTCTTCCCTTGTTCTGTTTTCTGCCAGTCAATTTAGCTTTCACTAAGACAAATGTGCTTAAGGAGGGCAGGTGCAAACTAGCTGATGCGATTGGCCCAGGTGTAGGTCTCTCGTCTTCGTGTATTGATTGGTAAATATATGGCCAATTCTGCTTTCCCAGTAGCCCAGACTTCTACACACCGTTATTGTGTAATCAATACTGGTGTGTTCATTCATGGTACTATTTAGCAAAATGTTGTACCATAATCTTAACTCAATTGTTTTGACTCTTCCTCTAGTTGGTGTGTTTTCATGATGACTGTCTCATTCATAAAAAACAACAGACTGACTATGGAGTCATCATCTGTTGTTTCATGTCTGATTACAAGTTTTTCTTCCCCAAGTCCCAAATGCAAAATAAAATATGTTCACAGTAACAACAAGCTATCTATGCCTCACTCTACCATACTAGAACATATGCAAAATCTTTCCTCTCACTGTCTATTGAGTAAAAGATGTCAAAACCTGGTATTCAAAGGCTCAGCAGTCCAAAAAACTTTGACAAGTAATTTTGAATGACAATAAACCTGAGACTTGTTGTTTAATCTAGTCTCCAACACCAGGAACAAAAGGGAAAGTATTTCAACCAAATTTTTTTCCCTATGGATCACTCACTCAATTTTTCCTGTATTATTATTCACTGATATTTAATTTTGAAAGTACAATTTCCTCATTCCTTTTTAAAAAAGGAGCAGGAAAGTACTCTCCACGATGCTTGTGTGGAATCATATCACACATAAATGTCCAAAGAACAAGTGAAAACACTTAAAATATTCTAAATGGAGGCAATGAAAGTTCTTAAGAAAATGTATCACAAAATTGTTTATAAATGCTAAATTTATGTTAAATACAGTAATCTGAAGGCATATTTATTTTTGCAACAGACTGTGCATCACATGCTTCTAATCTCTCTGTGTCTTTTCTTTAATTTCTCCATACTCTACTTACTGTCTTGATCTAGTTAGAAGGCCATGGTCTACATTGCAACATAACTTGGACCCAATGCAGACCTATGCAATGGTGACATTACTAAGACTACTAGATCTGGCTTGTCAGTATTTCTGATCTTAGTCACAGGAAAGTAAGCAGGCAAGTCTTTGGGATCTGCCACCTAATCCCATTCAGCTTCTGTTAAATCTATTAAATTTCGCTCCTTAATCATCTCACTGTCAGCTTCTACTTTTTCAATAGCATTGTCCTTTAAGCCGGAATCTTCCCCAGCTTACTCACAAAACCTCCAAGTCTCTGTTGAGGACTCTTAAAGAGTGTTTTGCTCTTGCTTCCTACGAACTACTACGGTGTAATAAGCGCCTTCTGACACTAGACTGTTTTGTTCCAGTTTCATTCTCTCTAAATCAGATCTCCTGAAAAAAGATCCTGAAATTGTGTTACTTAATTGATCTTTGAAAATACATAAACACAGAAGCTAACTCAGCCTAACTCTGTTTTTCCTGATATCCATGCTTATCATGAGGACTTTTGCCTATTTGCATTGCAGTGACGTATATGGGATGGCACTAATATGTGATACCCCAAATGCAAATGTTCTCCTCACACAAGAGTGGGAGACAACAACACCAGAGTTTTCTGACAGGAACTACATCATCTTGGGATATTTTAAATTGGTATAACATTGCTTTTGGCTCATCCTCATGTGAAACTGAACCCATCTGCTTGTTAATGGTGATAAAAAGGCAAAACCTGCATCAGCTTGGAGTAATGACTTTGTCCCAGCCTTGCTGAGACCCTGCTTATTGAAACCTTCCAAACAGATTAATTGAAAAGAGTTTTTTTTTTTTTTTTTTTTTTTTTTTTGAGATCCTGCAAGAAATCTTTGTCAAAGCTAGCAGTCAAACTGGTGATATTTAAGTCACAGTTTAGTGGATATGTCTGCTTTTGTTAATTTCTCTTGAAACTCTGTTATAAGCCAGTGGGATGTTCCCAACAGGAGAAAAAATCATTCTAAACATGGAGCCACGTAAAACCAAAAAATTGTAAAGGTTGGAAAAGACCTCCAAGATCAGCAAGTCCAACCAAAATAACTGATAAGAAACTTTGAGGAATGGCCTATGAACTCTGAAGGAAACAATCAGTCTTCACTCATTGTGCTAAATATTTAAATATTTAATTGTTTCCTTGCTTTAAAACTCAAGATGTTTCCAAAAGGAAACACAGAATGTATAGATCAGGTAACTCACTTATGCTTAGGGAAGGACTAACTTTGGAGTTTTGAGAGTTAACTTCAGATCCCTATTTTTCGCATTTTGTTTGTACTCAGTGTTTAAAGACTGTTTTCCTGTGTCCCAGATTGATGTCCTAAGCTTGGTCTACGGGTGCTGTTTGATGGGATTATCTTTAGCTCCTTCTGTTCAGTGTTTCAATTACATAAATATTTATATTGAACTTGGTACAGGAATTAGAGCATGACACCACAGGTAAGTGTCCTACAAAGCTGCACTCAACCTTCTTTACCTTTTCCTCGGTAAAGAATCAGTGCTTTTTAGTCACACTTTGAGAAACCTGTTAAAGCAAAGTGTGAACCCAGATGCAATGTTGCTGAGCTAGGTGGTTTTGTACATGTCCACCAGCACAAGGTGGGGACATTCCCCGTGAGACAATATTTCAGTGCTAGTTTTGAAGACCTCCATAGTGCTTGAGTATGGGACTCAGGCACTTAAAGGGCAGCTGAGCACCTAATTTGGCCCACTGTTAGTACAGAAAGAGTGGTTATGATCACCTGATCTAGCTCCTCAGCTTAGTTCTGGGAGTCAGGTTTCCACCCTGGAACCTCAGATGTTTGCCCCTAGGATAGCTCATGAATACCCTTAGGCCTTCCTAGTTTACAGCTGAGAATTAAGCAGAAGTAAAAACACTATGAAACTGTGGAAAATTAATGTCTTTAAATGTTTAATGAATACAAAAGCTCCAAATACATGGATATTTGAAAACTGCAGACTAATTCCATGTTATCAGTGAAAGCCTTCCACATCTTACTGATATACAAAGGACCTGAGGAGTACAGGCTGCCTGCTGCTTTGTCTCCTGCTAAATCTTCTGACTATTAAACAGAATGTAAGAGACCATATCTTCATAAAAAAAAGTTCCTGATGCTTTGAACCCCTCAATTTTTTTTTTTTTCTCTGACCTTCCAGGATTTAGGCAGAAGGTTATTAACAGTTGATGGGGCTACCAGTATCTCCTGTTTTAGTAAGACAAGGTTATTCAAATGTTAATGGTCTTGTTCAGTCTCTCTGGCTCTGGCTGCTTTCGCCCATAAAATGAAAGATTTAATTCAGACTGAAGGTTTTGGTCAGAGGTGAAGTTCAGAAAATCAAGCAGAATTCATAAGTATACAAAGACATTCCCTGAGCTATCTCAGTCACTTCAGCTGCTTGGCCTTATCTTCCAACATCACCCAGGTGCATTTATGAACTATCTCTCAAACACTGTCATCCCTTAATCAGTCTTAACAATACAGTTTCTGTTGTAATTTAAGACCAGGTAGTTCTATTTTGGCAGGAGCTGAGATGGTGAAAACTGTGGCATGCAGATTTTTTACAACAATGTTGCCCTGGGTGAAAATAAGGAAGCTGAACTAGAATGAAAAGTCTCTTTCCAAGACTGTGTAACTGAGCAATTTCTAAATGATGTATAAAACATTTCTTTACTTATTTGCAAACAGAAGGATGTCAGTATGCCACGAAACAAGAAACTGCAATATCAACATGCTGTAGGGAAGTATGAAAAGTTGATAAGAACAGGTGTGCATGAAAGACGTGTGATATATTTTTCTCTAACAAAGTCATGACAATATCTTTATCATTCATTTGCACAGGCAAGCACATGCATGCATATACATACATTTTTCTCCTACTGTTTTTAGAGACAGCACGCCCATTGAAAATTTGCATCTGGAAGACTCAGGGATTTAATTTTTGAAATATTAGTGATATTAATTCAAATCTGAGTCTCTTAAATGTGATTTTTATGAAGGGCTTGAAATGGCTTTTTTCCCTAAATACATTTTGAGGGCTTAGGAAGATATATTAAATTTTAAATAATAGATACTGTATCTATGATAAGTGCCTTTCTTAATTTGAATCTGCTGATGACTGAATGCCATTTGTTTCAAATGTCGCTAGTTTTGCATGTGAGCAATTTGTTCAAGTCTCTAGCAGGTATATAGAAAAAGTATTAAGAATCTGTGACAGGTCAGGCTTAGTGTGACTAAATTATATTTGATACTGAGAAGAAAGGGTCAGAATAGCATTACTGGAGCAGAGGAGAGGAGAGGAGAAAATAATGTACCTTTCTAACAACTGATATTTTTATTACCATTTAGGGAATGAAAATGGCACCTCCAAACCTCAAAGCAGAAACCTGTACAGTGGCTGCAGAAGAGCCAAGATCTCTCCCTCTGAAGTCTGAATAACATACTTCAGTATAAAGAAAGCTTGCCTGAATAATTTTGGTCTTATGTTAACTAAGTCAGAAGAAGTCAGATGGGTGTGATTGTGCAGTTTGAAATATCTTGCATAGCCTACTTCAAGATCTGTCCCTTGGTGGAGTCTTGAGAAGAAAAGAAATAAAGTGTTTTATAGAGGAATAAAAATGGGAAGACACAAAGCACATAAACAAACAAACAACCAAAAACCCCAACAAAACTGAAGGATGTTCCAGGGGACACCCTACAAGAATATGTATCTCTACATATAATAAGGGGCTTGTTATCCTCATTTTAAACAACTCTTGCCCAAGTTTACCACTTGTGGCATCACATTTATGATGTTTCCTCTTCCCCCCCAGCAAAAGTCTAATGAATGGAAGTTTCTCTTTCATTGGGAGATATATGATATCCTTGTTAAAGTAATTCAGAGGAACAGAATGGGGTTGGAATCACGTAAAAAAATTATCCAATGTTACCTTTCCAGATAAATACAGTGGAAATCATCTCTTACTGTCAAATAGAGTTTCTTTACAAGTAATCATTTAGGTAGAGTGAGGAGGATAAATGTCTTTTTGTCACTGGCTTGGGAGATCTTTAAGCTCTCCACACCCCTGTGGTAACATTTTCTTGGGATTTTATATAAATATATACAGATATATATATACTATCTATTATAACATACCATTTACTGATCCATCATTATGGTGATACTGGTTATGCTGCACTAGAGAGAGCTCAGACTCGCTCATGTCACAACAGGCAATCCACTTTTTACCTTTTGTGTCTTCACAAGTGACTGGTAATAGCATCTCAGTTGCTGAGAGCATTTGCTAGGTACAGTGACTATCAATGTAGTTTTTACTCCACTGTTTAATAATGATTTCAGCTTGTCTGACAAGAGGCCAAAATGTTTCACTTTTGGCTATGTCAGGAAAGGGCCATGTAGTCATGGAAGGCAAATGGCATCCGTGGAAAGATCTACTGACATTAATGAAACAAGCAGACAAGCTCTGACTTTGGTCATCACTGCAGTGAAAACCCAGAGCTCACTGCTTTAGCTAATAGATATTAATGGGCTTCAGTTGCATTAAGATTCCAGTTCAAGCAATGTCAGCTGAAAGGAGAAGCAGTGACCAGAAAAGACAGATTTTGGAGGACTCATGGCTCCTTGAGACCAGCTTTTCCTCTTTACTGCCAGGAACTTGGAAATCTTTGGTTTCAGAAAAAGCAGTTGGCTTATTCCAAGACTCAAGATGGATCATTTTGCAAATAATGTGCGCTCTTCCTGCCAATTTCACTGCCATTGAGTGTACAGCCTCTAGGATAACTATGCACAGTAGCGGTGGGCAGCGGGAAAGATACTGCCAAGAGCTTTGCTACTTTTGAAAAGTGCCAGTGTTGCTAGCAAATATAGAGGATTCAAGAAGCCTGTGTAATGTGATACCTAATATGCAGCTTGAAATTTCCACGCAATTAGAGAGTGAAATAGAATGTCGGACAGTCAAGAGAGCTGCTATCTTTTATTCTTTCCAGAGCCAAGGCCTTGTCTTCAAGAAACGCGGAGACTCCTGCTGCACCACAATCATAGTCCAGAGAAGAATGACAGCAAAGTCCATTCTGTTATCAGCTTATGTGCCAAGACTGATGCAATACTGAAGAAGTTAAAGTTAAATGGCAGAAAAAGAAGAAATAGTTCAATGTCTAAAATCAAACAATTTAAATATGGAACTGACTGCTCATCTTGATTTCCATACAATATATCAGCACAAAAAGCTGCTATTTTTTGTTCCCAGCTCCCAGAGACTGTTAGCTTACAGCACACGTCCTTGTTAATTGCATTCCCTGTGATCGTCACACTGCCTGAGTGTCCTTCTCACAGTTTGTGTGTTATGGCAGGGGAAGGTACAGCAGTTCTCCCACCAATTGGAGAGCAGTGGCATCTTTGATGGGACTGAAGCAGCAAACAGACAATTTAACTGCCTAGAAGCCCATATCAGGAGAACAACTCAGAAGGTCCACTGCATCACACAGTCTAAACTTAGTCATGTTGAATCACCATGATATGACACTCAAAAGGAATCCTTTAACAGCAAGGGATGACATACATAAGGTTTTCAAAGCACCAAACCATGTTGTCCCTGTCCAGAAATGAGATTGTTTCCAGTGCAAAGCAAGCTGGCTGAAGATGAATGGGAAACCCACTTTGCTTGAGTTTCCTGAGCCTTTTAAGAATCTTACAGAGTGAGAAGACAGAGTATTGCTCTTTCAAGGTAAAAGTTCATTTCAAACGAATAGGCTGTGATGGAAGAATATTTCGTCATGTTCGTACTGACCATAAAATAGGTGATTGGCTGCAACATTCAACTGTGAAGGTCCTTGCAGCAAATCTAGAAGAAACCAGCCTTACTGAAGACACAGCTGATGGGATAAAAGCCCTAAAAGCACTGTCACTGAATTGTATGATATTTTCTGCAACACATCCAGATACGCTTAACAGCCTGGATTTTCCATCAACTCCTTTTGACTTTCACTGACAGAGAAATGACATTGTAATAAGGCCGTAAGGTTATAAGAGTAACACTATCAAATAGCAATTTTGTCTCATTTTTAGAGCTATTTATCATTCATCTTCAGGCAAGATTTACTGGTAAAAAGTCAGTTTTAAAAAGGCTTTTGATGTCTGTCACCCTATGAGCCTCTCCTCACAGTAGATGACTGGTGACTTGAGTAACACACCTAACAAGCGGAGATCACAAGAATAATCTAGAGCTAACCTGAAGATCTCATACAGGACATTTAAGGGTATGATAACATAGAGCATATGAGAGTGCACATGGAAGTTATCTCAGCTTGTCACTGGAATTCTTCCCAGTACCTTAAAATTTCTGTATATAGAAACTAGTTTGTTAGAGGAAAAGACAGCCCAAGAGAGATGACACTGCTGCTGGTCCAAGTCCCTGAGTCCAACCAGTAACAAGGCAGAAGATGTATTCCTAGTAGGCAGATGTGCACAGAGCACACCGATGTACACCACATACCTATCTATATGCATTATCAGCCACACAAATCACAGACAGACACTCAGAGTGCCCACACAAGCACAGGCAGGACCAATATCCCTTCCTGTTCCGCCCCAGCAGGACAGGGTGGAGGTTCATGAGTGAGAATATACATGTACACATGTAAAAGTGAATCACTTCATATCTGTCCAGTAGCTCCCTCTGAATCCCAGATTCCCCAGTTTCTGGTAACCACTCTTTAGTCTGAAAGGCAATTGGGAGAGCTGCTGCTGCTGCTGCTGATTCACAGGAGTGGGCTCTGCACTTGAACCACAGGAATGATGGCTCCCTCAGAACGGCCCTGGGAGGGGCTGGGGCAAGGCATTCCTTCCTCGGGAGTACTTGATTTGGGTTCCTCTCTGCCTTCATGCCCTTCTGCTCCTCTGTGCTTCTGGGAATGTGCCTTTGTTGGGCTGATGGTCCCTGGGAGAAGCCTGGGAGTAGCCTATCGGGTACTATTTGGGGCTGCCTCCTGCCATTGTCTCTCCAAGATCCTTTTGTGGGTGTGCAGATGAGCTTTATCACATAACCTAACACAGATACGCCAATAAGCAGCTCAAAACTTACTTATGCACTTCAGCTTAAGAAACCAGTATGAAGGGGGAGGTATTTCTGAATGCACACTGAGAAATCACAGATTGTAAAGAAATCACATGAGCTGAACCTATAGTGGTACAACAAGAGGTGAAGTAACAAACCATCAGTTTATATGTGTATGAATTATTTTTATTTGTTTCTTAATGATGGGGCTAATTACCCAGGTTTTTTTTATATTTAGAGAGACTTATGCAGCTCTTAACAATACTGCCTATCCAAATTTGGAAGACCACACTGAACTAAAGCTTTTGAATTCTGGATGGCCTCAAAACGATCATGTGCAATCCATCTTTCCACTGCAATTCGTAGTCAGGTATGCAGTAGCATTGAAATGTCCAGAACTATCTGGGGCACCTGCATAGGGATGGTAATTATGACAAAACAACCTGCAGCATATCCATGACCATCTAGAAGAAGAGCTAGGGCCTGTGGCATTCCAAAAAGCACTAAATATCTGTGTCTAGATGGTTGAATGGAGAAGTCCCTGCTTCTCAAAAGAGTCAAAGAAGTGTAGAGTGCTAAAAGGTTAACTATAGATGCCTGCTTTAGGATAAGATGAATAGCTCCTCAGATGCCATTTGGTTGAGTGACTAAAAGCATAGGTTTCTGGTACTGTTCAGTTTCTAATATTGTTCAAGAGTGCCTTGGATGTGAGAGATATCCCAATAGAACTGGCTGTTGAGGAGTACCTCTGGTCCAGGTAGCTGGACTTGCAAGCTGCAGATTCAAATGCACATTGAGCTCTGGATGGGAACATGAGACAAGAGACCATGAACTGCCAATCTTTGAAATAACAAAGGGCATGAGGATTAGTGACACCATCCGGGTGAATGGACACTGAGAGACACAGCAGGAGCTGGGAAGTTGGGACATTTTAGATAACAAAGGAGATGAAGTCCAGTGATGACAGCAAGGTGGATGGACACAGAGCGGGGGGGGGCAGGGGCCAAAGACTTGGGAAGAAAAATGAGGCTTGCACACAGGTAGACTGTGAGGGTATAAAAGCCATGGGGTTCCTTTGCTGGGGGTCCCTCCTCAGAGGCACCAGCTTGAGCTGTTTCTGTATTACTGCACTGGGAATAAATTGCACTATGGAACAAGACATCTGAGACTGCTGTGGGAAACCTGGGAACAAGTTGGGAAGGAAATCTGGTCTCACTGTGTGAGTGGGGTGTATAGGGAGTCAAGCAGGGCACGCACTGGGTCACTGGAGCCACCTGCTCTGAAGGGACTTCAGTCCAAGCAGTGAAAATCTCTGGCATTTGAACTGTGACTAACAGAGAGTTCCATAAATGGTCAGACTAGGCAGCTTCTTTAACATGGCAGATATTGCATGAAATCTACACATGTCCTATGCCTTTCTGGAGTAGTGGCCAGAGGCTGGAGACATTACTTAGACCATTTTCCATGGTGCCTGAACTGATTTTCAGTTTCTAACTATCATTTAGCTCACCTAAATTGTAGACATTTAGTTGATTGTTCCTGATCTAAGGGATTAAGAGGAATGGGAGCAGTGAAGCTATTTAAACAGTGTACAACAAGTGTACAACAACTGTACAACAGCAAGCTACCTTGCAAAAAAACCCCACCAAAACCCAACTTGAGAAGTTTAGCAATACCCTATTCCTGGTTATATAGAAAGCTCTTTGATTACATTTAAAAAGGCACCACCAAAAAAGTGAAATAGGATATAGAACTAAGTATAAAAAATATCAGGGAGTAAAACCCAGAAAAAAATACAACATGAATTTAGTGAAGTATAACAGCCTAAAGGGGGGCCTACACAAAAGCTGAAAAGGGACTTCCTACAAGGATATTAGTGACAAGAAAAGTTAGAACGGATTTAAACTGAAAGAGCATAGGTTTAGATTAGGTATCAGGCAAAAAATTCTTTACTGAGGGGATGGTGAGGCACCCAACAGGCTGCCCAAAAAAGCTGTGGATGCCCTATCCCAAGAAGTGTTCAAGGCCAGGTTGGATGGGACTCTGAGCAACCTGGTCTAGTGGAATGTCCCTGCCCATGGCCGGGAGCCCAGAATGAAATGACCTTCCAACCCAAACCATTTCATGATATGGTATTATAAGTAGGAACATACAAGATGATAAGGAAACTTTTGTAGACATAGAAGTAGGATTTAAAGGCCAAGGAAGAGTTTCTTGTAAAAGGGGGAAGGATGGCGAACAACAGGAGGAGCAGAAACAGTCAGTGCCTTGTTTGGCTTATTCATACTCGAAACCTGAAGTGTGGTTTGGTAATTAACAAAACATGTTTTAACAAAGAGGTAGGAGAACATGGCAGAACAAAGAAAAAAGAGCCTAAAGAGTGTTTAGGTCTGTCAGGTTATCCGACCTAAAGCACCTGAAAGCTTGCCCTAGAGATCCAGCTGAAGTAATCTCCAAACCACTTGAAACACATGTTCAAGGGGCACGGTGTTATATGGACTTGTCCGAGTTAGAACAGCTGGGACCAGTTCATCACTGTGTGGGTGTAACCCAAACTGTGTATTCCACACACTCTATGCCATTTCCCAGAAG
>VYXB01008912.1:558640-663717 GCA_013397135.1 Pachyramphus minor | reverse complement strand
CCACATGGGGTTCAGCATGGGGGCTGACAAACACCATTCTGTTCATGCCCCAGGGTGCCAGGTTTTTGTGGGTTAAAACCAATTGTTCACCTATAAAATTGTATTTATTATATTATTGTTATTATAAATTATTCTGACTTTTAATCTCCCTTGTTGGGTTTATTTCTCCTGCCAATTTACCTTTAAACCAGCACAAGACTAGAAAGCATGAATTAACATGAGATTTTGTAGCAGTAAAATGTAACTTATTAGACAATCATTAATATATGGCAAGGGAAAAAATAACTATCCTGTAGTTAGCATTGGTAAGGCCTCAGTTAGAGCATCGTGTCTGGTTTTGGTCATTGTTCTCTGAGGTATGTAGGCAAATTAGACAGAGGCTAGAGGAAAGCATATAGAATGATAAATGTGATAACTTCCTTTGATAGATTTCTGCCCTTGTGGAAGGACAAAAAAGAATCCCTAAAGTTTTCAAACAAGATGATTTTGGTAAGATTCAAGAGGGGAAAAAAGCCTGCTGCAAGGACGGGAGACATGAACCACTGAGACAGGATCATCAAAGGATTGCCAATGAGGCTCCTTCACTCCCAGGTCTTAAGCAGGGACTGTACCATAGTCTGTTGGGAACGCTGTAGTTAAAGTGCCCAGCTTAACTAAAGGCACAGCTGGCCTAGTGGATCAACCCTTTGCTCCCTGGCTCTGCACCGTCCTCGGTTGCCTTGCTGCAGCTAACAATAAGGGAGCCAATTAATGCTAATTGGGATGCAGCCACCTTCCCACTAGGAATTGGATGAAGAGTAAGACATTTCATACAGGCCACTAAACAGCTGTCAGGTGCTAACAGTGTTCAGTTGCTGCTGACCTGGGCTGCATTTATATTTTAGTGACTTGCTGTGAAAAGCTCTGTATGCCGTTATCAATCCCCTGGGCAATGCAGCCCCTGTTTTAGAGTTGCTTGACAAATGAGATTTAGTTTCCAGAGAAATGTTGCTAGGTAGCGCCTTTTTATTCCTAGATATTAACTTGTCACACCTCCCACTGTCTCTCTTTTCATCCTGACAAAGTCATATAGATATTAAGCAAGAGAAAAAGGAGACAGAAGGGAAGGTATTTTACTACAATATGGTTTTATGTTATCATAAAAGAAGATTTTTATTGGCCCATTGAAACAAAGAGGCAAATATATACAAAGCTCTAGTGTTGTGAAATTACTGGGAGTATTTAATTTTCATGAAAACGAATGTTCTTTAAAAATTATCATTAGAAGTCTGTGTAAGTACGGTTTGAGATTCTCAAGCTTTCTGCTGGGAGTCCTTCTGTTTTATTGTTTTGTAGAAGGTTTATATCACCACTCTGCCTATTTATTGCTGATACTAAGCATGCCAAACAAAAGACATTACTCCTTTTCTCTCATTCCCCACAAAGGGCAGTCGCTGACAGATTTTTGACAACAAATAATTAACTAAAAAAATTAGTTATGTTCATTTGTGAGCCAGATGAAAGTTCTAGGTATAA
The DNA here is from genome assembly GCA_013397135.1 of Pachyramphus minor. Classification (NCBI taxonomy): domain Eukaryota; kingdom Metazoa; phylum Chordata; class Aves; order Passeriformes; family Tyrannidae; genus Pachyramphus; species Pachyramphus minor. The sequence goes on along the minus strand of VYXB01008912.1, from coordinate 662,202 downwards.
AAAGAAGATGATTTAACAAAAACAGTGAAATCAAGTTGTTATGGTAACTGGATTTTGAAAGGATGTATGTAAAAAAAAAAAGAAAATGAGAGAAAAGACTTATGCTCCATCTGCTCTAACCAGTGTGGTAAAACACAACTGTTAAAGAAAAACATCTAATAAGGATAATTTCACATCTGGCATTAAGCCTGTATGATATTTCACATCAACAAGACTCCTAGATATGAGTCAAAATTTGCTTGAATACCTGCCTTGTAGATATAAGATATATGAGGTGTATATGCCTGAAGATCATGCTGAATTACAAATTGAATTTAATAGTTTTAAATGATATTACTGTGAAAATTCAATTCAAATGTTTACAGTTGCTCATCACATCCACTGTACCATTTTTGATTAAATTCTATTAGTGCATGCGACTTCTCTGATATAAGTTAGTGTCCATTGCTTCTGGTTTTGTGTCAGTGTGCAACATTGGGAAAGATGATGTTTCATATCACTTGGTACTGCAGCCTTTTAGATATAATATCCATTGGCAATTAGAATAGAGAATGTCTGAAAAGAGAAATGTAAGTTTGTACAAGATGTTATAGTCCATGACATTCGATTCAAGTAAGAAACATTTCAGATAGAAATCATCACACTTCTCCCCTGAAGAACAAAGCCTTAGAAAATGACCTGGGCTAAAAGATCACCCACTGAGCATTTGTAGCTTCTCTGTTCTTTCGTAAGTCTGCAGCTACAGAAAATCACCAAGAGGAAACAGGGTTTTGGTGACATACTCCAAGGAGATTCTAATATCTTCATTTCATCATTGCTCTACCTTCTCATGTGCATTTGGTGACTTACCATGCTCCCAACACCATTTACATCTGCAGTGCCAGATGTTCTAGTTTCTTCTGGAGAAAAACTTTCTTCTTTATTAGCAGCTATGCTCTTCTAAGATCAGTATTCTGGTGATCTAAGTTTATTCTAGTAATTTAAGTTTGAGCGCATTGTATTTGTTCTATCAATCCCTCTCCCTGCTTTTTGCCGTCTACTGGTAATTCAAGATTCATAGCTTGAACATGCTTTTACTGATTGAAATTTAACAAATGTGTTTGTTCCATATTCCGTCAGAGACCATTTCTCTCGTTTTTCACTTCACAGCCTACTGAACATTGTACTCAGGCTTGCCTTGTGGTATTCCTCTCCTGCTAGCCACCTGGCCAACTGTATCGGGGAATGAGGATGTTTTCTGTTCTGGTCTGTGTTTGGCCCAGCCACCTGTGAAAGTTTGTTCTGTTTCCTGCCAAGTAGTGGGAAAACAAGGCCTGATAAGCGAGTCCTTGAACACAGGACTCTGTATAAACTGAAATTAATTGGTATCTCCCTATTGGCTGATGGCCCTCCAAGGTCACTTGAAGGAGAAAGTGAAGAGGAAGGAGATGAATTAAGCCCCCAGACTCATTTAGGGAAGACCCCTCCAGGTGTATCACGCAGGNGTCGGTAAGACAACCTCATTAAGTAGCCCGTGCGTGAGTGGGAGGTTTTACTGAGGGCTTATTTCCTTTCCTCTCTTATGTCTCTCAGTTTCTCTGTTTGTTGGCCACTTCCTAGTAATAAATATTGGGTTTTCTGAGCTTTCAGCAGATGCCACTTCGGCATCTCTCCGAACCCTCCCTGGAACACCAACCGAAGAGGACTGACATCTGCTTTCCTCCCTAGTTGTTGGTGACTGGGGCTACTGGAGATCTCCCAGGCTATGTGAAACACTTACAGGGCTGTCTGATATGACACTGATCCTGTGGATTGTCCAGAGTGGCACCTGGAGGATGGCTGAAATATACAAGATATTCCATAACATCACTAGACTTGCATGTGTCAATTAAACAAACCTGAACCTGGGGAACTAAAGAGGTCATCTCTTAGTCAGAGGAATAGCAGTTATGATCTCCACTGACTGTATTGGCATGAGCCAGAAGTGCACTGCTGTCGTGATGGAAGACTACTGCACAGTGGGCTGTGAGAGGAGGACAGAAGGGAAGTGATGACTTGCCTCTGTTCAGCACTCAGCTTTTAAAATCATCATGGGTTTGTTCCATCTCACTGCTCTTCTCCTCAGAAAACTACTGCTGCATTGCATATGCCACTGATCAAACATCATTGCTCCCTTCTAACACTTTTAAACAAACTCTTCCACACTTTTCATCATGCCTCTTCTGAGGCTGGAAAAGATTTCTTCCTCTCTTTCTTTCTTTATTGTGAGTCTTGACAACAATTCAATCCTAGTTGTACTAATACTACTGTCAGTCAAAGAGACCAGTATTATCCTTGTGGTTCTCTTCTATTCCCCTAAATACTTGCCCATGCTCCTTTCCAACATCTGTTTTGACACATACACTGTAAGAGTTTGTGTTTATATATCTGGGCAGGGCATGGCATGGGCAGTCCATCACCATGACAGGCCCATGTGGGAGCATGGGGTGCCGTCACTTCCGATTTCATGTCTGCCCAATATCAACTCCTGCCTTCTGAGCATGTCAGTCTCTCACACACAGACACATGCTCATATGTGCTCAGTGTCTGCAATGTTCCTTTGAGAAACACTATTCATATTCAAAATCTAGAACAATTTCTGTCGATAACTCAAAACTCCCATCCCATATCCTAACAAGGGAGAAGTTTTTCACTTTTAACACCTAAAGAGCTTCAGCCATATGCCTCAGCCAACTGGTCTTCAGTTTATAAATATTTCACATGAAAGAATAGAAATAGTGCATATTTCTTAATGGGGCTTAATAACATTCTAGTAGGAAATCTATACTTTGAATGTCATTTGGCCAGTAGGAATCACACCTGAATCACATATTGCTATAAAAAAAACTTTATTGGTTTATTTGATTACAGGGAAGACAGCATTTATTTGTAAGTTTGGGGTGCAAGAGGGATTTTGGAGTGCGAAAACATCTCATTGCAAATTCTTTAATAATCTTCTTAAATTCATATTCTAAAAATCTGAAGTGAGGAAAAGGAGGTATTTTAAAACCTTTCACATTCTTGCAATGTCAGCATAAGGACTGTTAAGTCTCCTACACAGTTGCCTCAGACATTTCTTCCCTCCTCAAGCTTTGTTTGGTTTAGTTAATATTGTTCCTTGTTTGCCAACATTCCCTACGCTGTCACTGACTCTTCTGTGTACTGCTAGGTTTTACGTGGCCACAGTTGATCTTTCTTTCCTCTGCAGTGAAGTTCACCTTAGGCAGGTGAACCGCAGTTACAGAACAACGGAGCATGGCATTGCTGCAAGAATCTATCACTCTAACCTCTAGTAAACCTGAGGTCAGAACACAATTACAGGGTTCAAGTGTTTGGTAAGTTATTTGCTTGCACAGACTGCTGATTGATTGTTCTAAAATTGTTATTAGGTAACTGCTAGCAGCAGTGATCAAAGAGAAAGGAAAATGAAACAGGAAGAAGTAGGTAAAGGAAGCTGCTACAGACTAGTGCCTGTGTCTAAATAAGGGTAATGTAAATGAAAACAAGAAAACACTGAAAAGCAGATTACTTCAAGGGAGACAACCTAGGCAGATAAGCCTGAAATCCAATATTCTGCATAACTCTTTTTCTGTGTTGAATAAGGTGTTTTCTGAAAGCTTTGCCTCCATTTGATTAGGAAAAATAATACAGCTGTTCATGACATTCTAAAGAAATTATTCTTGATCTGTTCAAAACCTCATGTAGTTAGATTTACCTAAATAACTGGTTGCACAGGATTGGATCAAGGCTTTTGGAACGAATGCAAAGAGGTCATTATCCAAAACACCATCCTTTGATGGTGTTTCATCTAGCCTCTCCATCAAGGGCATTAGGAAAAAGATGACTCCCAGACTATGCAGGCTGCTTATGGCCCTTGCTACTCTTCTTCCGTCCATGGTCCAGAGCAATCTCTCCAAAGCCCATGTCCACCTCTGATATTTGCCTATGTCAGTGCAGGGTCAAGAAGACTAATCAGTCTTGGATTCTCTAGCCCATGTAATCCTCAGAAATCCTTCAGAGTAGTTTAGATCAGCACGCATTCCAGCTGCTATTTTCTGTGAATCTTTATAGGTTGCTACAAATGTAATATTTAGCTCTTTTTATCATTGTGGATCTAGTGGATCTAGTCCTGGCAAGTTGGCTTAATGATGTTAGCAGAGTGTGGGAAACAAGTTACTTTATTTTCCATGGGTATCATTAAAGTCTGTTTTATGCTGCTTTGCTGTGGACTGTGATTTTTTATACAGTAATCACTATGTTTTAGCTAGGTGGAGAATTTCTTATAACACATTAACTTGATCATTTGCACCTTCTGACCATGCCAGCAGAGACAGTGCAAAGCAGAATTGTTTCAAGATAGATCAGATTTGAACTTCTTCAAAGGTCAGATGTACTAGGGGACTTGGATTTATGCCTAATAATAATAAAGATTTACAGAAGTTGTAACTTAGCCTCCAGCAAATGTACACTACTTAGCGTCATGTAAAATGTTTGTAAGTGTCAAAATGCTTGTAAGGAAAATAAAGAAGTTTAAGGATCTATTCAATACAGAGTTACATCTTATTTTGTCAGTAAGTCAGGTAACAATTCATAGTCACTGTATCCCCTTGAGTACTGCCGACTTCAGAATTATGATTTTGATGTGAATAATTTCTTTCTGTTGTCCAGGAATGTGGAGGGAGGATGGATCTTTAATTTTTTTTTGTTATGAGGCTGTTTATTACTGGATGACATTCAGGATCACAAGATATCATGGGACAGTGTCTAGTTAAGAGCACTTCTCAGGTAAGCCAGACCTTGACTACAGCTTCCCAGCTTTGACTAGATTAATTCAGAATGAGCTGGAAAAAACAAGGAAACAACAGGTGAAACTTGTTAGGTAATTGTGTCTGATTTCACGCTTTTTTGATGCATTTGGAGTGAGGGATGAGAGGGTGATAGAAACCCTGATGACAACTGCTAACTGATGTACAGACGTAGTGAAGTGATCTGGGGGTGGGTGGTTATCAAGGCCCTTGGTGGCTCTTGGCAAAAAAATGTGTCAAATATGAAAAGCTCTATCTCTTTGGGAGGGAGGGGGACACAACCAGGGATGGCCAGCATCATGCAGATGGCTGAGCCACAGGCTGGGCACCTGAGAAGGGGGTTCAACATGATTGTTGGCTTCAGCAGCAGAACATCTTGATTCTCCCTTAACAGACAGGTACTGTACAGTCTTAGTACCACAAAGTTCTCCCATTCTGCTGGGATTTGAATGGAGAAGGCCATGTAGTCTCTGCTTTGTTCCACACTCTGTTCTCTTTCTCTGAGCAGATGTTTGTCGTTGTACTGGGGAGCACATGGACCTTTGTCCATCCAGGGAGTTGCAGCTGATTTTTACCTTAAAATTCTGAATCCCTCTAGGTTTAACTCTATCCATCATCCCACACCACTCATCCACCCAGTGAGAGTGGGGACAGACCCCAAGACTCTGTGGAGGGTTTAGGGTCAACTCAGGTTATTGCTGAAACTCCAGTCTTCCATAGCTGTGCCCTCCTCCTCTGAGGCTCCTCAGGACACCTAAACTACTTCCTTTCCCCCAGATCTTTGGTCTTTAAATATCTTCACTGGTGCACTGGCAAAGCTGTTAGCATATGTTAGCATATACCAAGGAAATGTTCTGAAAATCTCTTCAAGAAAAGACATTAGATGATCTCCAGAGGTCCCTTCCAACCTTAACAATTCCACGACTCTGTGAAAACAGAACCAAAATTTATCAAACTACTGCATTTTCTTACATCATTGGCTTTCAACTTTAAAAGTCCAAGTTAAAATTTTAGGCTTCCTTTATTATTTATCCTTTGACTTTTCAAAGTCAGGTCTCAGAAAAGGAACCTAAGAAATATGTTCTTGAATTCCAGGTCTGGGTGAATATGAGACTGAGTCAACTTTCTCTGCTTTTGTTGGAAGGTAGCCATCAGAGCCAGAAGGAGGGGCCAGCATAGGAGAGGGAAGAGACTAGAGTCTCCCTGGAGAAACTGAGTATGAAATACAACATAATTTTGCCTGCTATAGTTGAGTTGAGGGCATCTGATACTTATGGAAAACAGAAGATGTAGTTGATAAAATCCAGATGTTCCAGAATCATGTATTTCCTGAAGGCTTGGAAGACACAGCCCAATATGGATAATTTAAAAAACCTTGGGATTCTGAGTTCCTTAAGGAATACTTGGTGTACACAAACACTGGGTAGAATGTAAGCTTATACCTAAGGAGGCATCTGTCTGAATGTAGGCCAGAACAGTTATCTGCCATTAGATATCAGACTATTCTGAACTACAGAACAGTTGTCCAGTAATCTGAAATAGTCAGTGTAAATTGCTTATAATCACTGGGAAGAAATAGACGTTTCAAAGACAAGACTGAAAACAGCAAGCAGTTTTTGACCCAAGACAAAACAAATTACAGCTTAAAAATGCCCTTTTTCTCTTCATTGTCAGTAAAGAGTTCTTGCAGAAGCCAGGTTAGACATAGATAATTTAACACAAGATGTCTAGTTAGGCAAGACAAACCTTTCTTGCATGTATAATGGGAAGAATGGATCAGCTGATCAAAGAAAAAAGCTGGGGTTTGCATTCTTATAATATTTGCATAACTAAATCCTACCAGCAACTATCCTGAGTAGAATCGCAGCAAGACAAGCTACTATGCTTGTATTGAGAGAAAAAGATAACAAGGACAGGTCAAAATATTAGTATGTAGCTGCCTGGCGGCAAAGAAGCAGAATAAATCACCAGTAGCATTTTACTGTAGATAGCTAAGCATGTTAGTTATCTGAGATAACAGTACATTTTCCCTCCTTTCCCCTTTCCTCTTCCTCTTCCCTTTGCCCTGTCCTATCCCCTTTCCATTTTCTCTTACTTTCTATGCAGTTGTAGAATATTAATTTCTGGAAAAATATAAAAAGAAGTTGCAAAGATCAGACTTTCTAAAAACCTTTAGCACGTCACCACACATACAGTGAATGTCAGTGGAACACATGCTGCCACTGGCAAAACGTTTTGTAAGAGGAGGCAAGTTAAAAAACCATCCAGTTTTTAGAACTGTGAGACACTCTAATAGCATGTGAAAATTTTACAGTTTGTTACCCACAGCATGTTAACATTTTCTAAAGGTTGTTTTTGGCAGAGGTTGTCAGAAGTAGAAAAGACAATAAGAAGAAAAGCACCACAATGTCTCCGTTCTTAGAGCTGTGGAGATATTTGTTCATTTCAGGTTATGCACAAGTTTTGCTGTGCAAAATAAGGAAGGGAGCATGAAATAAGAAATTAAAAAAACGCACCTCAGCAACTTCCAATATAATTTGGAAAACTGAAGGAAAAAATCACATGCTACTACCCATACTTTGTAAATGGGTAAACCGTGTTCCTTTTCAGTCATTATGTATTACCTTTACAGTGGAAGACTTCTGGACAACGAGTGACCCTTGTAACCTAGTGGCCTTTAGCTACACCTCACCATGACAACACTTCCCTCTGACCATTAATCCCCAGGAAATGTCCTGTGCTTTGCTGGGTTCTGTTTTAAAGAAAGAGGGGATAGATTCAGGTCATGTGAACACCAGGTTTATTTCAGGTCTCATTCTGTCCTTCTGTCATTTCTTTTGTTGACATTTCTTATGTGATGTGGTGTCTTGTGTATGGGAGACTGAAACTCAGCAAAAACAGATCCAATTTAATACTCTGGATATCAATGTACCAAGGCTTCATTCCAGATTCCCTTGACAGAGAACAACAGTTGACCCAAATTTAACAGTAACTAATGGATTTCAACCTTCACATGGTTGTAAACTTCCCACCTATGAAGTTCTGTCTGGAATAAGAGACTTGATATCTGACCACCACTTTCTTTTACTGATGTCCCCTGAAAACTCTGCTATTACCTACATTCAAAATTGCCTCCTGTTTCATTGTGGTGCAAACCAAAGGATTTTCCACTGCCTTTTTCTGCATATGCATCCTCAGAAAGTGTGGATGAATTCAGAGGTTCTGCTTTTTACAGGTTTCTTTAAAGCATAACAATGAACACTTAACACTTATAAACTGGACAAAAATGAAAATAATTTGACCATCATAGATATCTATCTTACGTGTTTTTATTGCCACAGAAGTGTAAACAACATTTGCTTAAATTTACCACTTAAATAGCAAATCATCTGAACCAACATCCACTAAGGTTCACATAAACATGAGAAATAAAATTCTTCTGGCAGAAATGAAATTAATTTAGCTTTGAAGAACTACATGTAAGAACCACGTGTCAATCAGTACCCTGTGCATTCACCCTACTCATTATCAGAGAGGCACAGCACACAAATCACAAGAGGGCTAATCAGGAACATCTTCCGTAGTACAATGAAAAAATGTTGTATAGTTTATAAGACCTTCAACCCACTAGTTGACCTCAGTAATTACTGAAACCCCCTCCCCTTATTAAGCAAGTTCTTAAATAATTGATCCTATATTTGTCCCTGCTCACTAAGGAAACACCATACATAAACAGAATTTTTATGCATGTAGTATCTTATTTGCAAATTTTGTTATTGAGAAATGTATGATTAGGCTGTGTTTCAGGAGACCAGGATTCTAGTCCCAGCTCTTACAGCTGATGCGCTACATGACCTTGGGAAAGTCATTCACTTATGTGCCTTACTTTGTCTGAGATCTGTCATCTGACTTGCAGTTCATCTGGTTTAATTGTTCTAGTATCTTCAACTTTCTTGTAAATACCTCCTGATAAACAACTACACTTTCCAACACATCTGGGATCAGAATGCCCTCCAATTTTCAATTTAAATAATAATAGAAAAATAAGCCAAATAAAGAAAAAACTCTTTGAGATTAGTAAGAAAAATAGTTTACTGATTTTTTTTTATTTTAGTAAACTGATTTGGATTTCATTATTTTATGATGTTCCGTAATTGGCATGGCTCAATCCCTTTCTTTCTGAAAGACACTTCCTGAGAAAAAAAGTGTTTCTCAAGATGTGCTTTTGTTCATGCTGCTGCTGAGGGCATGTTGGTGTTCTCTCTTATTTCATAGTGAGAGGATAAAAGTTAATACAGCATCAGTACCTAGTTTTTATGACCTCATTCTCTGAGTGCCAGAAGAGTGATGCGCCAGCCAGGAGGCAACTGTCCACCATGATAAAGCTTAAGCACGTCAGTCCAAGGAACAGATGGAACATTGACTGTGCTAGAGGGAAGGTAGAGGACTTCGAACACTCTCTCATCTTTCATCCAGTTCAGATGAACAAGTGAAGGATAATGTACATGTTTTCACAAGTACATTTTCACAAAGAAAAAGTCAAATCAAAAGAATAGCTTTGTGCTTTAGCTTTCAGGGATTTTAAGTAATGTTCAAAACCCTTAGCAAATCGCTTTGAGCAAACAAATATACACCATAAACATATTTCAGTCTATGATTCCCACAGACAAATGCTACTTTGAAACTTCTTCTCATACTGTGCTCCTAATGGTAATGTGGATTGTGTAACAATTATATTATAATGAAGAGACCTGAGGATGGAATGCATTTTTAATCTAAGTATTACAAATAGCGTAATAAACCTTAGGAGGAATGGTTCTAGGGATGTGTCTGCTAGCTTAGCAGGGAGCTGGATGGAAAGAAAAAGCATTTTGCATGATTATTTGTTAATTAATTAAATGTTAAGCATACATATTCTTAGCATATTTACTGGGGACTATACCATATGATTTAGAGTATCCATAACCCTTTGAAATTCTCAATGTTTAGTATATATATTAGAGCACTTTTTAAATGTTTAAAGGATATCATAAAGGTGTATATTAATACTAGATTGCGGAACTGGAGGACTGAAGTGTCAGGACAGTTAAAGAACACTGCAAATATAAATTCATGCTTTGTTCTGGAATCAATGTAGAGGTTTCTTTCATGTGTCTGAACTACAAAGGTGGTCAAACTGGAGAATGAATGGTTGGGTACGGTATAGTTCTCAGTGTAGGGTAATGCTGAGGGGTGTGCTGAACAAAATGCAAAGATTCCAAGACCTTCAACCCAAGGGCTGCAGCCAGTTTTAGGGCTTTTATCATACAAGGTAAGCAATCAATTAGAGAGATAGTATTTATGTTTCCCAAATATTATGAATCATTATGGTGGTTTAACCTCAGCTAAATGCCAGCTGCCCACTAAAGCTGCTCTATAATTTCCCTCCTCAACTGGAGAGGGGAGAGACTATAAATAAAAGCTCATAGGTCAAGATAAGGACAGGGAGAGATCACTTACCAATAATCATCATAGGAAAAATGGACTCAACTTGAAAATTAATTGAATTTATTACCAATCAAATCAGAATAGGCTAATGAAAAGTAAAACAAATCTTAAAAACACCTTTCCCCTGCACCTCCCTCCTCCCCAGGCTTAAGTTTATTCCTGATTCTTTATCACCTCCCTGCCAGCAGTGCAGAGGAATAGGGAATGGAGATTATGGTTAGTTTATCACATGATCTTTTTGGTGCTGCTTCCTCCTCAGGGAGAGGAGCACTTCCTCTGCTACAGTGTGGGGTCCCTCCCACAGGAGGCAGACCTCCACAGATTTCTTCATTGTGGGTTCTTCCCACGGGCTGCAGCTTTTCCTGAACTGCTCTAGCATGAGTCCCTTTCACAGGGTGTAGTCCTTCAGGAACAAAATGCTCCAGTGTGGGTCCCCCATAGGGTCACAAATTCTGCCAGCAAACCTGCTCCAGTATGGTCGCCTTTCTACATGGGTCCACAGGTCCTTTCAGGAGTCTGTTCCAACATGGGCTTCCCATGGGGTCACAGCGCTCTTCAGGCATCCACCTGCTATAATGCAGACTAGTCCACAGGCTGCAGGTGGATCTCTGTTCTACCATGGACCTCCATGGGCTGCAAGGGGACACCTGTCTCACCAAGGTCTTCACCATGGGCTGCAGGAGAATCTGGGCTCCAGCACCAAGAGCACCCCCTACCCCTCCTACTTCAGTGACCTTTGTGCTTGCTCATTTGTTTCATATATTCTCACTTCTCCTCTGACTGCAATTAATCCTCCCCTTCTTAAATATGTTATCACAGAGGCGTCGCTACCATCACTGTTTGGCTCAGCCTTGGCCAGCACTGGGTCTGTCTTGAAGGCAGATGGCATTGACTCTGTCGGATTGTCAGGGAAGCTTCTGGCAGCTTCTTGCAGAAGCCACCTCTGTAGCCAGCTACCAAAACCTTGCTGTGCAAACCCAAAGAATCATGCACTGGGAATTTATGAACTGAGGCACTGCAGTATGTGTGTGTATGCTACTTCTTGTATATTAAGTTATTTTCCTCGCTTAAGTGATAAGGAGCACTGCTGTGCTTGAGGACTGACTCAAAGACTGTGGTTTTGCTGCACTTTCTGGCTTCTAATTGTTCTGACTATTTTCAGCCCAGAATTTTCCTGTTGCTGTTTCAAATAAATCTTTATACCTCATTGTATATAGCTGCATAGTGATGCATTGTACAAATCTCAATCCAAGCCCATGTAAACTGATATGTACATAGCAGTGAATGTTGGCAATAGTCTACACTGAAGGGTGAAAAGAGAAAGGAAAGTTGTCAGTCAGAATGTTGATTACCTGCCAAGTATTCTAATAAACAGTTGATGATATTCTGTATATTAAATAAAATATGAAGTAGAACAAAATGGACATAATTCAGCAATTATTTTAGTATAGAAACTGTGCTGTAAGAAAAATCTGAATTATCAGAAGTTGTTGTGAAACCACCCTGTTTCTTAAATCTTCTACAGAATCTGTGGTACAGAATGTTGAAGTAATAACAGAATCATTTTATTAATGCCTTTTGCATCAGTGCTTCAAAGCACTTTGCAGCAACACTGCAAAGAATGTTTAAAGGCATTCATTACCTTGGATACATCAAGAAATACATGAAAAAAAATGCTGTTTTCAAGTTATTCCACAGTTACTACAGAATCAACAATCAGGATAATGCACCATAAACATCACCAAAAGATGTACCTCACCTTATGTATATAATGTCTCTTCATCTGCTTGAGTATTAGAAACAAATTAAAAATATCTTGTCCTTCTTATGAATACTGCAGATAAAAGAAGAAAATTATTTGTTAAAATGTGTCCTAGTCCTGCTCAGAAATTTTTTGTGGATGATCTTAGAATCAACTCAGTTTTTCTTTGCTTGAACAACTGATATCCACTCTTAGACTCCAGTAAATTGATATTAATCAGAAAGAATAATCTTGACGATCCTGTGGGATTGATACATCATTTTCCAATACGTCAGCATTTTCTTAACAGTTATGAAAGACACAGACTTACTTTTTATGAGAATTTTTTTCACACTGAGAATATTTTCTTGCATTTCTGTTTGGTAAAGAACGAAAACTCAGCAGGCTCATGACTTTCTTACTCCAAGGCAAAGTCAGCGCTGTCTATCCAAGACTTCTTATACTACTTCCCCAGGGAACATTGCATTTGCTCCTAGACAGTGATCTTTTGGCACTTGACCAAGTTTTCTAAGAATTCATTTCTTGTGAGGAGATCATAACATTCTTCCACAGATAAGTTCTGCAGGCATGATGAGACTGTCAGCTGGAGGATCAACTTGCTAAAGCAAGAAACAGAAAAACAAGGCTATGAAATTCCTTCCCAGAGAATGCAACAATTCCTTTTGAAATTCCATCTCTTATTCTTTCACTTCCCACTAAGAATGTAAACACTGAAGAAAAAAGAAGTCTCTTCTCTAATTTCTGTGCCCACTCTCACTATTCACTACAAATTTTGGGGAAGTTGCCGTATTTGAATTGTTGGAGGTGGAGTATGTAAAACTTTCCTGATTTAATACATCAGGCCTTTACATAGTCAGAATTTCATTCTTAAACCAAGGAGCTGCATTGTTTTCCTTGTATAGTAGCATGATCTACTAAGAGATTCAGTCTTTTGGACTGAATGTCCTTAGCTATGCCTAGAAAACTCCTTGGGCATACTAACTGACTTGAATATTTCAGGGAAAAAATACAACTTCAGCTGGTAAGTGACCTAGGACTGTATGTATTGAATGACAAAAACATTGGATCATGTGAAGAGAGAAGTAACCATGTCTCCTAATCCTGATTAAAAATGTGCATTGGTTGAAAGTATACATAAGGGAGGGGTGAACAAAGGGAAGATGTTTGAGATTTTCTCCATATTACAAATGGGAAACAAATGGGAAAAAACTACCTACTTCATACAGGGAAAACAATGGACGTACTCGCAGAACTTCCATTTAAAATAAGCTGCATCTATTTCTGCTGCAGATCAGTGCCTCCCGAGATGACTAATCTGACATGGATGTCTGTGGAGCTTTATATTAGAAATGTCAGTGATGCTGCTATCTTGGCTGTATCCTGACTCCCTGCACAGAACCACTTTTTTCCACCTCGAAGTGCATGCTTTTATACCTTCAGGCTTTCTCCAGGTTTTGCCAGCTGAATTTCCCCAGGCTTTTACAGGCTGAAATACTGGCTGTATCATTACCCAGAACAATTCTGCCTCTGTTCCCTGTCCTGTAATTCATCTCTGCTGTTTATCTGATTATTGCTATTTTGCTGGCCAGTTTAATGTAGAGACAACTTGACCAAATTAATTCCTTTATTAAATAATTTATTAATAAACTCAGGAGACTGCTCAGATGACTCAAATGAACTTTATTAGCATAGTGTGAATAATTCAGCACTTTCTACAAAAAGAAAAGGCCTTAGGAAATACAGAATAAGGATGTTGTCTTGCCAACTTTCCTAGCTAGACTTTTCCTAGAGTCAAAGGGCACTGGTCTGCTGCCGAAGTTTGTCCCCATGAGGAGGTTTTCAGACTTAGCTTTTCATAGGAGAGCATGTTTCCAGATACAAAGCCTAATGTTTTTTTCAAAATTATTAGGAAATCAAATAATATTTATATCTTGGGGAAGTTTATTCTATATGAGTAATAACTGGTTGAGACTAAACAAATTTTGGGGTTTCCAAGATATCAATCAGGTCAACTAATTTCCTAGTCTGAACTGTAAATTATCTTAACTTTAGCCATGAGTGACTAAAACTTAAGTAAAATTTTGAATCTGAACTGAGGACAATGGGATGTATTGAGGAGGAGATTCTTGAAGAAGATCAATTACATATTAAATTCAATTTATAATCTTGACAAGATTATACAATCAAAAATTAAGAATACCTTATACACCTTGTAATTGGGCACAAAGGACTTCTATGTTATGCTATATTTTCAAAACAAATAAGCAAAGGAGATTTTTCAGGGATCTGCCAAGAGTAGAAGAAATTCTTCTTTGATGGGGATACCTACTGTTCTTTGGGATTTTATCCTCTACCTCTTCTCCTGAGAAATGTCTCTTCCAGCTGCAGTATGTTTGTTATCCATATGAAGTACTGCTTGTATGCTCTCACAGGAGAGAAAAAAATACACAGAGGAGGAAAATGGCATACTATTATATTTAACTTTGTGCATATACCAAGAGACTGCAGTATTTTGCAACCTGTGATGGGCTCATGATTCTATTAAAGCTGGTGGCACAGAACTGCCTTAGGCTCCAGTGGACGTCAGGTTGTCTATTGGCAGAAAGATTTCTAGGTTTCCAAAGCATTCTGGCTGTGGGAAACAACCCTGGTTCAAAGTCCCTAGAGCCCAGGTTCTCCAGCCTGCATTGTACTGTCTCACACACAAACAGGTCTACCATGCTGGTGGAATAAGTACATTTTGGCAAAAGGGCATAGAGAATGGGGATCTGGTTGTCTCAGATTTAGATTGCTTCCATGCTGAGTTGCTTTCTTTCTACCTTGCATTTTCTTTCTTTAAACTGAGAATAAAATGTCATACCTGCTCCCAGTTACCTCTTCAGAGTAGTAAGGATTAGTTAACTCATGTTTGTACACTGCTCTGAATGTGTCTTGAGCAAAATTGTTTATTCTTGCAGTTAAAGACTTCTGGATGTGAAGATTATGACTGTGTAAATGCTGAATCCTGTGATTTCTACTTTTACAATTGTAAATTGCTGTTAAAGTATGCATAACTTATTACAAATTGTTTCACCAAGGAAAAGGTGACAAGCTGTTGTACAGGTAATAAGGCAATAAACACCTCTGTTTTGCTATTCACTCATCTTTTTTCTTTGCTCTCTTGCCAAAGGCTTTTTTGTTATTCCTTGGGAAAAGGCAAGCATGCTGACCTGATTCCCTTTGTCTCATTCCTACTCCATTAGGAAGGCCACAAGTTCACATTTTAAGAGAAATCCTCTGAGATTCATATGTGTGGTAATTTCTATAAAACTGCTGGAAGTACATTTTTTTAATGACAATATCTGATTTTGTTTACAAAAGGCCAAACCCAATTCTATTGCACATCTCTAGGGGAAATGCTTTTAACTTTTATTCAGTTAATTCAAAATACCAAAGCAGTAAAACCAGATCACTTAGATGTCCATTGTAAAAGCAGTGATTTATAGTGTCAGTTACTCTAATGATAGCTTTATAGGATTAAATTATTTACTTCTAGAAATTCAAGAAAACTAAAACTAAAACTAAATGCGAAACCAATAATGCTCCTATTTATGTTTCCTTGGAAAAAAATGTTAATTAGTTTTTCTTGTTCTTTCTTCATTGTTTCTCACTGTATAACTAACTTTTGGCAATTGAAATATGTATCAGTGATGGAAAATTTTAAGTTGCAACACAACTCCTTCTGGAAGAATGTGCAAAACCCCCAAATGTCTCCCATTTATTAGTATTTTGCTTCTTCAATGCTTTCAAAAATAGCCTTGCAAAGGTCTGCATTCATTGGCCCAAAGATTATCTAGGTTGAAGACTTCACCTTGCTCCTTCCTAAATCAGTGACAAAAGTATAATGCCTCACACAGCGAGGTCCAAATCTTGGTCACTGGCCTCTGCTGTTGAAAACCCAACATTTTCAAATCACAGTCTTACATGTTGTGAACATATGTATTTTCAGGACAAATTCAGCTAAAGTACATCTTGTATACTGGGCTTATATGGGGTATTTTCATCACTGTCAATAAGAATAAAATTTTTTCAGTGAGTAGCTCCTGTAATCAGCACTACAAGTCTTTATCCTCCATTAAGCAGCGACAGGAGATGGGAAAATCAGGGGGAACATCTCATTCCCATTAACGTCCATGTCAGTATTTTTATTACAGAGAGATACCTACTGTTCTCAGGGAACTTACTGTATGAGCTGGCAAAGACAGGAATGGATAGAGTAAGTAGAATTAAAAAGATCTGGAGGCACTTGTTGCCTCAAAATTACAGGAGAAACCAGGAACAAAAGCCATATCTCTTACTCTAGTACTACAAAGTTCTGCAGATGCTGGAAGAAGTTGTCTCAAAAATACAAACAGCATAAAAAATAAGATTCAGAAAAGACAAATACCATGCCTTTGAAGGAAAAGAGGATGCAATATGCAGGACATATTTAAGGTAGATTCTTGGGGTTTTATATTGAGATGTATAATTACGTTAAATGAAAATGTGTGTAAAAGGCATGAGACTGATTAGCAATTTTGGGGATTACAAATCAGATATTTATTATCTGCCAGCATCTTTTTGAATGTTCCAGAAGTTTTGTTCCCTTCAGCAAGTTGTTATTATTTGATCAGAATGTCACATCAGAAATTAATTACCAGTATAAGCTAGTTTAAAAATTCAACCATCCGTTCACTGAGCTAAACATATCATATGGCTGGAAATTACTCACATGCCAGGAATACTGAGAAAGGAGAAGAAACAAATTACTGTCAAAAATATCTTTTCAGAAACTCTTTCTTGAGCAATTGTATATAATAAAGACATCCTTAGAACAGTATTACTTGAGAGCTGTTATGTAAACAAAGAAAGAAGAAGCTATAAAATTAATATTATTTGTAATTGAAGACTAGGCTAGTTTGATAACAGTTTATCAGTTTGAAACAGATTACTATGAAACTATTGATTGATGTGTTACTTCCCATATACTCTACATATGAGATTCTGAAGGCACTGTCAGAAAACAAGTAGGCAAACGTTTAAAAATACAGCTTTAAGATACTGCCTGCTTCCCTGCATACGGGAAGAGGCTACAGAATTTGGGAAGCAGGGGTTATCAGCTCATCTAATAATCCTCCCATTTTTAAAAGTTCTGCTATGAATTAGACATTAAATAAACCCACCCAGATCTAAACAAAATTGACCACCAAATATATAGAATTTGCAAAACTTACAGTTTGTTATTCACAGAAAGCTCCAAAAGAGCTTGGTAAAGAATGACAGAATTATATTTCCTGCAGAAATGGAGGAAAACAGACAATGCAGTCCCAGACTTGGAAGGATGTGACATCTATGTTCCATCCATACCTCAGCCAAAATGAGAAGATAAGTCAACTGTGGCACTACAACTCCAGGTGAGGCAGTTTCACTGTTAAAAAAGGCTTAGCATTTGAAAATGAGGGTTCTTTAAAATTATTCTATTTGTTTATTTAACTGCACTTAGTATACACAAAGCTCAAAAAGAAAAAAAGAAAAGAAACAAAATAAAAATTAAACAAGCCAGGGCCCTGTAATAACTCCTCAGTTGCTATTGAGAGGTCTTTGGAAAGCAACGCCTCAGGCACCTTTCTCTTGTAGTGAATTAAACTGGTGAACTCAGTTCAGGATGCATAGGAGCTTTGTAGAAGATGAAAAGCCAAAGAGATAATGTTGAAGATTGTGGTACCATCCTTGTGGTACCATTGGCTATAGAGATAACATTTCTGACTCAATGTCAATATATTCTGCAGTCTGGTGGAACATGTGAGGGAGGGATCGCTATGTAGTTGACTGACTTAGCCTCTGCCATTGACCACTGTTGGACACAGAGCAATGGGCCAGAAAGATCTTTGATTATGGCCATTCTTATGCTCTGGAGCATCACATTATTTAGTATAGAATGAGCACTGTTGTTGTAAATATGAACTATTTATAGACAGTCATCTGCCTATGTAAAGAGAAAAATAGGAAATGCTATCTGAAATCTTCAACAGACTTGCTCTTCAGTAATGAAATAAAGTTTGCCAGGCTGCCAGGCAAACAAGTAGAAGTAGTTTCTAGCAAACAGAGTGAGCACTGGAAGTGAACATGGTTGTCACACAGAAAACACAAAGTAAAAGAACTTTGTCTTTTCTTCCACAATGAAGAAAATGTGGGGAATTCGTCAGCAAGCAATGAAGGAAAATCTGCATGTCTGCCTGGGAAAAGAACGATTATGTTTGGCATATTCAGACTGTAAAAACAAAATCCTTTGTTAGCAAAAATCCATCTGTTACTAAAAAACATTGGATCTATAGCAAAATACCATTTCTTATGTAAAACAACATTGATTTTAAATGAAATCTGTATGTACTTCTGAAGACATAACTAATTTTTTTTATTCTCAAAGGGTATAGTTATTTTTAATGAAGAAAATTACTTACAATTTTAGGCAAGTATAGGAAGAACAACTTTTGTTTGAGGAGAGAAGGAAGCTAATATATAATTTAAATATTCTAGTTTACATTGTTGGATATTGTACAAATCATTTCATACTTGTTTACAATATAAATCTTATGTAAACAAATTAACAGAGGAAAGAAGGCCAACCAAAAAAAGTTCAAATTAATGCCAAGCAAATTATACAAAATAATGTTTCACAGAAAACTGAAAAAAAAAGTCAATCAAATAGAACTCAATATAATTTTCATTAAATTGGAGAGACAATCAAGTTTACTACACTTGGAGTTAATAATAACCAATATGAGGAGTTAATACTGTAGTTACTGATGGCTACACAAGAAAAGAATGACACTGATAAAAAAATAATAGTAGAAATTAGTTTCCTGACATCAGTAAGAAGGAATTCTTTCCAATAAAGAAAAATATGCAATCAATCAACTTAAGCAAGGATATTCTCATGGGAAGATGGAAAGACTACAGCAGGAGTTACACTCTAGTTAATGACCTCGAGCAAAGTGTAGGTCACAGGATAAATATTTAAACAAATTTTATGAGAGCTCAGCATCTGCTGGTAAATAATTGTTCAACAGAATAAGATACCATTTTTTAGGACATGACATTCAGGTCTTGCAAATGGCATGATGGAGCATGGGTGGAGAAACCACGTCATCCTAAAAGTTTTCTTTAAAAAACAATCATGCCTGAGTGTGTAAATATAAGTCTTCAGTAGTGAATTCACAGGAAGATTTTATAGCAGTTTTCCATCAGGTTTGCTAGTTTTAAGTGAATTTTCTTTTAGCAGGGAGGGATACAGAAATTGATGAAGTCTGGATTTTTTTATTATTGTCTCGAAGTTTTTTATCCCATGATAAAAAATTCTAAATTAAAGTGAAACATGGAATGTCTGTAACATGACAGAAAAAAATTAATAGCAAAACACATAGTTTTGACATTTTCTCTTAAACCCTCAATCTACTGTTTGGTTAGGGTTTTTTTAAGAACGGAAAAGTTGGAGGTTCTCCCCTCAATTAAATGGGGTTATTTTAGGCAATAATTTATAGAAGAGATAGACAATAAGAATCCATATCAGACAGTTCATAGTTGCAGCGTTCACCTTGTTTCTTATGTTTACACCAGGTAAAAGCACACAGAGCAGAAACAAAAGCCTTCAGCAGACCCTCAGTGGGAGTAGAATAGGCCTGGTCCCTGTTGTGAGAACAGCAACCCTCCTGCCCATCCCACTGCAACACCCTGCCTTGGCTCCTACCTTAGGGTTTCTAGCACCAGGGTGATTAGGTAGTCAACAGGACTGAGGTAATTCACATATGTATATATGATGCATAATGTTTCCACCCATGTGTATTAGATACCACAGATAAATGAACTGGCATTAATTTCAGGCAGTTCTTACTGAAAGAGGAATAGTCAAAAAGCAACTTCAGCCCAGCAACTTCATGGGCTGTTACTTCAAAGCAAACGGTGTCCATCAAAATTCCGTACTGCAGCATAACTTGCATTTTTTGCTGCTCTCCTTGTAATACATTTAGGAGTAGGAGTCACTGGATGATTAGGTCACTATTCTGCTCAGGTGGATATCACACAAACTATGATTTTTTCCCCCTCTTAACTCAAATGTTCTTTTACACTTGTCTTGTTTAGGCAATTAGTAGTGGCAATTGCTGTTATACAATCCACATTTTTCTGCTTGCCAGTTAAGATTGTAATGCTAATAATTCCTATAATATGAAATGTTTTGGGATCATAAGCATATGAGATAATAATAATAATAATTAAGAGAGAGTGGGGAAGGTAATGAAGTTGAAATTACTTATCCAGGTTTTGCATTTTAGCCACATTGAACTTTTCTACCTTTTATGGTTGTCCCCAGAACATTTTCACAGGAGGACTATCGTATGACCCCTGAGACAAAAACCAAAGAAACAGTTCACAGAAACAGACACCATGGCAAAAGCACTGACAGAAAAATATTTATACAGTGGAAGAAGATAATGACATGCAATTGGCAGAAAGATAATGATATCTGCACTGCAAGATAGGTAACACGTTTAATGATTATATGTATTTTAGTACATTTCTATGTTTTTCATATTTTGTTACTAATGTAAGTTTGAATATGTATAAATACATATAAATTGTCATATATGCTGAGTATAATTGTTGACTGAATCAGAAAGTTCTCTTATACTCTAGGACTTGACAAAATTTTAGTTGAGATGAAGAACAAGGGTAATCATAACAAAGTCATAGGACTAAGATATTTTGTTGGATTGAGTTTTTGCTACTATTGTCTGGACTATTTTATGATTTCTGTTAAGAAGTGGAGATTTTCATTTAACAAGTTTGATAAGACATACCAGAATAGTAAGGAATTTAAAACTAAGGACTCTTTTGCCTCTTCTGTAAAGTTTATTACAAGCAAAGCTTTGATTATACATGACCATTACATCTATCACACTATACTTCACAAAAAAATGAAGACAGAATCTCATCTGGAGTAATTTCAGCTTAAGCCATATCCATGAAGAAGTATCCATGCATGTCAGCTGAAGATCTTCATCTCAATTCATCTCTCCACTCCATTTCCAATGTCCATATTTCACTAGAGGTTTGTTCTTGATTAATATTTTAAGAATCTGAGAAGATCAAACAGTTTTATTACCTTAAATTTTTAAAGGCCCTCCAATGTGGTAAGAAGCTCATGTTCTCACTGGAAGCTTAAACCAAAGAGAATTAATTATCTTTGAAAACAAAATATTAAAAATGTTGTTTTCATGTTTGTACCCTTCAGACCTCCAGAACACATGCTAGGTCTTAATATGAAGCACTGATTATTCAACATGAAAAGATGTTCCTTGTAGCAGATGTTTTTTGGCTGTCAGTCCAAGAAATCAATGTTGCAGTACCAGTTCCTCCAAAGGTGGGGCAGAGTGCAATGCATAGTTAAAAATATTTCATAGCCAGGGATTTTCACCTTTAAAATATATCTCCTGGCTGCATAAAATGACCATATGAGAGAAAGATATGCTTCAACAGTGCATGTGAGTTACTCTATTTCTTCATAGCTGACTAGTTCTTTGAAATGATCAGTCTCCAAACAGAAGGAGAAAAGGAGCTGAAGACAAATGATTACACCAGCTAATCTGAGCTAATCACCCATAAGTGAAAACATTTACTTTCTTAAACATTGCCCTTATGATCCAAATGAGGTAAAAGATTGAAGGGAGGCAAGAATAATATAATGAGGCACAATAATAAAATAAGGCAAAAGTAATATAATAGAAGATACTAATTATTATGTGTTGTAGCTATGTAGCAATTTTAATGATCTTTTTCTTGGAATTCTTGGCAGTTTAAGGACCAGCAGTGGGGACGATATGTAGTTTTCAGTGAGAATGGATATTTTGATAAAAGGACTGGAGCCGTTTGATCAAAGAAAAAATATTACAAACATATCTTTAGTTTCACAGCAAGCTTTAAGTGCACTAAATTGCTCACAGAGCCGTTGTACTCTGATTTTGTCTTCTTACACGTCAATGGATAAAAAATCTCATAAAGTCATCGACATTACTTTGGTGTAAAATTGTTGTTGAGGAGATAGATCAGGTTCATAATTTCATATAAATTGTTTTTATTTGTAATGGAACCATGTGACCTACTGAAAAACAGACACTTGTGGATCATTTAACAGAGCCATCTGTACATTTCTTAAGAATGAAACTGTCATCATAGTGTGACTTTTGTTCAGGATATCAATCTGGTTATTATGCCTTGGCTTAATTCACTCTCTCAATAAGATCACAGTTGCACTTGGCAGATGAAATAAGAAATAATGAGGTACTTACAGAAATTAGATTTCTACATTATAATATAACCAGATTTTAATGAAACAAGTAATATATACCACTTTGGTTTGTGATAAAGCTTACTAGATTAACATGAGATTTGTTTTGGTGGCCATGAAGAACAGAAATGATTTATTCCTTGAGGTAAAATGCTGCCTTATCTGCGTAAAATCTATTACAGCATTATATACAGCCTTTATTATTTCTCTCCTATCGGATAATTGAGGTCTGTGGTATTATTTAAAGTGATGAAGTAGCAACCTTAGCTCATTTTACACTTTTCAATTTCATGCTTGTCTTCTGTAAAATCTTTTCCATAAATTAACGTTCAAAAGAACATGGATGCAGCACAAAGTAAAAAACTTAAATACATATTGATTAAAATTGTATCTAGAGTCAACGAAACTAGAATTTCTGATGAATGTGTGTTACAAATCAGTGTAGGCTTTTTTTTAAAGGCACATATTCTCACAACACTGAACTTAATCAAGCCAAGTTAGAAAGCCAGCAATAAAACTTCAAGAGAAGTAGCTGAATGTTTACAACAGTGACTGTGAGTTTAATCGCCATGATTAAGTCTGTGTTACGTACAAAATACCCTTGACCTGCATCCTCTTTTCTTGCACAGAAATAGAAAAAAAGAAAAGAAGCAAATATGAACACTCAAGTCTTAGTATGAGTTTATCCCAAAGAACTTCAGGAACTTGACGAGGTCCTGTGTTTAAAGGCGAGCCCTTGTAGGCTCACCTGTAATCGGTGCTTGGAAATACATCTCCAGAGGGAAAATCAGGTCTTAGATGTGTCCTCTAGAGGTGCCATCTCCCTTTAATGGTCTCATATAGTGAAGAAGCCCTTAATCACTGCAGAAAAATACATTATATTACCACAATTGAAAATGATCCCATGTGTCTATATGTCAAATATTTTCCTGGTATAGATGGGTACAAGAAAGTACAGATTGGGAAGAGAAAAAAGCTTAAAAAAGACTGTATAGAAATGGGCGTTTGTCTCACCAAGACAGAGAACTCTTAGCAATACAAATGGACAAACCAGTTACTGGGCTTATGAGCAAGAGAATTTTTGGAAGCTGCAAACATCACTTAGGATCTGATATTCCCTCACAGATTTGCAGACTTTGTCCCTTTTTTCTTTTTTTTGTTTGTTTGTGGTTATCAAAGTCTAGTGATTTGCAGTATCCATGCCTCTTTACCTAAGCAAATTTTTTTTTACACTCTTTGCAGGAGCTCATACTGATCCTAAGTTGTTCAAATTATTTTTTTTACATTGTAATTTCAGATTCTGCCAAACTCCAGTTAAACCTCTATCACTATCCTTATAGTAACCTTCCCATTGGAACTATTTATTTGCAGCTTGGATGGGATGAAAACATCATTGTAGAGTGATAATGTTTTGTTTATATATCTCATTTCCATAAGCTCTGGCAGAGTTATGTAGGGAGATTCTCCATTTGGCTTTTTTTGCATAATAAATATAACTTATTTTGTGAGTACTTTAGTTTTTCTTTCACATTGGGCCTAAGGGGCACTTAGAGATTAAAGTCCACCAGAAGAGGCTTTGTCATCCTAACATTTGCAAACCAATGTTTTGTACAAATTCTAGGTGAAGGCTAATTACTGACTCATAAAATGGAAGCTAGTGATGATACATTTTTTAAAAAGTAGTTTGGGCAAGCATGCAGAGGGACGTACACTTGTCAATACTACTAAGCATTTTGAACAAAAATGTTTGAAAAGGTTGTGAGAAAGTCACAAATGTGACTAGAGGCTCAGTAAAAATGCTCTGTCAGGGTTAGGTGGTATACTGTGCAGTTTATCACCAAAAACATCCTGACAGGAGACTTGTTTATGGTGTATAAATTCTATAAAAATTAGAACTCCTCCCTCTACACCAAAGCCCAGCTATTCTGCACACCATTAATCTCTCAGAGAAAAAAGTAATGATAGTCTAAGACTGCAGATCAAAGCCACACAGATCTATAGTGGAAACAGATTTTACAGTGAAAATAATTAACCTGGGGAAATCTGAAGGGAGGAAATGGTTTCCTTTCATGATATCAACACTGATCAAGTGTGCAAATGTCCTAAATGCCACTTTGCTATATACTGCCTGCTTCTTCATAGCTTAGACCTCTAGTTTGCCTATTTAAGCAAAACTAGTGAATACAGGAAGACAACAGTAAGCAAATATTCTGATAGCTGCTTTCAAAATTATTTTATATCAGGTTTGGCTAAACTATGAAAGGTTGATTTTTTTTTTTTTTGGTATATTTAAATCAGTTCTTCAATTACTAGTAGGAAAATAACTTATCTACTTTCTTTTGTTTTCTAAATCCCACACTGAATATTTTCTTCTTTTATATAAAAGAAGACTTCTCTCTCTCTTCTCAATTTTACCAGAAATAATTTCTACATTAACATTTTACTTTGAAACATTCCTTTCTAGTTTCTTTACTCTGTCTCTAAAGCTATGTCTATTTGCATTGAACTTTGTCTGCCAGTTATAAATCAAAATTGACAAACCTGAATTATGTGACTCTTCTTTTGTAATAAGGAGTCAATTTTTTAATATCAAGCTTTAATCTCTTCTTTACTTGAATTTAAATAAATCATCAAATCAAACCATTAAATAAGTAATTTCAGAATCACTCATTACATGTTTCAATATTTATTGGCAGTGTTGTGATCACTCTTCTAATCAAAGTATTTTTTTACAAGTACACTTGTATATCAACAAAGGGGAAAAGGACATAGAAAGGAAACAGAAGCATAATAAAAATATGTAAGAAATCATATTCAAAGGTGTCCTTCTGTCCCATTTCCATATTGAGAAAACAAGAAAAATAACTGAACAGAAGGAAGCACTGTTTCACAGTAAGGGGTAACCAAGGCACAGGTTGCTTAGAGATGTTGTGGAGTCTCCATCCTAGGAGATATTCAAAAGCTGTACAGATGCAATCTTGGGCACCTGGCCCTAGGTGGTCCTGCTTGAGCAGGAGGTTGGACCAGATGACCTCCAGAGTCCCCTTCCAACTTCAACCATTCTGTGATTCTGTGATTTTATGCCATTGGTTTGCAGCTCAGCTGAAGCAACAATGCAATTTGTGGTTTGAGTACAATAAAGAATGTACAGCTAAAGAGAATATTTTGTAAAAGATGTATCCGAACTGTTTCTGTCACATCATCATTAGAGAAGTAAAGGGTTAAGAAAACTCATTTGAAAACTACAGAATCTAGATCAGGAGAAGTAGGTTTTACTAACAGCAATAACTTCCATGCTCCTCTAGCGAATAGTGGCTGCTCTTGAAGTGGAAGTCAAGGGTAGTATTTAAAGTACTTCATGAGCTGGAGCAGATAAGAAAGGCAGGAAAATACATGGTCAAGTCAGCACAGTCTGGTATTACAGAAACTTCTTGAACTGACAAAAGAGATTGGTAATGATCCCATAACCTGTATGTCAAATGCAGCATAAGCTCATGCAGTACATTTTGTAGCTGTTTGCACTGGTTGGGATCTGGGAGACAGGCTACATATGCTACTCATTCTAAGGCTTCCAGCAAAAGAGCATCTGAGAAGGGGAATAGCTCATCCATCTCCCATGTTTTTAGCTTTAGCCAACAAGGACAACCCCTGCAGCTGCAAAACAAGCTCTGATAGTGGGGAACATGTGAACAGGTTGTGACAGCAACTGTACAAATGCAAGGTATTACTGACGTGCATGAATGAGAGATAGTAAGTGTGAAATCAAACAGCATTGCAAAACAAAATCTGTCATGTAGCTACATTTTGACAAGTGGCACAAAGCTCCACTAAAGCAACACAACAGTGGAAAGGTGATGATTGGGCTGACACCACTGGAGACGAAAGCACTCAAGAATGGCTATTATTAGAAAATACATTACTCTAACCTGCTTTAAGGGCTGCCACAAGATCAGCTTTATCAGTTCTTAATCAAGTCACAAATGTTATCTGCTGATGAAAGGTCCAGCTACCATTGAAGGATTGGAATAGGAATTCATGGCTTTTTGTCACAGGTGTTGTGGGAGACATGGATAAGATTATCTAAGAAAGACCTCACTGTGAAATTGAATCAGTCAACACAGCAGCTAGTACAATTCTCCACTGCCTAAAGATTTGGCCTTTGATGTAATTTTAATAACACGTGATACAGCAGTAGTGTTGCATTGTTTGCCAAACTAGTCCATGAGATACAAGGAGGCACTAAGCTTCCTCATGGTCAGTTTTTGCAACGTATATCTTCTGAATTACAGGCTTATTTGATAGTTATATGACATTCTAGCTGTTGTTCTTTGCAAGCCATATCAGTGAAATATTTTTTTTAGCAAAGCAATTCACTCATAAGATAAAGCCTGCCCCATGTTCAGCATGTTTCAGAACAGAGGTTCATAAAGTATTTTTAAAAGGTCCATGCTATGTTAAGAATACTGATCTGTGATTTGTCATTGACCTTGGTTTTCATTAAGTATCAACAGGGAATACACTAGAATGAAGAAATAACACGACCTAATGAGACCAGAGTAGACCTCACTAGTGAGCTTTCTGTATTCAATACATACTTTATAAGCCATATGACTCAGAGTAAAGTAGAACAAAAGTCACGGTTGTCAATTATACAGTTTCATTCTAACCCCTATAAATAGGGATTCCTTTATGTCCTGAAAAGTGGAATTTTAAATTCCTTTTAAAATCTTCCTTTTTTTAATTTTTATTAGTCATACCCTTATTATTATCAATGTATTTAACAATTTTTATGATAACTGTGTTTTGGCTACATTGTCTCTTAAGGGACTAAATTTCCTAGTCAAACTGTGTGTTCCAAATACCCCATTTTCCCTTTGTGCTTCATATGAGACTGTTTTCCAACTTATCATTATTCTCGTCCTCATCTTTGAGCCCCACCCCTTTCTCTATTACCTTGTCTGAGATGAAGTGAAATCTGCTGAATAAAATGTGCCAGTGACGGGCATGATCCTGACTTTATATGGTCCTGTTAAAATATTGCTATATTGTTATCTATGACCATGCTATTTGTTCAGTTCATAGAATCATAGAATCACATGGGTTGGAAAGGACCTCTGAGATCACCAAGTCCAAACCTTGATCCTCTAGCACCGTGGTTACTAGACTATGGCACTAAGTGCCACATCCAGTCTCTTCTTGAATACCTCCAGGGATGGTGAATCCACCACTTCCCTGGGCAGCACATTCCAATGCCTGATTACCCTCTCTATAAAGAATTTCTTCCTAATATCTAATCTAAACCTCCCCTGGCAGAGCTTGAGACTGTACCCTCTTGTCTTACTGCTGGTTGCCCGGGAGAAGAGACCAACCCCTGGCTACAGCCTCCTCTCTGGTAGTTGTAGACAGTGATGAGGTCTTCCCTGAGCCTTCTCTTCTCCAGGCTAAACAAGCCCAGCTCCCTCAGCCTCTTCTCATAGGGCTTGTGTCCAAGTCCATTCACCAGCCTGGTCACTCTTCTCTGGACCTGCTCCATCACCTCCATGTCTTTCTTGAACTGAGGGGCCCAGAACTGAACACAGTACTCCAGGTGTGGCCTCACCAGTGCTGAGTACAGAGGCAGAATCACTTCCCTGCTCCTGCTGGCCACACTGTTCCTGATGCAGGCCAGGATGCCATTGGCCTTCTTGGCCACCTGGGCACACCGCTGGCTCATCTTCAGCTTCCTGTTGATCCAAACTCCGAGGTCCTTTTTGAACATACTGAGTGAAGGCCTTCAATATGTTGTTCACAATAGAATGCACTTTTAGTTTCCAGATCCTAATACCTCTCTCCTGTCAAGTAACTGGAATTGTAATCAAAAAAGTTTTCTATTATTTCATCTATTTACTACAGGGTACAGATCACAATTCAGATGTCTAAGTTTTTCTGATCTACTTAGCAGTTGTGATCTAATTAACAGTTCAAACATTATCTGTGTTTTCCAACTCCTTTTCTATTATCCCTGAGATTTTAATCCCTGATTTAAGTAAATCTCCACCTCCACTCTTTAAATGAACCCCAAGTGTTTATTTAATGTCTAACGCTAGTCTTTTTAGTCTATCAGCTCCAATTTTCCACTATCATGGTTAAGAGGATAAACTGCTTCTTCTCCTCTGCCTATTGCTTACTCTCTTCAAGAAACTGTTATTATTCTTCCTTTCTCCACTAATTATTTATTTACTTCTTACAGTGCTTGTTTGCTTCAATCCATTGAATTTTCTTCTGTTCACAGTATTTAATTAATGTAAATGCTTTTTGTTTACCCTTTCTGCTGTCCTCTTTACATCTTTATTTTAACTGCATTAGTTTCTGCCACTTCGGGATATTAAGATTTAGTAAAGCATTTCTGAAAGTAAGCAGAGAGTATTTGTATTTTACAGTGAAGTGAATTTTTCTGGATTTTGTTGTAGGGAATGGATTAATATTGCCTTTCTGAAAATATAACATGATGACAGGTACTTACATTACATGGCAGATAAACGATGATGATATCAGTTTTCCACTTTTCTGGCTGTACTATTGATCTTTTTTATCAGCACTACCATAAAATACCTAGCTGTTCAGTGTGTTATCTCCCCCAATTAGGTGAATCTCATTAATCCTATCTTGTATGTTATCTGTCTCTGAACTTGTAATACTTGAATTCAGTCCTGGAAAATTGTTTACAGCGATTGAACAAGATAGTGGAACAATAAAAAACAAGTTTGTATTTTGTGTTTCAAAATCACATGTAGAATTTTTTTTCTTCCTTTCTGCTAGAGGCAACCTCTGGCCTTGTAGCATTTCTAGAACAGTTATCATTCCTATGGTAAGGAACCAAAGGAATTCTACCTTTATTTCTAAAATTAAGTATGACCAATTTCCTTTTTTTCTCCATTCAGCAGCACTGCTCTTTCTCTCTCCAGATATAAATGAACATTTCAGGGAGGGACTTGTATTTATATTCTGAATCCAGTTCTCATGAATAATTAAATGTTCTCAAGAATGCAATTTCTGAAATAATTAGAAATAACAAGTAATCAGGAAATCTGAGGAAGAGGAACAAGACTCCCTCCCATTAAACAGTGTTTAAGAGTGCTGAATGCTGGTCTGCTGTGTCTCATATCCAAGAACCTGTGCCTTTCTTGTATCATTCCTAATATTCACAGAATCATAGAATATGCCGAGTTGGAAGGGACCCACAAAGATCATCAAGTCCAACTCCTGGCCCTGCACAGGACCATCCCCAGGAGTCACACCATGTGCCTGAGACTATTGTCCAAACACTTCTTGAACTCTACCAGGCTTGGTGCTGTGACTACTTCCCTGGGAAGCCTGCTCCAGTGCCCAACCACCCAATGGGTGAAGAACCTCTTTCTAATATCCAACCTCCACTCCCTTGACACAAATTCAGGCCATTCCCGCAGGTCCTATCACTGATCACCACAGAGAAGACATCAGTGCCCTCCTGTAAAAAAGTCAGTGGTCTACAAACAATAAATTTGAGACTTCTAATTATTTGAAAAGAAACTAGTTTCTTCCATTTTTGCTCACATCCAACCCCCTCCCCCAAGTATATAAACCAGTATTCATCAATTCTGGATTGTATTTGTGTGTCTGATGCAGATTGGGTGCATGATTTAAAGCCAAACCCTGTCTGTGCCTCCATTTATTCTGCACAAAAGGAGGATTAATGGGGCATAATGAGTAGACTATACACTGCAATGGGTGCCTGTAACAGATGTTATGGAAATGCAGGACCTTTGTGATTACTAAAGAAGAATAAGGACTTGACTCTTGTGCTGCCAACATGTTACTAAGAGTTTTGCTAATCTGATTCAATGACTCCTTAAGTGAACACATGATCAAAATAGTTTGTGAAGATCCCTTTCCCAACAGAGGCTTCTCATGAGGTGGATTAAATAGACACCCATGTCTAAATAGACTAAAATAGACTAAATAGTCCTAAATAGTCCACCTAAACAGACTAAAAAGTCCTGTCTCCTTCATCAAGTTCCCCTGCCAACTGGGGGAAGTTACTTGCTTTCTTCCATAAGAAGGCCACACCCTTTTGTGAAACACAGGAGGGTCTCAGCCAGCCTGTCTGCTCCTGCATCAGATCAAGCTGAGATTCCTACTTCTTATGGAACATATTGCTTTTCCATGAAGGATCTAACAGATATTAAAGTGATATCCTTTACCCTTCCCTTGATTTTTAATGCAAAAAATTTAAAAGGAAAATAGTCACATAACAGTTCATTTTACACATGGATAATTTCCCATTCAATAGAGATGAAGCTTAGCAATTTTAATCAGTTTCATTAACAATTTCACTGAATTTATCACAACTCTTTCAAATAAAGTTAAATATACTGTACAGTGAAAGATTTTGAATGATGTGACACTACATTTATGTATTTTTTTATCAAAACATTTAATTGCACATTAAAAATGCATTACATTTGACAGACACAAAATAAACTCTGGAGAATAAACATACTGATTTGTTTTGTGTATCTTCAATGTGTGCAAAGCATAAATCCAAAACATTTATTTCATGTTGATAAGAGGTGGGGAAAGATAGTTTAGCTTGACAGCTCCCTCTGAAGAATAATTTTGTGATGATTTTGTTGGGTGTGAGGAGGTGTTTTCAGGCTGCCTCCTCCTGTTGTGGAGATCCTGGATAGCTGAGAGTTTAAATCATCCTCTGGTATTTGGAATACTAGTCTGTGAGTGCAAGGTTCTGTCTATGCTGTAAACTGAAACAGGGCAAGGGAACATCTTTCAGTCCTCAGGATGAGAAGCACTGCCTGGCTGCTGTCCAGTCTACACAGCACTTGGCCATAGGTCTCCCCTAGGCCCCACATGGCTTGCATCTGGACCCAACTCATAATGATTTGGTTGTATTATATTTTTCAGTTCAAATATTATAGGGCTGGTTTGTGGCTCATTAGAACAACATTTAAATTTTATGGAATCGAGGACAGGTTGTGTATCTTCATCTGTGATGTAAAGCAACCAAGGGAGCTTCGAGGATGTGCCATCTTCTGTAATAGCTTGGGAAAACTATCAAAGGAGGGAAATAATCCTGATTCAGTCCTCTCCTGGTACAGAGAATGTCTCTGGAATGTTGCACTCCTCACCAGTATTGCTTGGAGAAGAGCTTCTTGCTTGAGGGTATAGTGGTACCAAATATTAATCTCAGGGCTTCTGCATACTTTCACCTTGGGAGAAAGCACATATTCACAAACCCAAGCAACACAATACATTATGGCACTTTCATTTATGTCCATAGGAAAGAGTGAAGCACATACCAGAGTGAGCTGACTTTTCAGACACCTCTCCCTTGCCTGAAAGAAAGTTTTAATGGGCAGCATTTCCATATTACACTGTTTTAAAGATGTGTAAGTAGATTTTTGTAAGATTTTTTTCTTCCTGTGTGAGAATCTGTGAAAGAATATGCTTTTTTTAAAAATATTTTCCGACCTCAGAGGAAACTCCCTCAGACAGAGACTCTTTTCAGTCAGGTGCTGGGAATT
This sequence comes from Pachyramphus minor, assembly GCA_013397135.1. Taxonomy (NCBI): domain Eukaryota; kingdom Metazoa; phylum Chordata; class Aves; order Passeriformes; family Tyrannidae; genus Pachyramphus; species Pachyramphus minor. The sequence goes on along the minus strand of VYXB01008912.1, from coordinate 630,213 downwards.
ATTTCAGGCTTTAACCAATTTTAAAATATGTGCAAACGTGTTCTCAAAGTAAGACTTAATGCTTTTTTTTTTGCTTTTTTTTTTTGTCAACAAAGAACGTGCAAATGACTGAAAGAATTCAGTCCTCTAAACAAGATTTTATCCGGTCAAAAACAGTCACTCCTGATATAAAATGACAAAATTTATTGCTCTTTATGAAAAGAGTCCTTTCTCTGAGACCACTTGGTGCTCCATGAAGCAGCTGGAGCTTCAAGGGAAAATGACAGGTGCTTTGATTTGAACAAGAGAAAAGAAAGATCTTAGTGACTCCAGACACTATAGAGTCCTACCTCATAAATATGTCTGATTCATTTTCAGTGCTTTCAGCAGGGCTGAGTAATTTCAATCAAAATGATAGCAGAAAAAAACCTCCTTGCTTTTTCTCTTTACTGTTGGGTGGCATCACTCATTCTTGAAATAACTTTTCTGCGAGCATAAAAATTTTCCAAGAGTCCTGTGGAGCTGTGGGCATGGTTCTCTAAATCATTCAGTGATGACATTAGGACTCTGCATATGGGCTATATTGCAGAATTGAGATCTAAGAGGTTTTAACAAGTCCTTAATTTTCACTAATGACATTGAAAACATGTCATTTCTTGGGAAGGATTTGTGGAGTCCCATATAAACCCTGTCTACCAGACATTGTTCTGAGGCTTTCAGAAGACTTTTTACCCCTGTTCAGCTCCTCCAGCACAATAGAATTAACCACAATATCCAATTTTAAAGTTACTCTAATTGCCATTCTTTGGATGTACATTGGATGCACATTAGTGCATCTTTTTTTAATTTTTTTTCTGCTTTTATTGTTGATTCAGAAAGCTATGGGAATACTGTTTTCTAAAAATATCCAGAATTAAGGGATGCTGAGTTGTTTTTTGATCGTTGCATTTAATTGCTTTATATGAGATTCTTATTAAGCACTAGTCTCATCATTTGGACATTTAAAGGGTCCAAGTGGATACTTTTTACAGAGATACATATTGCTTGAGCAGAAATAAATATCAAATACATATTATTGCACCTTAAAGTTGCTTTTCTTAAACATTATTAATTCTAGAGTAGAATCTGTTACAGCTTAAGACAGTAATTCATATATCCACACTTAAAGATCTGTGCCTGCTTAAAACCCATGTGGCCTAACTGGACTGCATTTTACAGTTAATTATATCCAAGCTAAATTAAAGAGTGTCTGTTTAAACTGTATAAGAATAGATTTCTGTCATATAGATTCAGGAAGTTTCCTCTCAAATTTTTTGTCCTTTTCCTTAATGTCAGAGTTCCTTCCCGATTTCCCCCATACGTTTAAGAAATGATCACTTATCTGTTTCTCAGGGTTGTTCATTGTAACAATGTTTGTCAAAGGGTCGTTGTGCAACTTGTACTACTGTTTATCTATTGCCAATTCTGTATTTTTCTTTTCATAGTTGGGTGCACCATCTCCTAATAAAAAAGGAAAATATTGCTGTCAAAGAGAAATAAAAGAACCCTTTTTTGGCCATAACTGATCTTTTTTTCATTCCATGGAAAGAAGTGATGCAAAGATAATTTTTCTAGGTCACCCCTTCATTTTCCTGCCTTCATGGCTTCCTGGTTTATACTGCAGCAAAAATCAAAGAATTTGTCTCTGCTTTAAAGAGCACACATGACCTAGCTCCACCTACCTTGCTGCTTCTGTCTCCAACCTTAAAAGTTCACCTATCCCTGCTAATCAGTCGGGTTTGCTGAATTTCATAATTTGGTTGTTCTCTTTTTCTAAAATACCCTAAGAAAATATTCCATGCTTAGACTGCTATTCTGTTAGGAATAATATATTTGTCTCTACGATTCCTTAAATTCCCTTTGTATGTTGTTGTTTTCTCTCATTTATGCTTAGATCATAAACTGTTTGAAACAGGGATGTTGCTGGTCCCTGGCTAGATCAATCATTAAGTAATAATAACTCTGGCTGAAGCAAGAAATTGAATAATAACGTATGGAAAAAACATAGTAAAACCTACTCATTTCTTTTAAAAATGGGTCCTTCTGATTTGTCTATTAACAATTTTAGAGGAAAATAACAAGTCTCTGTGTTTCTGAGCAATTTTCTCATCCCAGCTAGTTACTGCTGTGTTTCATGCTGACCATTTATATAACGTATCCTCAAGAACAGTTGCTCATATCACTACATCACTCGTAATTGCTTAGTATTCCATTTAGTTTTAGCAAAGCTTCACTGCAGAGAAGTGATACCAAAGAATTTCAGAAGAGCCAGACTGAAATGTGTCAGGATCTAATCTGGCTAATCTGAGCACCAAATTGAATGGACAAATAATTTAACAAAAGGGGTGAAGGATGTCTAGCTCAAAGTGGCATCAGTCCAGTAAGAAATGAAGTCCAGCAGATCCAAACAAAAGATGAAAGATATCCTAAAAGCCCAAAAAGCTCAGATGGATCAAGCCAAAACCAATATATAGATCTTCAAATCAGAGATGATGGGACTACCTCACAAAGTCTGGCAAGAAGGAAACTGTGATTCTTTTGAAGAAGTGAAAAATGCTCATGATAAGTAGAGCAGAAGGAAAGAGAGTCAGCAAAAGTCCTGTGTTCGTAATGAACTACTGTAGCAGGCAGCTGTACTTGAAACTGTGTGGGGACTCATCAACAATAATATTGGGATGAGAAATGTTAATTACAACTGAACAACCTCCTGTTTTGGCAGAAATCCCAGGACAAAGTGCTGGCACTTGGCCTGCAGAAGTGATATTTGATGCAATCCCTGATGTTAAAAAATGCTGTAGTTTCTTCATTTTCATATATTGATTACAGATGAAGTGAAAACAGATTTTTTTTTTTGTTTTAGATAGAATTTCATAAGTTTATGGGGATTAGAGTAGTAGACTGATGGTTGAAAGTTTGGGGTTTCTCTTCTCAGGATCTTAGAAAAGTTAGATGTTTTTTAAACACCAAGTGTAATACCAAGGTGAAAGTCAATTCAGTGATTATCATACAGAGACCATGGTAGATACAAATGACTTCAGTAATTTATTGGAGAAAATTCATTACTTTACAGAATTTATAAGTAGCTTTTAAAGGCAGTTATACTCTGAGCAAGCAAGTTACATACCAGTAGTCCTGAGACACAGAGCTCAGCCTATGCCTGAGTAGCATACTCAGAATTCCCACAGAAACTTGATTCCACAATCCCACAGAGTTTTTCAAGCAGGACAGTCTGCCACTGGGATTTCACTGGCAGTTGCATTGCTCCATGACTTAGATCACAATTTGTACAGAACACACTTTCATTTTGAAATTAAACATATTTGGCAAAGTGTCTGTAGAACTATCAGCTGGGTTGGAAACACCTAGACTCTGTGAAGTTCATCAAGATTTAAAACACCTTCAGATCTCCCATCAAGATAAAACAAGACTTTGAGAATTGGGGAGGTGTTTTCTAGAACTGCCAAGGTCCTTGGGAACCGCATGTGCACAGTGGTGACTTTGGTGATTTCAAATCACTGAAGTTCTCTTGATTGTTTGTTTTATATTTTGGGTTTTTTAAGTATTTTTAATTTAAACATGTTCTCTCTCTTACCAAGGAGGCATACCCTACCTCATTCTCAACCTCATTTTCTCATTATGTTCTATTGGTAAAGATAAACATTCCTTAAAGAGGTTGGTGATGGAATCAAGAATTTGCTGGAGTATGCGATATGGAACTATGCAGTTAATAATTATTGTTAGCAGTTTGGGTCAGGAATAACTTTGTCCTTCCTCATTCTTAGAAAGGCTTTCCTTCAATATTATACTAACTTACCTGCTTTACCATTAAACACTCATTGGATTTAAAAGCTTAGTTTAAAATTTCTGCTAAATAATCATCAAGGAATGCAACACTGTTATAGCTTTCCACACTATATAGATTAAAATTAAATATTTATTAAGGCAGAAGAGAGTCTGATGACCTTAACTGAATGTCTGGGCAATCACCTTGCTGGGGGAGATCAGGTTGAAATGACTTCATAGTTTATTAATGTGGGTATCACTCAGTGTATTGGAACAATATAAATTGAAGTACTGAGCTAAACTAAAACTCTAAGATCATGGGGTTTTTGTCACTAGAACTCTATGCCAACAGATCTGAGGAGAAACAAATACTTCCAGGATTGGAAAAGGACACCTGAATTAAACAAAGTTGTCCCACAACTTCATTTTTTCCTAAACATGTACTAGAACAAATGTAACAGAACAGAAATGTAGAAGAACAGTAAGAGAATGGAGATTTTAAGACAAGCAGTAGCAGATTTAGCAGTAGGAAAAGAGAAGAATGTATGCATAGTAAAACCGCAAGTACTCCATAGCACCAAGACTTCAGTTTTCAATTTGTTTGTCCATACAGTTAATTTAAATTGAGTACTGTCCTCAGTATTACCTAATCTATGGAAATGAGTGTAATGTTTTAACTGCCCACATTTATTTTCAATTTTGCATTTTGCAGAATTCTTCATTCACTTTTAGCAAGTACTTCCCTACCCTCCAAATGCAATTCCCTAATTGGGTTAGTGGGTTCCCCTATGTTTCTCTTTCCAGTCCTTTGTATTAACTTTTCTATGCCAATAACCATGATCAGCAAGCAACATCATAGAAAAGGAAAAACACCTCTTTTAGGCAAATACTGCAGAGTCTCTTTTTGGCCTGTAAAATGGCATTACAGCCAGTTCTCAGATCATTTCCAGCTCACCAGCTGGCTGACTGGCACAAATCAACTGGGATGGGCTCAGCTGTTGCAGACCTTGCCAGTAAATTTGTTGCTGTATTAGTGGAGTTGTTGGCTAGGGTTGAAAAGGTGGAGGAGGACAATAAAAGGGCAAGAATGAGGCGGAGGACAATGAATAGCAGCCAGATGGTTGTAGTAGTGCTAGCCAGGAATAATAGTTCATGAACACTGGTTGATATTAGTTATTATATTGCTGTCACTCCTATAAATGACTTTACAGTGGATACCTCTCAGTCATGGGTCTTGATTTACAGTTTAAGAGCCAAGTGTTGCAAAGTATGAATAGCTGTCCTTGACAATAAGGACCATTAGAGATCCTAAGCAGAGAAGTTTCTTATGATAGGAGCCATGGATGAAAGATTACTGTAAGGATGTGTATATATGTAATTTTTGTCCTATGTCAACTGCATACATTATGAAGTTAAAAAATTCAGCTTATAAAAGCCAAGAAAGTTTTGTATAAACATATGAACTACATGTGAATGATGTAATCAGAATAATCACACAGATACCATTTGCAGCTGGAGTAATTAAGGATTATTTTTAGAGGGATTTAGAGGGGCTGTGCTGGAAGATACAAAAATATTTTTGGTGTTGTAGTTATTTGAGCATAAGTTCTGTACACTGACTTTGGTAAAAAGTTTGCTTCTGTAGCAATTTAACTGACCCCTGTCCAAGATGACCCTTAAACATATTTATCTGGACAGTTTACTTCTGGATCCATTCCAGGCCATGGGGAAGAAACACATAGCCATAGGATAAACTCTAGATTACCTGATTTTACATTATGCTTAGTTTAAGGCATTAACTCAAGGCCTTTAAAAGCATGAGTCTATCTTCACAGTTTCTCCTCGGGAGCTGCAGGCACTCAGTTAAAGACATCTTACTCTCTAAGTCACTCTAAAGTTGGATGAAAATTTGCTATCAAAGTTAGACACCACTTCATACCATCCTAGGTATCACATCTACTATACATATTTTTTCAATGTTATAAAAGCAAAGTAAAGTGGGAATTTAAAACCTGAAGATTATATTCTGATTGTTGCCACAGGTTAAAATGTCAAGCAGATTGGAACTACTTCATTTTTAAAAAGATTGACATTATAAACTAAGTGTGATAGAAGTTAGATGAAAATCTGTGGATGCTGGGACAAGCCTCCCATTCACAATAGATTTAAGATAAGGCATAAAAGATATATCTCCTTTTACCTGAAACACTAGAATTCTCTACCCAAAACATAGATCAAGTGGAAGACTAAAGGGGAAACGGGTACTAGACATTTACTGGGTATCACTTCATAGAAGTGTGTTTCAGGAACATTCAAACAACCTTCAAAAACAGAATAAAAAAAGCAGACAAAAGACAAGTAGGAAAAAAAGATAACACATTTAAAATTGGTAGAATTCTTTGTAGAATGAAACTTGAAACTTTGGTGAAAGGAATAACCTTTTATTGTTTAACTGTAATGGTGTGTAAGAAAACAGAATTTTGTGTTCATTCTTTCTAAATAAACAGGTTGGCATCAAATAAATATCTGACTACATCACCAAATTACTTGGTGTTGAAAAATTCTGAAAGACCCATGTACTGGCTAGCTGCAACTATCAAAAGAAGCTAAAATTTCATGACTGCTCCATACCACTTTCTAAATAGCTGATTTAAAAACAAACAAATAGTAACACCCAAAAAGCCCCTCACAAAAACATTAAGATACCTTGACAAAGATTTGCATTTCCTTCAGAGCTTTAGTTCAGTTTCTTGGACTGCTTTATATTCCCAAGGAAATACCTGGAATTTGTTTCTATTTGACATGCAATTAAGATTCAACCCAAAAAAATATATGACTCTTTAACCCTGGCTTTCAACTAAGCCACAATTCTGCTTTAAATCTCTTAGCCATAACTTTGTTTCAGGCACTTTCCGAAGAGAATGTGCTTTGTGACAAGATGTGCTAAAACATGAACAGTTTTGGTATAGATATGATATCTTAGAAACAGATAAATGGTAAATGGTAAATGCTACTAAGTTCCTTTTGGGAACTTCACAGATCAATTCAAAGGAAAAGATGGATAAATGTTATTATTTGTAATCTAAATTTTGAACAAGGTGATGCTATGATTGGCTACATGTCTGACTGTATTGAGAAACACAATGATTTGTTATTAAAAACAAAGCAGTTAGTACTGTCTCTGTACTAATGTACAGGGGATGCTCTGGAGCTGTGATAAAACTGATTCATATGAGTGACAGATCCACACGTATGATAGACAATTTCTTCTGACACCTCTATAAGCACCAGAGCAGCCACTGAATAAAGAAACGAAGCTGTCAGAGATGGACAGATTGCTGGAACATGTGGTGTTCCAATTTCAGCCACCAAACCACATATGTAATCTTCTGGGGAAAAAAATGGAGCTACATATATTATACAAAGCGTACTATTAAATCTTTTTAACAAAAATGAGGACTCCTGACACCCAGCCTAAAACCCAGGGGGGAGAGACCTAATGAATGGGGCCTTAGTAGAGTTTTGTAGTGCTAGGATAGAAAGCTCAGCTACAATCATGACCATCTTCTAAAGAACAGAGAGTACCTGGTTTTCAAAGTGTTGAACATGTTATCTAAGTTATCTAATTAAGGCCTGGATGCCAGAAGAAGGAGACAGCTGTACGCATCTGAAATGTGAGGCAGTCTGTCTGTAAGCCTGAGGTAAAAAAAGAGGCTGAGTAGAGGGAATCACAATTGTATTAATTTTCTGTCCTTGTAGAATACAAGGGAAAAGGGTGAATACTTTCATAATGCAGTGAGAACTGGTGTATAAATTTCTATGATCCAAAATGGAGGGCAAATGAAAAGGATACTAGCATCATTCTAGAAAAGAGAGTGAAAGTTGCAGTGCTGAAGTGTTTGGGAATACTGTAAAAAGCCTGTCTCGCGAAATACAGGCAATGACTCTGGAAGCATACAAAGTATCACAAAAGCTACATTAAGACTATTCTTAGGTGAAAATTGCTTTACCCAGTTTTCAGCACCAGAATACAGGCAGATTTAGCTGTAATTATGCTGTAGCCGTGCTTTTACTATTTTTAAAATCACTGTAACACAAAGCTATACAATTTCCATCAAGTTCTAGGATCTCCTGAGTGGTACTTCAAATCAAGCCATCTTTCTTTCCCAAGATACAAATATTTTCTTCACAGAAGCAAGATAGCACAAGATTTCTACATTTCTCTGGACTCGAGGCGGTAGGAAACATGCACTTCATTGCGATGTCTGAACAGCATAGGTGCCAGACACTGTCAGCAGTTCACAAAGAGTGCAGAGATGGTTAGCGGGAAAGTAACACAACAGGTTATTTTTCAAAACCTGTACTAGTAATCCTGCTCAGATCATTGTAAGGGTTTTGAATTATTAACGGTCAGAATGCCTGAAAGAAAGTTGCATTTATTGCTTTTCTCCCCTGTGCTATGGTTGTTTTTTCATCTTTCTCAGAAACTGACAATAGAATCCCTCCACGGGGATTCCTCCATCCAAAGGGATTTTATTACAAAATTGCTGTACATAAAATCTATATTTATTGAATGTCTATAGGCTGAAACAAAATGTTATATGCCTAAAAACAATTATCAGAAATATTCTAGAACTTTCCCAAGGTGCCATAATTTTAATCTTTCTTGGGGAAAGTATTTTTCATAATTTCATGAATTCTAAACCTGAAGCAGTATGTGCAAAAGAGGACTTCCACAAGGAAATGTCTGTCTGCAATTTAGAGCCAGTGTAGTACAATCTTTGTGTATAGCACTGCTGTTCAGAATACTTGTATTGTATTCCCAGAGCTGGTGTCTCATCAGTGCTTGATCTTTGAATGCAAATTTTTACAAAGAAAATGATCAGCATGTAGTAGTTACATATTAATAGGTATGCACTCAATTTTACTATCAATGTTTATGTTTTGAATCATGTTCATCCAAACCATGATTCCAATCAAATACCATAGTCCTCCATTATGTAATTATCAACATTTGAGATTAAGTCGTAGGGGTTTTGCAGTGTTCAGAACATTTTCTCATGAGGGACTGCAATACCCTCATCTGTTAAATGGGGAAGAAGCTGGTACATAAATTTGAAGAGTGCTGCAAGTTCTATTTCTATGTAGACATCAGTATAAATACAGCTCCGATAATCATAGCATTAGGAAAGTGCCATCCTTTACTCACTCTGACTTCTCACTACTATAACTATAGGTGCATGTGCTAAGCATAGTAGACAGATAGTTTTTATTTTTGTCCACTACATAAACATATAGAAAGCCTTAGAATACTGTGTTATCATTACATCTATTGAAAACTCAATATTTAGTATGCCACAAGGAATAAAGGAGAAACACACTGACTCACACTGGCTTAAAGTTAATCTTTATAATGCACTGCATTAGTGTAAAGGCTTTAAAATATACAGCCTAACCTTTTATGCTCTGTTAGTGTTTAGCATTATTTTCAAGCTGCAACCTCTTTCTATCCCTTTAAATAAAATTCATTGTGTTAGAGTTGCTAAGGTAGGAATATTTTCTAAGTTATTTTATTTTAGTTAATTTCTGCATGACACTTAGATATTAAGTGCCATAAAATTATATAAATAATGAATAGCTATTTTATTAATTTGCTCGTAACCAACTCCTGAATTGAGAAACAGAACAATTTAGAAAGCTCTTGTCTTTGATTCAGTCCAATGCCAAGTCTATCCATGTACAGTTTTGTTCATATTCTACTGTGGTGTGGTTGTAATGATGTCTGAAAACCCGATCACTGTGTTTCCCTTGTAAGGTAAACGAAACTCTCTGTTTTAGCTGTTCTCTTGAGATCAGAATCCCTCACCTGGGACATGGGATGATGAGATGCCTGACAAAAGTATAACTTAAAGGGTTACTTTTATTTTTACTTTGAAACTCAAGTGCTTAGCTGATTCAGAGCTCTAATACTTTCACCACTTGAGCATTGTATAACTAGGCACATGGGAGAATACTGTAAATTTGGCACAGCAAATGGAAAAATGGCAGTATTTCAATGTCAAGCTGAAATTGAGCTGGAAGATCAGACTCTTCTGAAAAATACCCTTTAGAAATGTTTTTTGAAGTGTGATCCAGCTTGATCACTTTATATCACTAGCAAGTTACGTAAATCCAATTACTCACTCATAAAAACGTCTCTGTAAAGTGAACCTCTAAGGTAGGAAAAGACTTCTAAGATGGTCAGGTCCAACTATTTACGTAACACTGCCAGGATCACCATTAAACCATGACCCTAATTAACACATCTACACATTTTTTGAACACTTCCACATATAGTGATTCCATATCTTTTATATGAAGGAGAATATAAAAGTGGCAGATCCTTATCCAGAGCCAACATGTTTTCAATCACATGGATTTCAGGCCCCTTTAACTTATTCAGATTCTGTGTTTATACAGTGTAATAGTTATTGGAATGAATAAGGTTTGGAGAACCTGGTAGGTGGCTGCATTTGACGAATGCTGTTATTTAGGAAATTTTTAAGATTTCTTTGGATACTATTGAAAAGCCAGCTTTAGGTTCCACAGGTTGCATGTCTATAAAAGAAAGCACTTCAGATGCACAAAGTTACATAAATCCAAACAATACCTCAAAAGGAGTTTAGCAGTCATTGAGTCCTGGATGCCCAAAAGTTTTTCATGCCAACAGGCCTGGAAAGCTGAACACCTAACCTTCAAAGGAACCAGGGAAAGAGGTAGTAATGTTTCCAAAGTGACCTGCTCAGGTCTGAGTTCAAACATTCTTACCAATCACAGAGGCTTTCTTCCTCAAACAGTGCAGTTTGAGGTGCTTTTTTCCTGTAAAAAGGAATTAGAAGGATGCACAGCCACTTCTCTTTTATAACTTATTGTTATGCAGAGCTTTCACCCTGAATGTGAGAGACTTCTCTATTCAAACACATCCAAATTTATCTCTAGAAAGCAGCTACAAGCCTGTAGTGAGAAAGAGACTCATAGAACCATAGAATATCTCAAGTTGTAAGAGACCTGTGATAATCATTGAGTCCAACCCTGCTCCTTGCAGAACTGCCTAACACTAAACTATATGACTAAGAGCATTGTCCAGATGCTCCTTGAACTCTGTCAGGCTTGGTTCCCTGATTACTTCCTTGGGGAGCCTGTTCTAGTCACCAACCACCTTGAATGATATCTCTTCTATTCCTTAATCTGTGTCACTGTGCACTAGACTGGAAGCTTCATGGTGTCACAAGGAGAGGTAGAAGAGAAGAGAGAGGTACTATAACTTTGTGATGAGCATTCACACTGGAGCTGACTATGACAACACTATACCAGAGTATGTACCTGATGCTTGTCACATTTTTTTTTGTTGGTTTAACATTAGTGGAGTTTACTGTCAAACATAAGACCATAAATTCCTTGTTTCTTTAAACTAGCTTTGTATATTCTGTTAGTTATTGTCATTTGATGTTATGTAAGAAGAAAGACAGAGAAAGTTCTACCCTATTATATTTATCCTATGTTATAATATTTTGTTTACAACGCTTTAATTGACACTTTGTCTGCTATTAGGTTCTTTCCTTAGAAGTTGTTTTTTATGATGATTGCTCAATCCTAGTCTACCAGAATGTTGCAAAATTTCTTATGTTGTTAGCATTAATGGGTCTTGTTCTTACAGGTGTCAGCTTGTTTATTTCTTCAGTTTTGATTCCTTATTCCAACAGATATGTTAAATGGGTTATGCATGTTTCTTGTCATATCAAGTGGGTTTTCACTCAAAACCTAAGGTTTACTTGTGCCTCCAACATATTACTGAATAGTTAAGACATTGAAAACTGGTGAAAAAATTATAATAGTAGTAGTGGAAGTAGTAGTAGTAGTAGAAGTTTGGTGGGTTTTTTTGTTTGCCAAATCTGGATTTTAAAAGGCAAATGTTTCTGCCTACTTTGCCTTTAAGAAAAGGGTCAACGGATTACAGAAAGCTGGTGGTAAGGGGAACATAATGCCCATTGTCATCATAAGTCCCAGGGGAAAGAAAAATCTCTTGATATATAATTGACAAGAGAAAGGGACTACGGTTATAAAGATGTATGCTACATAAGGAGCATGGAAATCTTAGAAACATACCTTCACAGATATAAATATTTTTACCAAAAGTTTGTAAGATACTGGCTATGAAACAAAAATATCTACAAGTAGAGATTATTCAACCATCTTGACTTATAATATAACAATGGAGAAATACTCTCAAAAGAACCATTTATTGCTATACCAACAGCATTATGAAAAAAAAGGAACTGATTTTCTAGACTTTATCTGAAAGAAGACCAAACTTTAACCACAAATGTGCTTGATCAATCTCATAACTTTCTACAATGAAATTATTTGCTCTGTAAATGAGGAAAGAGCAATGGATATTGCCTACTGTCTAATTAGATTTCATTAAGACTTTTTGCACTCTTTCCCACAACATCCTCATAGAGAAGCTGATAAAATATATGTTGGATGAGGTGGATTGAAAACTAGCAGAATCTCTGGCCCCAGAGGGTGATGACCAAAGTCTAGTTGGAGGCCACAAATCAGTGTTGTTTTTTTTAAAGGGAGTTATCTATACTTGGAGAAAGGAAATGGTTGGAAGTCCTGGTACCTAGATGAGAGCCCTCTTCACTGTGAGGGTGGTTGGGCACTGAATCAGGGTGCTCACAGAAGTTGTGGACAACCATCCCTGAAAAAAACAAAAACACCAAAAATGAATACAGGTTGCTATACTGACACACAACTCTGACAGCAGTTATCAAGCAATTATTAGAACATCTGATGAACAAAACCCCATTGTGCCATAGCTTATTCTGTATCCACTCCAATGATTTCAGATGTAAAGCAGAGCAAAATCTGAGCCAGTGTTGCCCCAGAAGCATTTTTATCCTTGTTAAAAAACTTATTATTCTCCCAATAGTAGATTAAAATAGCTCATCTCAGCACACACAGAAAGAACACAGGTTTCACCTAGGGCATGTTACGCACCTTTGTATTTGAAAGAGTATAAATAGTATTTTTCAGGCCTCACAACTGACTGTCCTCATTTGCTTTCACTGCCATTTGCAGGAAAGACCACGGAGTCTGCTGGGACCAATCCTGTGTCAGCAGGAGCCCCCTCAAACCCAAAGCTCAGAAGAACATAAAACAATACCTTAAGGGAGTTCATTTATCCAGGGTGGCAGTGTCCATTTTCAGTGTTCTGTAATGACACAATGTTTATTCCATTTGATGGTGCAGGAAGACCAAGAACCTTGTGTTTTTCTTGAATTTTAAAGTGGACCCTCATTCTTACTATCATAGTTGAGGCACACTGTTGTGACTGTATCCAGCCACTATTACTACTCCCTGACACAAAACTCATGTCTATCCAGCTTTTTAACGTACTATACAGAGATGTAAAATATGTCTCCATGAGTCAATGGTGGTATCATAAATACTTTATTATGGGATATTAATGAAAGGGACTGCCAAGGTATCCATCATACTAGCATAGCAGAGGGCCCATAAAATGCTAATAAATCAAATAATCTTAACAGCCTGTCTACTATAAGCAACATATAAAAATGCAGTCTTTGTCAGATATATGGGTCTATATTCTCTTAGTCCCGGAGTCTGCTGACACATATAACAAAAATAGCCAGTATAATGACTTTATCAAGTGTTACCAATCTCTGTTTATATAGTACAAGTCCCTGCATGCATGGTACAAATTGCAGACACTATAAAGGCACATCTGTTAGCTGAGTAATGCCACCTACCATATGTTCCATGAAAAGATATATAGAGGGAGAAGTTAGCTGTGAAGTTGCTAAAACAGACTGGAGAGACTGCATGTCCCTGGAAACCTGAAGAAAGATGCTGCAGAAACACCAGAATCCAGCAGTTCACAGCCTGCTTATATATATTTCCAAGCATGAGCCATGGTTTCTAAACTTAGTAGCCATCTTTAATGTCTTTTTAAAGAAGAGAATTTTCTGGGGCCATTACCTATTTTTGTACATGCAGGCCTAGACAATGGATGTTTACCATACACATACCAAGTACAGAAAACCTGTTCCCCATAGTGCAAAAATTCTTATTCTACGAGAAGCAGATTTCTCTAAACCACCAAAAAAGCTTTGAGAGATGTAACTTTAGAAAAGTTAAATATGGCACAATTTTACAGTGCAACGGTGACAACTGGGTGAAATGTAGAGGAGAAATGCATTACATAACACTGAAACCATACTGATAACATGACACATTCTTCTTGGGAACAGAAGGGATCTCTTTGATTAATTTAATTTCAAAATCTAAAAGACACTTTATTTAAAACAGGAATACACATCTACCCAAAACCTAATAAGAATTTTTCAACTAATTGTATACAGATATTCCTTAGTTGTAATATATTCCTCCTGTCTTAGACTGGATTAAAGTGTTCTGCTATGTAAGAAAAAGGACTCACTTTTTTCTTAAGTAAGATAAGCACTATGTCCTTTACAACAGAGGAACATATTTTGACTTTCACTAGAACTGTTCATTGAACTCAAAATAGAAAAGAAAAAGAGTAACAATACTGACTGATACATTAAAACATCGCCAAGCTGAACAATGTACATTTTCTAATTCATTAAAATGCAGACTGGAACAAGCACACATATTTAGGAGGTGGGAATAGACTTCTTTCTCATCCCGAAAAAAAAAAATAAAAAAAATACAGTCTTCAGAAGGTAAGTCTAGCACTTCACCGAAAGAATATAGGTTAAAGTACTGTGTTTTTTTCTTTATATTCAGTTGAAAAAACCCTCAAAAAACAGTTTAAGTAGGGCACTGTGTTGCTTAAACTTTTTAACTGGTTCTGCTATCATTAAAAATGGCTCAATTTTCTAAAAATACAAGCCATACTGCCTCTAAAGTTTAAAAAAAAAGATGTTGTGGAACATTCGTACTTATTTCACTTGCTCTGTTTTCAAGATTTCAGTTTTTTAATTTCTTTTTCACATTTTTTCTTGAATTTAAAATGTTTCCTCATTTAAATAGTGGAAACATATAAAAACTTTGGGGGTTTTGTGCTTTCTGCATTTTTTTAGTCATAATGAGGAAAAAATACCAATCCTTTAAAGCTATAATGATTCTCCCATATCAGTTAATAAATAAGATGAGCATATTGTCTAACTGAAGTCCACTTTATAGTTTGATAATGTTTATATTTTTAAGGGAAAGATTGTGCTCATATATGCATGATGTGTTCTGGAGCTTCAACTTGTGGCACGTATTGGGGACTAACTTAACATCAAGGATGCAAGAGAGTTAAACTTGCCAGATATAGTTAATCCAAAGCAAAGACTGGTTTTCACACAATGTTTATGATGTGCTGATAGCTAATGCACATACTTCCAGGAAGAAAGGAAAGAAATGAATGAATAAGCAACTTGCTCAACCTCCATATAGAAAAAAACTTCAGAAAAAGTTACTGTCCAGTTTTGAGGATTAAGGATAATACTTTTTTTTTTTACATTTACTGTACATATCTTTACTCTAGAGACTAAGATTCTGCTTTTACTCTCATTTACATGTTGAGCTGACTAAAAGTTTGCCAGTATTGGAAGCTGATCAAAACAATATATGTAATACCAAATTTAGGGTTTCAAGATCGGTTATACTCTTCTCATTGTACGTGTAATGTTAAAACTGATTCTTATCAACATTAGCATAGTTGATATGAATCAATTATTCAGATAAATAGTTGAATATCAATATTAATAATATTAATAATACTAATTACTGTTAATATTAATAATTAATATTATTATGTCATTATTTTAATTTCATATGAACATTTCAAGTTTCCACAGATAACTGAGAGTCATGTGAAGAACTGCCTTGTTTCGTTTGCATTGAATTTGCTACCTATCTTCAGTTAGTACTCCTGCTGTTGGTAGAAAACAACACTGAGCAATAAAGACTAAGTCACCTTTTTATGTTACAGGATGCAAGAGAGACCTGTACTAATTTTTTTTTTAGTTATCATTTTTCTGTGATGAAGACTCCTGGCTCCATAAACTTATCTGGCTCTTCCTTTGTTAGAAATTCAAATGCTTTCTGAAAACATCAAGGACTGTTTGAGCTAGAACTCAAGACACTTCAACATTTAATGAATACATCAAATGAGATGGTCCCACTGCAGATCTCTGAGAAACTCCTCTGTTGATTTTCCTCCCACACCGGTCCTGTTTATTACCCTCCAATAATTTAGAGGCATGATTTAACTTCACAAAATCCATGTTGATTCTTCCTCAGTCTCTTGTAGGTGTCCACTACCCTGGCAATTCAGGATATTTCACACTGAAAAAACGTTTTGGTTTCTGTCTGTGAGAGAGTCTCTGATTTTGCAGGCCAAAACGGGAGAAAGTGACTCTTCCTGGTTGCCACACTTTATTAGCCGAACCGCGTCTTCCCTTTGGCCATTTTTGAGGTACCCATGGAAGAATGGCTCTTTCGGGTTCAGTTCTGTGAAGGGGGCATGCAAGTCCGGTCAGAAGCTGAAGGGAATGCAGAATGCTGCATTCTTTCATGCAGAATCTTTCCTCAGAGGCTGTCACCAGTTTTTTGCACAGTATCAAACAAACACGAAGACCCAGAAATGTGTAGTATTAAGTACAGATGTTTTATTTTTTTTCAGCTCCATTCAACTGTGTTGTAATGTTTACATAGACCATACACTGGTAATTAGTCATGCTTCCTTAAAATTGTATTTGGCATGCTCAACTTAAAGTACTTGCTTCTCCTACCTTCATTTCAGCCATGGAAAATAGCAAAGGATGATCAAAATTAATTGAGACAATCCTAAGTGTCAAGAAAACCCCAAATCTTACTACTTGGCTCTGGAAGCAGAATTTTTCAAAGTCTCAGAAATATGTCAAGTGCCTGTCTTTGATGCACAAGTTGAACATCAATGTGTAAAAGGAATCGAAAGGACTGTTAACTGTTCTCACCAGCTGGGGTCTTGAACTCAGTAACTTTGTCATGTGTCTTTTTTGACTAAATAAGTTGTCCTAAAGCAGGAAATCAGATCTTCTTTATGCATGCCTGGAAAAAAAACAGGTATGAATGAGAACAATCTGAGCATGCTCACAAAGCATATAAAATTACAGGAATACATCCTTCAGGTTGTATATCTTATTGCAGTTCTGCTGTATGTCTCCATTGCTTAGCTATTAATAACAAAAAAAAAAACTTTAACTTTTTTACAGTACAGATTTATTTGCTGCTTGGTATTTGCTCTTCTTGATCTCTTAAATCTTAAAAGTTTGAGAACAGCACTATTTTTTAGGAAAGTGATGACATTTAGTGCAATTGTGGTGGTTTTTTTAAATTCAAACCCATCTAAAAAACCCCAAGGAAACATTACCACTAAATCTTTACTACTCCGGAAGAGTAGTAAAGTGAAGTTGGTTGAGACCTTTCATGTCACCCCATCCTTCCACACACATTTCTCACTAGGGGAAAACAAATGCAAGCCTGATTTTTCTTTATTTTTCACAGCAAGGGTTTTGGCAAATGAGAGACCAAATTACCCTTTCTCTTGCATCTCTGTTTCTACAATAGGGTAGTAGTTACAAAAAGTTCAATGTCCTTTGTGGGCTGTTAGAGTGACCAAGCAGGTCACCTATAACACACAGCTCATAACATATATGAAGTTTATAGTATCATCAACATACCCAGCATGTTTTTATTCCAAAACAGGACTTGCATATGTAGCTACCTGATATTATTAGACATACAGGAAAAATTACTAATGAATCAAGTTTGACATAGCAGATACCAGATACCCATCTCATTGGTTCCTACTTTTTCATTACTAATATGATACACAAGAATCAGTGTGGAATTAGGAGAAAAGTAAGCCACAGCCAGACTTCTTAAATTTCAAATATAAAAATATATTAAGGATGACAGAATTAACAATCAAATAAAAATACTTCTTGCCGAGGAAGAAAAATCCGAGACTGGAAAGATGAGTAATGTCACAATTTGCTCATAGAATGATTTGAACAAGAAAGCTTACATTGCAATTGTGGGAATACCAAAGGTGAAAGAGCTGAAACCTGAGCTCCTGTACACTGAGAGTGAGCTTTTGTTTATGCATGGCCTGATAGATCGTAGGTAATGAATATATTGCTGGACTGGTCTATATAAAAATCTTGTTTGATAACAAGGTGACTGATGTGGCCTGAAAAAAAAATTACCCCTGCACCATTTGCTTCATGTTACAAGGGAAATTACATTTAACAAAGAGAAAATATTAAAAAACTCCCACCCAGCAAGGTGCAAATGGGGCAAACACAGCACAGAAAGGAGCCACAGCAATCCCCTTGCTGATGAAGGCTGGCCTAACATTCCTTACCAGTTTCCCCAACTGATTCCTTGCTCATTTCTATCTATCCTATAGCTCATTTCTATTAGACTCATGATTGAAACCTCCAGGCTATGTTAAGGCCAAGAAGACCCAGCCCAAAGCCTGACAGAAGACATGGTGACAAGAGCTTGCCATTGTTTTGAGAGCAAGTCTGTGTTGGACCTGCACTCCTATAAGATCAGTTATAAGTTTCTCACAGCCCCAGAATGGTTCTTTTATGAAGGCAGGGCTTACCAGAAGCTGAATTCTCACTTTTGCTTCTAGCAATGTGTTTATGGGACTTGAGCACTTATTCCCTCCTGTTCCATCATGCCAGTCAGCCTCCAGCTCTCTTTCTCTCCTCACCACCCACACCCAGAGCTAGCTTTTGGCTTTCTGGGCACCAGTGGGTGGCCAGTCAGGCAGTCCCCAGACAGCAGCATCTGCTCCCCAGCTGCATAATGCCAGGGCCACTTGTCCCAGATGCCCTGGCTGCCAGCCTCCTGCAGCAGGGAGAGGAGATAGCAGTGCCCCAAACAGCGAGGCCTCAGTCTCCCAAACAGCCCCAGTCCTGGTGAGGGCTCCAAAGAGGACCTG
The DNA here is from genome assembly GCA_013397135.1 of Pachyramphus minor. Lineage (NCBI taxonomy): Eukaryota > Metazoa > Chordata > Aves > Passeriformes > Tyrannidae > Pachyramphus > Pachyramphus minor. The sequence continues at coordinate 611,378 of VYXB01008912.1, read as the reverse complement.
CCATGGCAGTGAGGAGGAGGGGAGGTTGGGTGGGATCTGGCTGCCTGATGGCCCAGCACTGCCGTGACCAGTGACACGTCCCATGGCAGGGTGCCATTTGCTGAGTTCACACCGGGGTGAGAGCCCAGGGTGTGGGGACAGAGTCCCCTTGCTGGGAGAGTGGGTGGGTTCTGGGAGCTGCTGCTTGCATGTGAATGCAGGTTCTGCTGGGTGGATGTCTCCCTCCACTGTCCACAGTGATGGGGAAAGGGAGATATGGATAGAGGAATATTTCTGGGGCTGCTGCAGTACCCCCTTTTGCCCCATCAGCCACACTGCTCAGGTAAACTGTGCACAACCAGGAGCTGCCCCAGTCCTGGACTCAGCTGTCTGCATTGTCACTTTTTAGCAGTACCACCAAATCTTCTATTAGCACTTCAAGACGTGGTCCAGGCCAGCAGCCCTTTCTCATGGAAAGGTTTCAGGCCACCACCCTGTTCTGGAGAATGAGAGAGTTCAGTCATACAGGTGCACATCTCACTGTGTCCTGTGCCAGAGACGGGACTCAGTTTATTAGTAAAGAGGCAGCTTTTTCCTTGGTGGGACTGGGAATGTGCTGTGCTGCCCCACGGCCTTTGCTGGTGTCTTTGGTAGTTGTCTCAGTGATGATGAAGGAAAACTCTTGCTCCTGTCTTTGATTACTTCCCTGGGGTTTCTTGACTCCAGCTAGTGCTCCAGAAAAATGCTGTGCTGAGTTTTCCATCTCTGTGTACATAGCTCAGACACTCTGGAGCATCTCATGGAGTGTTAGACACCTTCATTAGAGCTGCAGATTCTAACTCTTAAGGGCATGCATAAGAAGTGTTTTTAAAGAGTCTGTCCATATGAATAGTCACATGAAAAATGTTAATGAGTAGTGTGCTCATTCAGTAAAAGCAAAATCTAAATAAGTATTGCTTTTGTTGCAGTTTGGGTCAACTAAAACAAGAAAATAAGCTTTCTATCACATAAGCCCAGCAGTTCACTGTCATGATCATAGTCCTTTTGATCCAGAAGAGAAAAAGCAACAACAGACATCAGAGATTATTGTTCAGAAAATTAATTTAAGTTCTTAAACATTTCTTTTATCAGTAAGCTGTTTAATTTCTATCTGTATCCATAAACTCTATTTATTAATTATATAATAATCATCCTTGGTATATTGAGTGCGTGGTTCACTTACATCACTCACAGCTGTTTTCTAGCACCGCCAGATATGCAACATTTTCCTACATTAACTCCACAAATGTGTAAAATATAGTTACAGTTTCTAACATCTAAAGTTGGTTACTGAAAAACTGTCTTTAATTGCTTGGACTGCAAACATTTAAGCAGAACATATAAATTCACTAAAAGGCTAATTGCTCTTTTTACCTCTTTTATGAAACCATATTAAAATAGGCTATTTTATTTTTATTTTACTTTTATGTTCAACATCCAAACCCAATTACGTCTACTAAAGACACTAACAAACATCTACTGTTTTTCCAAAGCCTTAATTGGGTTTTATTTGAATATATATGGCTGCAAATGCAACACATACCTCTGGATAGTCAACATTTCCTTTTATTTCAATGGGCTGCTGGTATTCCAGTGCATTCTCTATTATTTCCTGATAGCATAAATCACAGCCAGCTTGGACACAAGGGTACACTGAGACACATTGTGCTGGCAAGGGGAGAGTTCCGCAGATGAGTATGGACATCGATGAAGATGATCTCTCCCTCCTCTTCCTCCACATCTCACGAAATATTATGTTCCTCTACAGTAAAGTCACAAAATTATACCACAAACATATACACTTAAGCTAGGCCTGTGTCTCATGTGGTTAATGCCAGTGTAGGTGTTTCTACAATGCACAATGTTACACTGTGTAATGTACTAACCTGTACATGCTTAGTAGTAGTATTACCTCTCTCATTTAGATGGGAAAACAGAGGGGAGGAGTGATCCAAAGCACACATGAAGTAAGTTGTGTCTGGGTACAACTACCCCTCTTTACCATTTTATTTCCGGTCTCTTGTAACTAGAAAATGTAATAGTAACTGTAATGAGGATAGTCAAAGTTATGTTCACATAACAGATTTGAATTTATGTGGACAAGTTACACCTGTTTTTAAAAAATCCTCTCTCTTTTGAAATTATATGTGAAGTCCCAACATAGATAACATTTTATTTTCCACAAGCTTTCTTATCTTTTCAATATTTTCTAATTATTTTAACACCAGGCGTTGTGAAGCAGATGAAGAACCAAAATATAACATTCACTCTTCCTTTAATGATTTCATGTCAGCTAACCTCTAATTAAAAGTGAATTGCACCATGTTAAAAGGATAGAAAATAAGGCTGGAAATAAGGCAGAAAATAAAAAAGAATAGTTAAGTGAGAAATAAATTACTGGAATCTGTGGGAATTTCCCTACTTCTGCTTGCCTGCCTTATTCATGACTGTTACTTAGGAATGTCCACCTCAGCTCTAACCACAAGTATGTTTCATCTAATGTCTAGCAGTGGTACCAATATTTCAGATAAGAGTGCAAGACACATGTGACAATCTGTTTCTTTAATAGTTAGAGGCGGGTGTTGTCTCTGCAGCAACAGATACAATGTCCTTTCCATATCTTTTGTCATAATTAAATAAATTTACTTTGAATGTAATTGATAGCAGAGAAATGACAAATCCCATTTTGCTTCCTTTTCGTTTCTGAAGCTTAGGGGGGGTGACAGATTCTCCATTCCAAAGCCAAATTTTGTAGAAAAAAAGTATTCTATCAGCTTTGTTTCTCTCCATAATTTTGTTGACTGGTGTTAGCTTTTGGTTTTAATAAAGACCGAATGTGTTATTCTTTTGTATCCTTTTATTTTTCTTCTTACTTATCTCTTTTCTATTCCATATATTTAACACTTAACAATTTAAATATCTCTATTCAGTTACTTGTAAGAAAGAAAGTATAAAAAAAAATTTAAATGCAGACTTTAATTTTATTGATGATTGGTTTTAGATTTTTGCTGTTATAGAATACTTATCTTACCTCAAAGACAGTTTTAAATTAGACTCTAATAATATTGGAGCATGTGGGAAGATCTTCACTAAAGTTGACTGTGATGTTAAGGAAGCATATGGTGTGCAATATGTTAAAAACATCTTGATGATGAAAGTACATAAATTGTGAAAGATACACAAAACTGTAAAATACGGGTGTCCTATTTTTAGTAAATATTTGTTATGTGAAAGATTTGAAAGCTGAAGTAGCCTTTTAAGAAAATAATCAGATGAGTAAGAATGTTTAGATATGTGCCCACTGTAAACACAGTCAGCTCCATGTTTCCCTTCAGGTAGGTCCTTGAGCCACAAATTACCTAGTGCACTAGAACAGGGAAACCTGTGTTAGATCCATACAAGTCCAAGTGGCCCTGAGACTTTGCAACATAGAAACATGATATTTACTTCTTGCAGTACAATATAAGATGGAAGACGATTAGCTACCTTTTTTTGTGTGTGTGTGTGTGTATGGTATAGACCAATCACACAGCCTCTGCTGCACAAGTCCTGTGTCTCTTTACAATATTCCTGGAACAGAAACATTTGGCTGCACAAGGCAGAAATATGAGAACTACTCATAGTCCATCCTCTGATAGGAGGAGTTTCAAAACAAAAGGAGTTTTCACAAATGAAGAATCAGGTGTTTCTCTATGTAACGCAGATTCAAGGAGAACTTATGGAGTCATAGACACATGAACACTAACAGTAAAATGTTTTCCTTTAAATAAGGTTTTAAAGCTGTGTCAACAGTTCTGACACCAAAATGGCTCTCCATGGATTTAGCTTGAGTCTGGTAGGACCTACGGTAAGGTATTGCTAATAAACTGTGCTGGATCAAAAACGAGTATGAGTACAGATACTGTAGACTACAACATTGCCCGACTTGTATCTAACCTGTTTCAGGTATGTTTATTAGTCAGTTTAACTGGTTGTTGTTGTTGTTGTTGTTGGTTTTGTGGTACAAAACTGATGCAGTTTTAATGACATACCACTGGCTCGGCCTTGGCCAGCAGTGGGTCCATCCTGGAGTCAGCTGACATTGCCTTTACGCGATGTGGAAGCTTCTGGAAGCTTCTCACAGAAGCCACTTCCTGCTACCAAAACCTGCCCACACAAATCCAATACAACTGGGAAGAGACTTTGCAGACAGTGCAAGAAACTCCACTTCTGTGGAGAATAAGTACAGAAAAGGTACCTCACTGCTGGGTTAACCCCTGACAGACATAGCAGGACAGCTGGGATGTGAATGAAGAAATAAGAGAAAAATTGTCTAGGTCAGAAAACGTGCCAGAACATGTGCCGATCTCCAGATGAGAACTGAGAGAGCAACCGAATTACTAAGAACACGGCAGGATAAACCTACACTCTGCCGTTTCCTTCCTTCTGGTGTTTCTCCCTCATTCTTTTTGTGACGGGAAGCTTGTGATAGGATGACTATGAAGGAGCAAGCTCTGCCTGCAACACTGTGTGCAGTTTGGTTTTTATTCAGTTTAACACTCTCATCACAAAAGCAATGGTAGATTAAGGCTATGTCCTCCATCAAAATGGAACAGACTTTTAAGAATAAAATATGAAGATTCTATACCTCTACTCATTGCAAATGCTTAACATGCCTCACTGCTTTTTTTTCATATTCCTGTTTTTTTCTAACCATGTTGCAATAGTAGGACTAAATAGTGTAAATACTGTGGAAAATGCTCAACTAAGTATCTCCCATAGTCTTCCTATGAAAACTAATTTAAAATGGCTTGGCTATAAACAGTTTAAATTGAAAAAAACCCCTGGGTAATGGTGAATGAAGGACGATGACAAACAAAATTTCATTACATAGAAGTTGTTCAGCAGGATCTCTGGGGATTAGTGTTTTATCTGGTCCCTACCTACTAACTTCTTCATTAGCAGTGCAAAAGAGAGAATATTGAAGTTTTAATGATGTTTGCATATGGTATTTCAAATATATAGATTAAGATATTTCAAACATATAGTGAAGTGAAAGATTAATGAAAGATCTAGGTGATAGGTAAGGCATTATTAGGATCAGGAAGAAATAGTGAAATCCTTTCACATATTGCCTGAGAAATCAGTCAGCATGAGAGCAAATGGAATTCCTTTGTAAGCAAAACTCAGCTTTCAGTGGAAGGTCTAGAGTTCAAATAAAACAATCTGCAAAGACAATTTGTCTTTGCAGGAATTATTAGGTAGTAAAGATAAGAAAAAGGGAAATGTCACACTAATTTCTCTTCTGCTCTTAGTAACTTTCTTTTCTTCCCTGTTCAGAGCTTAAGACATTGATAAACACAGACTGTAGGGTATTCAGATATTTGTTCTGGAAAGCTTCATTTTTGTATTGAGTAAAATTAATTAAAGTTTCTATATAGTAATATTGTTATATTTCCAAAAGAAAGCTGGGAATATTTCTATGACAAAGTGACTGGAAGACAACAAAGGTGAGAATTAAAAGGCACTCTGGAACAAGTATGATATAACCCTTGAATACATTGCTGCCACTGCTATCACTGTATTGTCATATTCACCAGTGGTGTTCACATGCCAAGTACAAGTTGACTAGTGAAAACAGGGGCTTTAGATGATATGCTGGTGTTGGTCTTTGCAACAAGATCTTTAAAATAGCTTCAGATGCTGCCTTATTTAAGCTAGTGTTTTCATTCTTATTGCCACTAGTAAGGCTGAAATGCTGGGGGCAACAACTGAAGGAAAAGCAAGAAGTAAAAACCTTACTCATGGTGTTCAGGGCAAGCCACTTGAATTTTCTTTTAATGAGCCAACCCAACTGACGAGTAAGCACAAGAAATTTAGTACAAAAATGTAGCATGCATAGATCAGTGGGTACACAAAACCACAGCAAATAAACTCATGTTATTTCTATTTACACTAATGTAGCACATCCCTGGATATAAAACATTGCAGTCATTCTTGATGAGGATGTCATGCATGAAATGCAAATTATAAACTAGTTCCAAACAGCAAAAATGTAAACCCATGCATAGCAACACAAGGAAATAACATTGATGAAATTGCTCTTATTGAGTGTATTCTAACATTTTCCATTTAATGTCACAAATTAGTCAAGGTAATTATGTTTAATTTAATTTTATGGTTGTTTTCTTTTTTCAATCAGTATTGAATAAGATAACTCTTGACTAAGTTCTTTATTCATGGATGTGTAGCTGAATGCTCCCATTGAGCAAACAGACTATGAATAATGTGAAGGAAGATATTCGAGTACTGTATGTCAATATTTTAGCAGATTTGAGGGGGGAGTGTGGAGGGGTGGTGAATGGCATACAACATATTCTGGAAGTCTGTTTAACCCAGTAAAGTTTTGCAGGGTTTTTTGTGTCTTCTTTAATAGCATTTAAAAGATGTGATTAAAAAATTTTTTCAATTTTGCATTGTTTACGCCATATTGGAGTTACTATATGAAATTGTCCACAGTAATGCAAACAGTATCACTTCATTATTAGTTATGCTAGATCAACAATATATGCTGCAACCAGAGAGAAAACTCAAGGAAATAAATTGTGTAACACTGCAGCAGTTATTTGGGAGTCCAGAGAGATGCAAGTGACAGAGTAAAGTAAGTAGGTTCAATATCATATTATCTTGGTTCAAAATGAGAAATTTTAATCTGAAATGTTATCATTTCCCCTCCTTTCACAAGCAGTAATTCCCTCATAAAAGTTTAAAAGGAAGTTATAATAAGTTCCCAGAAAGTGAGGCTGAAATTCCTGAAGGTGGCTAGCAGGTGAGCACAGCTAAAGGAGTTGGGAGTCCCAGGCTGGTGTTTCTCTATGAATCATTCTTATACAAACTCTCCTTTCTTCACTCCAATATTTGCGGTAAGGTAAACAAAGACAGGATACCATGGAGAAAGATTAAATCATTTTGTGTTGAGAGCAGTAATGTGCTACAGGGCTGGTGTATTTCTACTGACAGTCTGAGGTTTGCCTTCTGTACTCATTTTTCACTTTATTTATTGATCTCATGGCTGGACTAAGACAAAACAAGATACTTACATGTGCCTATTATGTCAATTCCATGTTGCCGTGACCTCTGCTCTTGATTAATGTAGCAGTGGAGGGACTTCCTTTCCCTGTATTTTCTGAGAAGTGGAGATGCAGGAATATTCATGACCACCTATATAAAAAACTCATTCTGGCTCCCTCTTCTTCCTCCTTTTTTTTTTTTCCCCAGCAGCTCCTTTGTGGATTTTATAAAGATACCTTGAACAACTTAAAACCCTCTCCCTACAAGGTACACTGAGACAAGTAGTCAGGCATCAGTAATTTCAACAAGCAACATAGCTCCAGACATGAGCAGAAAATTACTGCTGAATTTTCCCAGAACCTTTGGGTTTAGAGGAGCTTTTACTCACGACACAACAGCAGCGCCGTCACTGAACATCAGCAAAATAATGAAAGGTTTTACGCAGAAGAATTTGCATCCAGAGTAGCAAGATCTGGGGAACTTCTTGTAGTTCAAGTTTAAAGCAGTTTCAGTAGTTAACTACACTTTCCTATTACTGGATCTCCTCAGAGAGCAGCAAAACAGCTCTCCCTGTTGGTCTCATATGCTTACCCAAGGTTCAAGGGAACATTTAAACCAGCAGGATGTTTTCTGTGCACTCTTCATTCAAATGCATGGTAGACAGAGCAAGGGCTGTTATTAATGGGCTCACCCTCCCAGAGAAGGGGAAATTGGTTCCCTCCCACTACCTTTAGCTTCCACTTGGTAACCCTCTCTCATGCAGCAGTTTGGCCTACAGGCTTTAGAGAAGTCACATGCTCCTGCTGGTTCTGACATCTCTGCTTACAGGTGGCTGGAAAAGATGTCTAAAGACAGGCTGTGAAGGAGGGAGGTGATCTGAGAGACGCAAAACAGCAAAGCTAACCTTTGTGAGGATGTGACTTCTCTGTGTTTTGCCCGAGAAATAAAATTTCGTTTCTTCATATCAGTTTCCTAAAAGAACATTAGGAGCTCACTGCATTTCAGAGGGCAACAACTAACAACCCAGGCATTGGCTTGAAGGTGCTGACTATCATGTCATTTTTATGGGACATGTGGTTGTTCCCAGCATGGCATGTCAGTGTTAGAATAGGGAAATTCTACATCACTTTGGTTGTTCTAGTCGGCAGGAAGACCTGTTGATGTCAGTGTCTCTCCTCCAGAACAGGGCACAGAGTAATGCTCTGTGATTTTCATTTCTGCAGAACCTCTAAAAAGTCCCAAAATCTATATTAAAATTAAGCAACGTTCTGAAGATCTAATTCTGCGTTGGCATTATAAGGAGAAAAAAAAGGTGCTCCGGTGTTGTATAAAACTGTTGTATTTTACAAAAGCAAAAGAAAGTACTAGCATTCATTCAACTGTTCAATAATATTATCTTCAGCAAAATACATTGTATCTTCCTTTGCTTTTACACTTCATTGCTGCTTGAATAAAAAAAATTAATTGGCTCTTCTAATTGCCAATAAAAATAATGTAACTTTCGTTGTAAAGGATAAGGGGAGATAATTCTTACAAAAATATTGAGAAAAAGGTCTTGTGCTGGATTTTCAAAAAATTCCAGCTGCAGGAGGCTGACATTATATAGCCCAAAGCCAGTGACTGTCATTGTACGATATGTGAGCACAACAAAGACTCCAGCTGGCTGCTTTCAGGGCTAATAGAGGCATTTTGGCTCATCTACCTGGTTGAGCATTTGTCAGGATATCACTTTTCTGTCCCCGCCTTGAAGCCTGTAAAAGTTCTTTTATTTCTTAACATCTTCATTTTATTATACTGAATTAGACTGAATGTCTATCCAAATCGAATGCCCTAAAATCAACAGCATGCTTGTTAAGATCTATGAAGAATGAGGTTAGGGATAGTGGAAAGAGCAGCATTTTTCTCCCTACTGCATGCTTTTTCCCAATACCTGGGGGCTATTAAGATTCAAAAGTACAAGACATTGTGAGAATTTTTATTAGCTGGTGGTAGTGAGATAGAAAATTGATGTTAGTGGGTGTACAGCATGTCTCTGCTGATTCACTAATGTTCTAAACTATTATGGCAGCTTTCAGATTTAGTTTGTGAACACTTCAGCTGAGAAGAGCACTCCATCTTAAAATTACTTTAAAAATCTATTTTTAATCATATGCATAGTTTAAAAAGGTATTGTTATGTAGTCTTCTTAGGTAAATAAATTTTTGCATTTCTTTTCCTGAGACATATTCACAAATGTAGTCAGATTTACAGTGATAACAGCAACAGATTAACATTAACTATCAGGATCTTTATAATGTCATGAAGATCACTGAAAAGTAATTATCCTCAGCTGTGCTTTTATGTGTGATTGAGCTGTACCAATTCAAAACCAATAATGTTAGTGCAGTTTGTGCTGAAAATTGAGATGCTCTGTCATCTTGATTTTGTTGATAAGATGGCCTCACAATTGACTTAAAGCATGCCAAAAGTTGTTCTAATTACAGGTGATTAAAGCATTGCACACATGATTAAATCCTCTTGCCCTGCTCTACCTATCTTCTGAATACCAGAAGAGGATCAGCTTTAAATTCTGCTGCTAATAGGTCTTGCATTGCAGCTGCTTATACAGGACATAAAACAAATTGACATTTGCAAAGAAACCTGGATGATCCCACTCCAGATATGGTGAGGGAAAACCAAAATAAAATATAAAAGGTATCTGATATGAAGAGATGAATGAATGAATGAATGAATGAATGAATGAATGAATGAATGAATGAATAAGAGTGACAGGTAAGAATACAACAGGGTAACACAGGAGCTATCTTAAGGAGAACAGCTCCCATGTCAGCCTGCTTTTCTGTCAGCTTTCTCAGGTTTTTTCAGAAAAATCTGTCTATTTGTAAATAGATAATTGCATGGATCAATATTGTATGTTTATATTCTTCTTTTTTAAAGTAATTGCAGTTGTTCACATGACATTGGCCTGAAGAGCTTTCTTTTAAAAAGTCAGCAGTAAGTAGTGAATCACTGAATTAATCAGATTTTTTTTTTTTTTTGGTAGGGTGTAAAAGCCTGTTATCCCTCATAGATTGCTTACAAGTTAGAGAACAGAACTCAGCTAATTGTCTGTCATTGGGGAAATCCACTGAAGCAAGGAAGTCAGGTTTGAAGATTCTGAAGGAAGATCAGGTTTGCTATAAGAATAGTCATTGAAGAAACCCAAGATAGTCCAGTGTGATAGTCATACAGTTTTAACCATTCCCTAACTATATAGATATCTCTAGAAACCTACATCATCATGGGCAGAAAGGGGTTGTATGTTCAGATACCTCAGTGATAAACTTCGATGGAAACATTTGGCATTGCAATGCCAGCACGTTTGCCCCATCAGGAGTCTTCGTTTCAGGCATCTACTGTGTAAAAGTCTTCACCTGAGCTACTCATGTAAATTTCTTTCAAAGTCAACAGAGTGAAGCAAGTGCTTCTAGGGTGCAGTCTTTCTCCTCTGTGTCAGAGCTCTTAGGATAAGATGGACTGTGCTGAGCCTCCACCAACTGTAGTCAGCACAGACTAAAGGAAACCAAGAGAACGAACTCAGATACAGACCCTGTAGGTTGCAGTCCTCCAAAATCAGGTGAGATGGAAAAGACATAAAGGGGGATAAGCAAAAATAACAATGAGGAAGGGGTTAAAGGAAGTATGATTCCCAGGTGATGTATTTAAGACACTAGGTCATAGATTTTTCCCCTTTCAGTTTTATAAAAACCAAGATATTTGAGGTGGGAGGAAGAGTAGCTTAGCAGCTGTTTTTAATCAAGAGGCACACTTTAAAATGGAAGGCAAAGGAGTTGGGGTGAAAGGAAATAATTTGTTCATTTCTTGAATGATAGTGTCACCCATAACAGTCCTGTAAAACTGTTCAGCTGAAATAGTCGCTAGAAGAATTGTGTTAGAGAACTTTAGTATCATCAATGTTTATAGACCTGCCTCGATAAATTCTGTAAAAAAAATTACTCTTTTTCTTAAGTCACATTTGAAACATGGACAAGTGGTTGCTATCTTGAATCCCTCTAAATTTAAATGAATGTTGATTGTATAAATGTTTACATGTTTGTACTAGGCAACTTTAAGGATAGGGAGCAACTAAATTTAGATATAATGATATAGATAGGATTATTTAGGACAAACATATTATTATAGGAAAGCTAAGGATATGTCATTGTGATGCATAAAAACTGATGGCAGGCTGATCACGCCAGGGTAGGATTTTTGTCATGCTTCACTGAAGGGGCAGATGCATTGTGGTTGTCTTTTGCAGACAACAAAGAAAGTGTTTGGAATGATCTGCCCTTTTAGGTCAAGTAATAAGCAAAAGCAAAGAAAATGGTCTAATCTATACTTTTGTCTGCATGTACCTTTGAAAGAGCAAAAGGAAGATAGAAAATAATTCTAACACCTCTTCTGTTTCGGAAGGCATGACATTTAGGGCCCAGTTTTCTGAACTCTCGATGTGTCCTTCAGGAATGTGAATGCGTTCTTGGGTACTGTTGTCATGATATCACATGACCCCTTTGTAAACTTAATTCCTGTCCTCTTCTATGACACTTTAATAACAGAAATTTATCACAATTCACATACAAAATCAGAACTGAAGGACTGTCATGGTTTAAGCCCAGCTGGCAACTAAGCCCCATCAGCTGCTTGCTCAACTCTCTCCCAGCCAAAACTAGGGGATCTACAGAGAAACTGAGTTCAGCATCAGGGTATTCTCGCAGGTGGCTTCCCATAATGCTCCCTGAGAGAATGTAGTTTAGATTTGGATTGGTATTCAAATGTAATGAGACCATTCCCTTGAATATTACAGCAAAAGCTGTGTATATAAAACAGGTTGTATGTGAGGGACTGAATAAAGCAAAATGTGAATTGAGTAAATTTAAACTGAAGTCACTCTGAATGTGTATTCCATTAGTTTTCAAGATGATGTGCTTTTCCACAGTCAAAATGGGAAAGCTATTTTTGGGTAAAAATGTTCAGCTAATTGCATGAGGATTAGTAAAAGCTAAGGGAAATTTCACATTGCCTTTTGTTTATTTTTGGATTGATGAAACATAACAATGGCTTGTGTTGTTTATTTGAGAAGGGTTTCCTGGCCACATGATTGTCCTTGATATAAACGTGGGGAATGCTCTCCTCTAACCCAACACTCTCATATGCCACCTTGGTTTTCTATTTAAATCCTAAATCTCTTCTTTGATTAGATTCAGAACCATGACAATTCTGCAGAATACAGTAAGGCTCATGTAAATAACAGTATAGAAATCTGAAGTGTTCAACCTGGAGGCTGCATTGACAGCTTTTTGAGAGTCAGCTCAGGCTTTGTATTCCATTGTAACTGCACAAGAGTCAGCTGTGATCTGATTTCTATTGATTTGCTAGGACTCTAATCCTGCAAGAAAACTTTTATCAAAATAACATCAAAACATTTTTGAATTGTGGGCCAGTTAACAGTAAAACAAATTATAATAAAGAGGAAAGAAAAGTGTACCTGCTTTGGGCTGTTTTTAAAACCCTTATTAAGAATCATGTCTAAGATTCTGTGCAATCCCCTCACCTGAAAATAACTGCTTTGTGAAACTCTGAGAGAGGTAAAAAGATAAATGAATGGCTGTTGTGTAGGCTTGAGAGGTGGTCCTATGAAAACCTCATGAAGCTTAACAGGGTCAAGTGCAAGGTCATGCACATGAGTCGGGGCAATCCCAGCTACAGATAGAGACTGGGTAGATACTGGATTGAGAGCAGCCCAGAGAAGAAGGACTTGGGGGTATTGGTTGACAAGAAGCTGGCAACGTGTGCTCATGACCCAGAAAGCCAGCCATGTCCTGACCTGCATCACAAGCAGGGTGGCCACCAGGTCGAGGGAGGTGATTCTGCCCCTCTACTCTGCTCTCATGAGACCCCATCCGGAGTGCTGCATCCAGCTCTGCGGTCCCCAGTGTAAGAAGGATGTGGACCTGTTCGAGCGGGTCCAGAGAAGGAGCATAAAGATGAACAGAGGAATGGAAGCCTGAATGAAGATGAACATAGGAATGCGATGACAGGCTGAGAGAATTGGGGTTGTTCAGTCTAGAGAAGAGAAGACTCTGGGAAGAACTTGCAGCAGCCTTCCAGTTCCTAAAGGGAGCCAACAAGAGGGGTGGAGAGGGAGTTTTTGCAAGGGCAAGTAATGTTAATACAGGTAATAATTGCTACAAACTGACACAGGTTAGGTTTATATTAGGCACTAGGAAGAAATTCTTCACTATGAGACTGGTGAGGCACTGGCACAGATTGCCCAGAGAAGTTGTGGATGCCCCATCCATGTAAGTGTTCAAGGCCAGGATGTATGGGGCTTTGAGCAACCTGATCTAGTGAAAGATGTCCCTGCCCACAGCATGGAGGTGGAACTAGATGATCTGTGAGGTCCCTTCTATGATTCTATGATTTGGTGAGTTCAATAAATAAACCTATGTGTGTTGCCTACATAGAGAACATAATTGGAGGTGCACATGGTTCTAGTGGAGATATTTCTTTTTTCTCCACTGGATATCTCTAGTGGAAATATTTCTTTTCACAACCAGCCAACTTGGCAAGCACTATACTTAGAGGGTAGGTTCTGTTGACTCACTTTGGCCAGTGTTTGCTTTATTTGGTTGGAGGGCACATTTTTCAGAAGGAGACAACCAAGGTCTGAAATAGTTATGAGCTTTGAAAACTCCATGGAACGGGAAATGGCAGAAATTTAAGCTGGTAGTTGTTGTTGGTAGTGTTTCAAATTGGTTACAGATACACCTATCTATGATGGAGCTCCATCTGTTCACACTTTATTTTGTCCGTATTTAAGATTATTAAAATTGTATTATGTTTGTCATCTCAGGTAGTGCTAGCAACAAGGAAGATACCTGAGCGGACTAAACACACCTACTGCATATACCCTGTTTCTCTCTGTTTTAACAGAGAGAAAATTCTGTCTTGGCATAGCAACTACATGAAACCAGTGCACCTCTTAAATCATCCAAAGACTTCCAAGGCAGAAATAGCTTCAGCATGACTATGGGAAGAGGTCTCTGCAGCTGTGTGGCTGTACCTGCTTTATGTGATTGACCTGCAGAGGATGCACTGAATTTGCTAGTGCTAAGAATCACTTCTCCAGATTCCTGCCATGCTGGCATGCATCAGTTCTGTAACCCTTTCCCCTGGCTAATTCACACCAGGCAGAATAAAACAAAAACTCACTAAAATGCATGCAAGCCTGTGTTCTTTGATTATGTTTTCAAGTATAATCTGTGTTAAACAGTCATCACAACTTAAATAACTCTTTATTAAGAGCAGTATAAGACATCAGTAGGATTTACAAAGTTCTCCATTGCCAACCACATTAATGTCTAGAGACAGAGAATTAGTTTCCCAGCTGCTGTAAATGGGAGTAATTTCTCAGTGGTTTAGTAGAGATGTATTGATTTACACTGATTGTGGATCTGGCTCTACACATCTACCTGTTACAGTACTAACAATATTTCGTGAATAAAAACTCTGGTTGGCAGCAGATGATGAAATCCACAGGATTTATACTGGACTCTTCTCTTTTGAAATGGATTGCAGAACCTGAATGTCTTGTGATTCACCTCCTAACAGCCAGCATTCTCTGTATCATTATAAGGCTCCCAGTGCATAGCATTTTGTGAAGCAAGTGCTTTACCCAGGGAAGAGTCTACATTTTCTCTATAATTTTCACTTAAAACATTAAACTGACTTTTCATGTCTGCAGCACAAAGACAAAATATCAAGGATGTTAAGCAGCCTTTCTTGCTCCAGTGTCTAAGCTCCACCTAAATTTGTCTGGATTTGAAAGAATGTCTGAGAACAAAGAACTTCATGTTGGCTTTGGTAACTCTCTTGTACAAGCAGCATGCTTTGGACACATGTCAAAAAGTGAAACTCTATAGCAGCAACTTTAACACTGAATGTGGCTGCTCTTTTAGGAGATGTTGGGAAGATTTATGGGCTCTGAGGGTTTAATCCTGCAATGTTCTTAGTGTCTCTCCACGTGGCTGAGTGCCATCCCTTCACATAACATCCAGTGAGAACAGAGGGTGCTGGTACTTCCAAGAGATGTAAATACCTTGGAGGATTTGACTCTAATCCTTAGTCAAGACAAATCACCCATGGAATTTAATGTGAGTTTGGCCTAAGCAAAGCCATGGGGTGGGGTAGAGATGTATTAATCTGGCTGTGATTTAATAAATAGAAGGCTTCAAGCCAGACTTTTTCCTGGTTTATTCTTCTTTGTTCTTCTCAGGCATCACAGAGCAGATTTTTAAAACAAGGACCAATTTATAACTCTTGTAAGTTTCCCACTCCACAGAATTGTGCAAAAAGTCTTGCCTAAAAAAACCTAAACCCTGTGCCACTCACATTGCTGACAGCACGAAACATCTAATACTGGGGTTGTCTGTGAAAACATTTGGGTACAGGATGGTATCTAAGCGACAAGAGTATATCACAATAATGTTGTGATTTTTTGTGAATCACAATTATTTTGTGAGACTGAAAGAAGGAGATGGGGACATTTTTGAAAATTTTGAAGTGGATTAAAATGTTCATCTACCTGACGTGAGGAAAAGACGGGAATGTGACCAAGTCATAAGCAGCATACTCTGGTGTATCTGTGCTTAATTAGACACTGCTACTTTTGGTCCGTGTTTGGCCCAGCCACCTGTGAAAGTTTGTTCGGTTTCCTGCCAAGTAGTGGGAAAACAAGGTGTGATAAAGGAGAACTTCGTCCTTGAAGACAGGACTCTGTATGAACTGAAATTAATTGGTATCTCCCTATTGGCTGATGGCCCTCCAAGGGCATTTGAAGGAGAAAGTGAAGAGGAGGGAGATGAAGTAAGCCCCCAGACTCATTTAGGGAAGACCCCTCTAGGTGTATCATGCAGGCGCAGGAGGAATTCCAATGTACACAGGCGTGTGCAGAAGGGACATCACTGACATAACAGGGGGAGGGACAGAGGCCTCTGGCTGGGCCGGTGCTGGCCACACCTGCCCTGCCCAGGTAGACGTAACCAGCTAAATTATATAAAAGGCAGACAGCACCTGTGGGAGTGCTCTCAAGCTTCACATGGAGGGCAATGTTGCCTCAGCGGGGATGCCCATTACCTTGTGGGCCTGCCAACACCCCAAGGATGCAGTTTCTGCTATGGGGAAGTTCTAGTTGTTCTGGGATCGGTAAGACAACCTCGTAAGTAAAACCTGCATGAGTGGGAGGTTTTACTGAGGGCTTATTTCTTTTCCTCTTTCATGTCTCTTGGTTTCTCGGTTTGTTGGCCACTTCTTAGTAATAAATATTGGGATTTTGAGCTTTCAGCAGTGTTTTGGTTTTCAATTTCAGCATCTCTCTGAACCCTCTCTGGAACATCTGGTAGTTCCACTGTATTTCAATGTTGAAGAGTAGATTACATGCATTTTATTTACTTTAAGATACCTGTAGAATAAAAGCTGAGGATGTTATTTTATGCTTGTTGTTTTCACTCTGTTTCGTGGGCTGGCACAGCAACATCAGAAACATCTGGTGTTTGCTTTGCAGCATGTATGGGAGAAAAACAGAAAACAGAAACAGAGTATTAGTTTAATCCAGAGGTGTTGTTCAGAGGGTTGGAAGATGTTTCCCAGGCCTTTCTCTCCAATAACTGCAGAAGTTTCTATTATCATTAGCCTGGGATAGTTCTTAACAGCCTTGATCAGCAGTATCCAGCCCAAAAGAAGCCCTTCCTGGAGCTATGTAAATCACAGACTGCAGTTTCATGTAATTCTCCCTTGTAGGTGAGACTCACCTCCTTAACTTCCTAAATAAAGGTGGTGATACATGAAGTAGATGTCTAAGTCATGATATCAGAGTCAATAGAGAGATATTGTGATTCACTCGGTTAGTTAGAGCATGTTGCTAATAACACCAAGGTTGTAGGTTTGATCCCCAGATGGGCCATTGACTTAAGAGTTGGACCCGATGATCCTTGCGGGTCCCTTCCAACTCAGAATATTCTGTGAGTCTATTAAGTTGCCTAAGTGTAGAAATCAGGTTTCATTTGGGATTCCATAGTCTTTGGAATTTCCATAGGCTAGATTCCCTAGCCCAGCCTGCAGATATCCTAGGATTGCCAAGATAACTGCATGAGGCTAGTAGATTTGACACATTACTAACAATTGACCTGTGCCTTTCTGAAATGGCATCTGAAAATCTGTCAGGATACTCTGGGTTACTTAAAGGGACCTTTATGCTCTTTTTAGTCACCTGTATCTCAGCTATCAAACCCAGCTTCCAGATGCTCCTTCAGAAAACCAGAGTCTTCAAAAAATCTGACCTGTCATATCTGCCAGTGTTGTGAGTATGTCTTGAACACTAATGTTGCACCAGGTGGTTGTGTTTGAGCAACTGAAACAAACTACAGTTATTTGCTGACTCTAATGGGAATTTTAGCTCATGTGTAAATACCTGCACCAAGATGCCTAAATGGAACTGTCTACAATGTGCTGTTGACTCCTGCTCTGTAGGTTCAGTGAGTTGCCCATGCATGGATGTCTAGACCTATTTAAGTTATCTGAGACTGTGCACAAAATTAGTAGGTAGGACACAGGACCCATAGAAGATCCATCTCCTTCTGCAGAGGCAGCTGGGGGCCAAAAGGACACTAAGGCATCAATTATATTTGGTGGAATTCAGCTCTGAATGCACTCTCTACAAGTAAACAACAGGTAAATTAGCGGTATAGCGAACAACTTTTACTGGCATTTTATTCCTTGCAGTCTATTTGGCAACAGCATTGCAACTGTTAACGTGCCTGAATCATTTCAAAAATCGAAAAAGGCAGAGTAAACAGAAGTCCTGGTTTTCCCCAAAGAAGCCTGCTGGAGTGCTAGAAAAGAGAGAGCCCTCAGGCACAGATTTGTTTATGTCTGAAGTGCATCAGATGTTGTGGATATGTCCTTTCATTTAGCTGTCTTTTTGTCATTTAGGCATATCAAGATATTTCTTATATTGGGCTAAAAGTATTTTTTTTAGGAAAGAAGTTCAAACACTGCTTTGCAACTTTTTTTCGTATGTAGAGAATCCAAGTCAATACTAAGAAACAGGTCATTCAGAGTTGTCTTAGTAACTGATTGAAGCTATTTTGTTTTGTGGGAAAAACAGTGAAAGTGTCAAGAGAATCTGGATATTGCATAAAGGAAGGTGATTCTATGCTACCGTACTTTAGTTAATGAGAGATGGAAGTAACAAGTCTTCACATTTGTATGAAGTGAGAAATATGGGTTGACTTTTTGGTTTTTTGTCCTGGATTTGACACTAATGACAGAAAACATGAAATTGCCAGTTTTTTAACAATCAGCATGCTGACTTGGCAGAAATGTACCATCGTATAGAAACTGGTTGTCTTAAATAGTGTTGGTTGGGAGGCACGATAGTCTTGGACAAATAAATCTCACCTGCACAGTTCTGTGTATGTACAGAAAATCAATGTTTGTTGAATCTTGCTTCATATGTGGGGCACCAAATCAGTCTATGTAGGCACAGGAGGCTGGGCATGTCAGGATTAGTGGCCACAGCAGATCAGTGGCACTGCACATGCATCACAAACATGATATCTGTGACATCTCATGCAGTGCTTCTATTGCATATGTGCAACTTATCACCACCTGTTTAGGCGCTATTTTTTCCCATCAGTACAGCTGGCAGCTGTAAAATTGTGGTGAAACAAGAGTACTACATATTTTCCTTCTTCATTTTCCTAAAGAAGTTGTCCATGAATGGGAAATGAACAACCTGAACTCAACAATTTTACGTATTTGTGAACAAAGAGTATTTTATCTGTTTACCTACTCCATGCATCTTAGGATATCTGTAGCATATAACAAAGCAAGTGAAAGCTAGCTACACTCCCTGTATCATGAGATCTTCAAAATTAGACTTGCTGGATATAGATATATGCATAGCAAGTCATAAATAGATACAGATACTGTCTTTAAAAGATATGCAGCCTTTTTTATCCAAATAGTAGTGTTATTGAATATAAGAGTTGTATAATTTAGTTCCATGTCTAAGGTGATATTAATTAGGGGACAGAAAGCCCACTTTGATTAACTTAAACCAATTACCAATAAAATAGTTTGGCTTCCTTGTGGTAGAATTCATGAACTCTAACATAGTCAGCTGTATTATCCCCATCATTTTTTACTTAGGATTGACAAAAATTTTGGTCTTGTATTAATTTGTAATGGCTTCTACTCTTCCATGTGCATGTAAAAACCTATATTTTCCTATTTTTTTTAAACCCTACACGATAATATTTGAGTGCCCTGCATGTTGTTTGCCTTTGGTATTGTACCAAAATTTACCCCTCTCATCAGCATTTTGCATCTGTAACACTCGCACCTGACTGTCTGCAGTGTTCCAGATCCATCAGATTGATAGGAGCCTGAGGCAAAGCAAAAGGGCCCTGATGCACTGACTAGGTAGCAACAGCAAATGACAAACAGGATGGTCTTTCCTCTCCCTGTTTCTAGTTCTTTGTAACAACTGTGTACAGCATGATAAATTTGAACAGGACATGATACACATAGGAGAAAACAGTTCTAATAAAAGTGCCACTCTTGAAGCTTGATATCAAATCTTAAGGTTACAGCCTACGTAATTTAGGTAATTAACTTGAATCCGTATATCAGGCCTCAAGTGAAAGAAACCTGCTGAAAGAAGGGTGGTATTACATCTAAATATGACCTAGTCCAGGCTAACCAACCCTTCTATTCTTCAAGCAATAAGCGATGTGGTAAGAAACGCCAAAACCTATCTGACTTGAATATACTGAGGAGCCTCAAGGGCAAAAAGTCAGAAGAAGGAAGTGTAGAGAAAATGTGGGACTGCTGCTGAATGGGGGAGGAATCTGGTGTCAAAGGACATTGAAAAGGTATTCAGTACTGGAACAGTTTAACAAAGGAAAATGTCGGTTTCAGCATCTGGGGTGGGACAATGGACAAACCTGGATGTTCTTACAAGCTGGGGAATAAAATGCTGGAAAGCAGTGCCACAGAAAGGGACCTGGGGATCCTGGTCAATGGCAAGTTGAATAGGAGTCAGCAATGCCCTGGCAGCCAGGAGGGCCAACCCTGTCCTGGGGGGCATCAGGGAAAGCATCGCCAGCTGGTTGAGGGAGGGGATTGTCCCACTTTGCTCTGCACTGGTGTGGCCTCACCTGGAATACTGTGTGCAGTTTTGGGCACTGCAATATAAGAAAGAGTTTAATCTGTTAGAGAGTGTCCAAAGGAGGGCAGCAAAGATGGGGAAGGGCCTTGAGGGGAAGCTATATGAAGAGTGGCTGAGGTCACTTGGTCTGTTCAGCCTGGAGAAGAGGAGACTGAGGGGAGACCTCATTGCAGTTACAACTTTCTTGTGAGGGGAAGAGGAGGGGCACGCACTGATCTCTTCTTTGTGGTGATCAGTGACAGGANCAATGCTCTCAGGCACCTGGTGTAACTCTTGTGGATGGTCCTGTGTGGGGCTAAGAGTTGGACTTGATGATCCTTATGCATCTCTTTCAACTCAGAATATTCTATGATTCTGATTCTGTAATTCTCTTCAGCGACTATATTGTGAATGTAGGCATCAGTTTTAGGTAAGGGCTTAAATTAAATGACTACCTTAAAGTTCGCTGGATTTTCCTCCTAGTTATGCACACATAGGCATTTAGAAGTAATTAAGATGCTCTAGGGTATGCCATCTGGCATCCACGTCTCATTCCAGAATGGAAGTTCTGTATTTCTGTATCTGATGTTGTGGCTGTGAGCCCCACCTGAATGCCCCAGGTATCCCAGAGTATTTCAAATGGCACTAAATGGCATTTAGGCAAAAGAAATAAGTCCCTACTGTTCTTTTGGTACTTAATGACAGAGAGATTTGAAAACCACCGATTTAATCAGTCTCATGAAAAAATAAAAGGCAGTTTAATGTATATAACTGAATACAGCAAAATATTGCCTTGTAGACATACAGCAATTGAAGTCAAAAAGTGGTTGTTGAAACTCTCCAATGTGATGGTGATGTCCTCCTCTCACTAGATATTTAGCATTTACATATGAGAATGCCATAGATGCATATATACTTCTAGGTATAGATAAAGTTGGCATAAACGTCCTCCTTTTCTATCAATCCAAAAATAATGGTGAAGTCTCATTTCAACGTGAAGATTGAGAAAGCAGACAGGCAAATGACTGACGCTGTTGTAATGAGGTATAATTGCGTGCACACTTACAAGTACTTCCCAGTATGGCATACTGAAAACATTTCTCCAGGGGGTCTATCTCTGAACAGAAATATGCTAAGAAATTAAAAGCCAAAGGTAAAATACCTTTCAATCCTTCCTGGCTATTGCAAGAACCTCCAAGTGTAATTTGCTGCAAATGAAGCCATATCTTAATGTAGTAAAGGTAGAAAGGTGGAAAAGATGGGAAAAGGATATAACTGTAGCTCTGATTCATAATTTTTGTGCTTTTTGTGCTTGAAGGACCTTCTAGACCACCAGGACCTTCTAGAATACCACTGTTAGAACAGGGGAATAAATAGTGGTGAGTTAAAATATTAGATGCCATAAAGCAGTCCCACTTTGAATTGAGTAGGAATACTTAGATATTTCAAAATCTGCACCTTTTAATGAGGCTATCAATGACTGTGACCTACAAACCAAAGTCATTCTAATTTCACAAATTTCACAAGTTCCCCAATAGTTACAGACTTTGCAGAAAAGTTGGAACAGTAATTTAGTGTAGACAGTTTGGCCTAGTTGCAAAGCACCTGAAATATAAATAAAATCTAAAAACAACTCCCTACCAAACAGATGAACAACTATATAAACAAACAAAAAACCTCCCAGTTCTGATCTCTCCAGTAGGTTGAAGAGAAGTTGTTCTAAATAAACTCATTCAATTTAATCTATCTATTGCATCCCAGTGTCCTTTGTTGAGCCTAGGTCCCTTAGGGCAACATCAGCTGTATAAAGGACTACTGCTGTGCAACTGGAATAATCCCATATAATTCAATATGGAAGAGAAAAAGTATATATACCTCTCAGAGAAAGCTCTTCTTTAGTTTCTGGATTAGGGACAAAAGGCTTTTGCAATCCTCAGTAACCAGGAAAGTTTGAAATTTCAATCAACCTCCTTTCTAACTATTGTGTCTCACTGACATGTTTCTTCTTTCTTTGAATGACCCTTATTTCAGTACTCCATGTCATAGCAGTTTCCAGCTGCTGGCTCTTGCCCAGCTGGCTAGCACTGAGGAAACAACCCCTTCACTTTCTTACATCTGGGAAGATCTCTGAGGAGTGAGACACAGACATTTTTCCTGCTAGTTTGATTAACCATCTCCAGGGAAGAAAGCCAGCCTCATTATCAAAGGTAATTCCAAGAAGAAAACCTATATCTTTCTAGTGTTCAGTGGGTCCCAGAATCCTTATGGAACTTCTGCAGGCTAGAAATTAAGTGCCTATGCTCCACTGGCAGGATATTTTAGAACTCCCTCCATCAGTTTGAAGATAAATCAATCCAATTAATACTCAGCTGTTCTTCTACTAGTGAAAATACAGGGAATAATCTTAGTTCCACTTCATTTATAATTCAAATGATTATTTGACTGTTTAAATAAAGCTTTATTTTATTTTTTAAAAGGTTTTATTTTCAAGTTAATTGACACTTTAGAATCTGCTGCAAATCACAGGGAAAATGCTATAAAATAAATGGTTTATTAAAGTTTAAAGAAATCTTAGTTCATAGGAAATTCAACCAGACCATGTATGTCAGGGGAAAAATTCAAACCTAAATGGTTTCAGGCATGAAATAGGGACACAGCTCTTTAGCCCAGCTACAAAGGCTCTTCAGGCCAGCCACAAAGGCCACAAATGCTCTAAAAAGACCGTTTACACAAATCCAGGAACCTACAGAACTCTACCACAGAAATACAGCTACCTGCAGATGTTCAGACACCTGGAAAGTGTGTGAAGTTTATGGTCAGACCTTGGTCTCAAACACAGTCATACAGAGTTTAGACCACAGCTTAGGTCCACAGACAGCAAGTGATGGCAAACTTTGTAGTTTGCCTATGCTTTAGTCTGCATAGCTCATCCCAGCCTCCTGTCCGCCCAGCCCCTGCCTCCTGCTTTTTCTATAAAGACCTGGGAATGCAAGAGGGGATATTCCTTTTGAAGTATCAGTGATGAACTTTGCTGACTGCATTTTTTTTCCTGGCTTTTCTCAGCTATTAGCCTGGAAAAAGATTAGGAATGCACAGACTAGGAAGAGGGGGCAGGAAGTAAAGTAAGGTAGCCTGTAGCACCGAGGCTGATGGTTTCAGGGAGTTTTCAAGAGATAAGAGGTTTGAGGGAGAGGCAGAGAAATGATTCCAGGGAAAGGAATAAAATTGAAGTAGACTAGGAGAAAAGAAACTGAAAAGGGTGCTGCTGTAGCAGATGTAAGTCACAAATTATATTCAGAGATGTCTATGATTTCACCATTAGCCTTGTTCCCCTCTCAAAATCCACTTGAGGCTCTCACAACAACTATTATACACTCACACAATGTAATAAAAAAGCCATGCTTCCTATTTTGTTCACACAGAAGGTGAAATACACCAAGATGTTCACACTGATGCTTCTGAGCATGCTTGCTTGTGATACCTCATACACTCATGCAGAGGAAGCTGCAGAACTACAACCGTCTTACAGCTCTAAGGGACATGGATTTCCTGTTTACACATCACAAAACGGAGAAGGACAATTCCTGCCAGGCCAAGGAAGTTCTGACACACAAAGTCTTGTGAGAATTATTTCCAGGGAGTCCCATCTTTTACAAATTTAGTTTAAACCTCATATCCCAGCCTATTATATTTCAGTATTGGAAAATACCATTGCTTCATGTGTCATCCTTTTTTTGCCCCCTCTTAACCAGTCCCCAATATCTGTCCTATGTAATTACTAGAACAAATCTTGTCTGATTCAAAGCTTCTCTCCCCTAAGGTCCCTATGTATACATGTATATACCTATATACATTCTTGTACACTTTGGATTTTAAGAAGAAGGCTGCTAATGATGGAGTAGTTCTTCTGCATAACTCCCAAGAAATAACTGGGAACTCAGTACAGAGATTGCAGCATGTGGGATTTGCTTCCTTTATTTTCTCTTCACAAGTGATATTTTTGTTTTAGCTGCCCTTCTTTAAACCTGCCTCTCTTTCCAGCAGAAAATGTAAAGTGAAGTGCAGGTGCAAGGGAACTGCTAGTGCTGACTAAGTGACTGGTAGGTCTGAGAAAAATTATTGACAGCCTTTTTTTCTCCATGATTCTTGCTGTAGACAATGGTGAGAAATGTGTGCTTTCCTAAATGCTGAGAGCTATAGTCTGTGTTGCTCTAGATTAAAGCACGGCTCTGCTGTCTTATGGAGGAAATAAAGACCTTTGGTTAAGACAGTAAAAAGCAGTCCAATCAGTATTTTCTTAAAAAGTTCAAGATACAGAAATATTAGGATCATGTGTCTAAATGGTTCCAGGTTATTATCACAATGGAACAAATAACTTTTGATTTATATGTGTAGGTATGGTCTGAGAATGAAAATTACTGTTTTGTTTTATTAAGCTGTAGTAACAATTCAGTTTAACTCCACTGTTTCAAAGTTCACTATGCAACCTCTGAGAGATAAAGGTGTTAATTTCTTGTAGTGAATGACATCATTTTATGTCTAAAAACCTTGACATAAACAGGATATACTCCTTGCCTACCCCTTTTTCTGACTTATCTTAAAAAATTTTGCTGTCAGGAAAAAATCAGAATCAGACTGCCTCAGTTTTGCATACTTTGGCATATATACCTCATGCTTAGCACATCAAGAAAAAGAAGCAGACTTCAGGAACAACCAGGGAAATAGAGTACTCATCCTACCTCTAAGAATACATGACTGCATCCAGGATTTTGAAAAGTGCCTTCTGTTTTGGAGAAAGGTAAATTATTAACCGGCAGACCAGGCATACTGTCAAAAGACTTGATTTTCAAGAAAATATTGAACATCCATCTTTTTATAAACAAGTCTTGTCAGGGAATTTCAAGTGAGATGGACAAGAAATGGTTTTTTAATTTATTTTCAACAATATTTAGACCTCTTCAAAGCAGCAATTTAAACCAGTGATGTTATGGCTTGGAAGAGATCCATATGTGGCTCACCAAAACCATTTGACTAGTGAATACAGACTGCAACTCCCAGACGCTTGGACCAAAACTTGTTTTTTGTACTTCACTGCTCCTTCATACTGTTCCATACAGATCCTGTGGAGTTCATGAGTGGTAAATCTAAAGTTACCAGGCATGCACTGTCAAGCATATTGGGGGTGTGACGCTACACAGTTATTTACCTGTATGTGCACATTTGCTCCAGTCGTACAGCAGACAGAGGAAACAGGGAAGCTTCTACTACCACTAGAAGAATGTATGCTTAGTACTTCATTCAGTTGGTTAGGATGTACATTTGTGTTTAGTCCATTAAATTGAAAGGTCAAAATAAGTTTGCAGCACCTTGTGCTTGTTTACCGCTTAAAACAGCTTTGAGCTCTGGGCCAGTGTGAATAATATGCACTTAGTCAGAAAAGCTAGCAATTGAGGCATCAGCTTATCAATGTAGAATAGATGGTTTTCTTGCTTTCCTTTGCAGTAAGATAAAAGACCCCCTCACCTAACACAGTCCAGTCAAGACTCTGTTCCATTTAATCCCCAGCCCTTCAC
This sequence comes from Pachyramphus minor, assembly GCA_013397135.1. Taxonomy (NCBI): domain Eukaryota; kingdom Metazoa; phylum Chordata; class Aves; order Passeriformes; family Tyrannidae; genus Pachyramphus; species Pachyramphus minor. The sequence continues at coordinate 585,485 of VYXB01008912.1, read as the reverse complement.
ATCCACTGTTTGAGAAACCAAGCCACTTCCTTGGCATCCATCTGTTTAACACATCTGTCTTACTTCGTCTGGCTAAATTCCTTGAGGCACTCTTGTGGTTCTCCACAGAGAGAAAAAATAAGTTTTTATGTTAGACAATACCCCACAAATAAGTGAAATTGAGGGGAAGAAAAGGTAAAAGAATTCTTACGAGACATGAAATCATTGGAATTTTAATCTTCACATAAAAGTACTCTTTTTGATGTTTCCTTTTACTCTCAGTGCAAACACTAGTAATAACGAACAACTTTGTAACCCTTCCATCTCTTTAAATCAGACGGTCATTTTCAGGGCTATGAAATTGAGGTAAACATTACCTACAGCATAAAGTCATTCTCTGCTCTGTGTTCCTTTTTTATTAATTATTTTTAAGTCATTCAGATAATCCCACTTCTACTACTTCTCCCAAAGAATCTTTCTTGGAGTATTTCAGATCTGCATGTTATTCATGTATCATTTTGCTTTGTTTATTTTTCAATATATTTATCTGATTGTACCAACCTAAATTATTTCTCTGAATTATTTTTTTAGCATTATATTTTTTTCATTTACGGCAATAATTTACTAGGAGTAAATATGACAAAAGCCAAACCCACAAGCGAGGTGGCACCTCAGCTGTCTGTATGTTCAAAGTATATACAACTACAATTGCATAAACTCTACCATGAACAAACATGATGGGGTTAACAGAGAGCAGCAAGTTGCCCGGTCACTGTGGCTCAGTGACTGACTCACATGAACTGGGATAAAAGTTTCCAGACCAGAAAAAGTAGGGGTGACTGCCAGAGAGGTTAGGACTTCAAGGAGACTCTGTAGCTACAATTCAGTAAAGTGCTTTGGGAATATTTTGACAATAGCCTTAGGTATGCTGGCTGGGAAAAGACTGAAGAATATAATTTTTTTTTAAGGCTTCTATTGTGAGTCACTGAAGAATATCTGATGTGGGCAGCAGGCCAGGAAGCTAGGCTCTTTGCAGGCCGAACACCTTTCCTTACTTTTGGAGTAGGCTTAGGGATATCAAACAATTTGGGTACTCTCTATGTTCTTCTGTGGCTTAAAAAGGAAAGTACCGGACAGAGTAAAAATTTTAAGTAACTAACAAAGTGTATAGGGTACCATATCACTAGCCAGTAGCAAGTAAAGGGTCTGTATTCAAGGAAAGTGAAGTGATCTGAGCATCTGTCTTATGAGTCTGACCTAAATAGGAACACATAAGCAACATCTGAGCAAACAGAAAAATGCTAAGTATATGTTCACCAAAGGTGGATGTGGCAAATTGAGCTAACCTGGACAAAAAGAAGACGTTTTTATAGACAGAAGAAATCTGCCTACGTGACTTCAGCAAAGCAGGTGATGTACAGATTGATGAAACAACTGAAAGGTGTATAAAGTGTGCTTCAAGGATAAGTCTGTATTGACAGGATATTATGGGTGTTCTGTGAGGTTCATCTTATTTACTATATTCATTTAGCAGTCTTGGCACAAAAAAGTATACTGATGTTACAAGCGTAGGAGAAAACACTAACATGAAAGAAATGCAGGTTATTGTACAAGAAGAGTTAGACTGGAGTATCTGAAATAGGGTAATTTTCTATACATTCCAAGTGCAAGGCTGTGGCTAAGGGAATCTCTTCTGCTGAGGGAATTGGAAGAGAATCCAGGGGGAGCTCATCACCAGGAAACTGGAGTATGGCGAGAATTGATTATATAATGTTTGAGTGTTGTCATAGGGTGGCTGAGATACACTTGTGGAAAAGGTGTAGAAGTCTGTTGAGATCTTCCCAGTAAAAGGGACAGAAACATTTCTGCTGTTTAAAATGTGTTAATTAGACCTCATCTTGAATACTGTCTGTAGTTCTGATTGCACAACTTAGGAGAAATTAAACCAGTAAAAGGATTACAGTACCTAAGGGTACTGTACTTCAAAACAGTGCACTTCCAATATCTAAAGGGGCCTACAAGAGAGCTGGAGAAGGACTTGTTACAGGGACGTTAGTAACAGGACAAAAAGCGAAAGAGGGTAAATTTAAATTAGATATAAGGAATAAATCTTTTCCTATGAGCCACTGGAACAGGTTGGCCAGAGAAGTTTTGGATGTCCCATCCCTGGAAAGTGTTCAAGGCCAGGCTGAATGGCGCATGGAGCAACCTGGTCTATGGGTGGCATCCTTCCCATGGCAAGGAGACTAGAACTAGGTGATTTTTAAGGTCCATTCAACCCAAACCATTCTATGATTTTATCTTTATTGGGATGACTGTGGAAATAGAAAGAAGTCTTATCAGAGGAGACTTAAAAACATGTGTTTATTCTAGCAAAGCCAGACTGATTTCAGAAGGGATGTGATTGCTCTTTAAATACATCAGGGAGGTTCAAGAACTGTTTCAGATGAAATACAGTGCTAGCACAAGAGCAAATGGATATAAAGTAGCTTTGAATAAATTCAGATTGGAATTAAAGGCGAATTTAAAACATCAGAGAAAAGAGCTTCTGAAACTGAATTTCTAAAGGAGTATTGGGAGTTTAATTGATTTTAAAATGAAACTAGTTAATTTCAAGAGGAGTTCATAGCAAATAATGTTTCTGATTGCTCAGGACTGCATTCCCTTGATAACTGAGAAGATGCCTTGCAGTATCAGAAGTTCCCTAAGATTCCCTGGTGTTTGACTACATTCCCACATTGTGATTCTGCCATATCAATAATTCTGAGGGCGAAGAAAGGAAGTGGGAGAAATAGTGATCACCAGCACAAGTGTCTGTTAACCCAAACCTCTCAACATAAGTTGAGAGTAAGTCAGTAAGTAGTAACAGATTCTGTTTTTTGGGGGAGTCATGAAATAGCGTGTGGTTATCTGGCTTTTGCGAGTATGTGCCAGAATTTTCTAACATCAATCAGTTATCCTTAATCACATTCAGTTCAGTCCATGTTAAAGTAAACACTGATAAAATAATATAAAAGTATTGTAAAGTCTCAAATAGGTGGCACGAGCACAAAAGTTTCTGTATATCTGCCTTAGAGTAGAAGGCTCCGAAATTTTCTGCTTTCTGCAGTGAGAACTACCCAGCTGATACAACTTTAGAAGTTCTGAGTTGAAATTACAACACACCGGGAAACAAAGTTTTAGTTTTCACAAAAAAATTTCTTTTGTGCAACCAACCAATGTTCAGGACAGGGGCAACAAGTGCAAATTCAAAACATTTTCTCTCTAGTGAGCTCTTCATTTCCACTGACTTTTCTTAAGCTCTTCAGCCAAAGTAGAGTTTTACTTTTGTACCACTGAAATGTGATGCAAATGTCATGTTCATGGTCTGTACTCCTTTGGTTCTGAAAACACCAAATGACCTTTAGAATAGCTAAGCGCAGTTTTCTACCTGCATGGGAAACTCCAAATACTTGGGAGATTGTGAAGTTAAAAGTGAATTGTTATCTTATAGTATGATACTATGCTATTACCATAAGACACTACATTCATGGTTCAGCCACATAATACACAGAACCCTGCTTTTCACAAAGACACACTCACTGCCAACCATTGCTTGAACACGCAACTGAATGAGACTAGAACGTGCATGTCACTGCAGTTTTGATCAGCATGGTACAGTGTTGACCAAAACCTTTGAGCTAAGAGTGTATTTGGGGAGATTTTTAATTTTTTTAAGTTGTGAGTGTATGTCATATAAATATGAACAGACATTTAAGATACATTTTTTTAAAGGAAAACTTTGTAATAAGTCTCAGTCTCTATAGACACAGAGAAAACAATTTCAATTTTGCTGTTGAAAAGGTAAGCCTCCTTTGGAGGCTTTAATGTTACTTTTTCTAGCTCTAAAACGTAATTTAACTATTTAAAAAAGAACTGTATCTCTGTCAACTACAACTGCTGCAGTATGTTCAGGGCACAGAAAACCGGCAAAACAATGAGGGAGTTTGATTTTGTGCTATTCGCAGTATAACTTATGCCCTGAAGGGTCCAAATGGAATTATATTGTGTCATCCATCCATCCATCCATCCATCCATCCATCCCTTTCCATCAGCTTATTTCAAACTGCTTTGCTCCAGAGAAGTCTAGTTTCATTTGGTATTTGTTTGACTTTCAAATTTGATTTCTTTGATGGTTGAAAAAGCAGCAAAAATTCAGATTTACAGTTCTTATAAAGCTTTTAAAATAAGCACAGCTACAGAGTTCGTAAATCAAGCAAACACTTGTCCATCTTTTCCATCATGGTATATGTGAATGTCTCAAAACCTGCTTGATGAAAGTCTGGAATTCACAATACACCTTATTACTGACAGAGCAGCATGATTTCTCATAATTCCCAGGCCATTTGCCATGCTTACCAATGACCAGGACTATACATATTACAGCATAACTACAGAAAAAGGAGAAAATTCTGCCACAACCATCTGGTCCCACATATTATGCGAAAAAAATATAGGGTTCAAATTGCAGCACAGCATAGCCCTATCCTACCAGCAAAAGGTGCTTCTGGTATTGGAAGTAAGGCAGCTGAGATAGACTCTTTCTGAAGAGCTGTTCTCCTGTTCCAGTTGTCTGGAGGATTCAGAGCAAGGTCTTGTAAAACCCCTCTATAGGGATGGTATCTGGGAGCCTTAAGCATGGTATATACTAAGATAAGTGACACTAAATTGCTGGGCAAGCAGTCTCCCCATAGTGTCTGGGGTTATTCTGATTACTGCACAATTCATATCCCCCTTTTTGATTTGTCTTCCTAGTGAATAATGGACTTGTTTTTTCCCCTTTGCTATTTCTTTCTCCTCATGAAACATTTCCTTCTGAACTCTTTGGGATCATGAACAATGTAGATTGATTCAGACAGACTACACTGCAAATGGAAAAGGCTGATTAAGTTATCATGTGATGCTTCTGTTAAGTAAGGATTATCCTCTTGAGCTATTCTAGAGCACTTTGTGATAACATAGTTTTAAATAGATATAGGGCCAAGTGATAAAATTCAAGTGAGGATCCAAAGCTTTTCTTCCTGAAGGTTGTAGCATTCAGATCCAGGTTTCCTGCAGGGTCACATCAAGGCGATCCAAGGACACTCATGACACAGGCATATGAGGGCCTTATCTAGAGGGGTTTTTTATACAACTATGCCCTTGTCAGAAAAGGATCCCTCCTCTGCTACTAGGGAGAAAAGTCTTGGAGCATGGTGATGGTAGGAAGAAAAGAGCTCAGAGAGAAATATTATGGCAAATTCCCAGTAGTGGTGCCCAAAATAATTTTCATTTAATTTGGAAAGATAAGTGTTATTTTTAAACCATATATGAATTTTTATTGTTAGAGAGTAATGGCACTTAGTGCTGTGGTTTGCACTGGTGATGTTTGCACATGGTGATGTTTGATTAAAGGTTGGACTCAACGATCTTGGAGGTCTTTTCCAATTTTAATGATCCTATGATTCTGTGTTCCACATGATTTTTGTGTATTTACTCTTTTTTATTTGGGACACTTTTCAGGCTGTTCTCATTTATTAATTCTAACCCCTCCCAGACTGAACTTCTTGAAGTCTAAAAATCTGTAAAGGTACTTAACAATACAAACATATTCTCAAACAAAATTTCTTATTAGTATAAGAAAAATGTATTCCTTCCATAAATAAATCTGCTGCAGAAGGAACCAATTATAGAGTATTAACAGAATAAAGAGACAAAACACCACTGTTAATTAGTTTGCTAAGTCATACTTGTATGTATTTGGTAATAGTTAATCATATTATATTACTGTAAAAGCATAGCAGTAGTTGTAATGTCATTACAGATTTTTATTTCAGATGGGAGCTTCATGTCTTCCAATTGCCTAATGCAAAATGATTTCTAATTATTAATTCTCCTGGAGTAATTAAAACTAGCAATGTCAATGTGGGGAAACTAATGAATTAGGAAGAAAGCTGTTTTTTTGTGTTTGGATCTGTATGCTGGAATGATTTACAATTTTTCTGCTTACTCTGGTAATGGCTATAATTTAATTATGACAACTTCAAGAAATGCTCCCTTTCCACCTCACTGATTCTATTTTTCCTGCAGCTGTCATTGCATTTACTCACCGAGATTGAGTTATAAAGAATAGCTGCAAGAAGTTATGAAAAAGTTGTTTCACCTTCTGCAGTGGAGCCAATACCAAAGAGCCAACTTCAGTGGTCTGGCCTCTGCAAGATAAACTGTGAGCTGCCAGTAATGAATGTTGCCTCTCAATCCCTTCTTCCTACTATTTTCATCTGGTGACCTTTACAGTCCAGTAATTCATTCATTAAACTGTGTTCCCCAAAAGGGAAGACAGAGTAGCTCATCATCGTCACTTCAAAAGTCCAGTTTTCAGCATTGGCATGTAGAGGACAGCTTTGCCTCCCTCTGCCTTTATTTTCCATACCCCCAGGTGTGTCTTAAAAATTCCTTCACCAGAATAGGATACTATGACCCTGAATACATTGCACCTTTCTTTTCAGTCATGCAAACGTTTGTTTTGAATCTTACTGAAATTGCTGTTGTAGGATGATGCAACGACTCGGCTGCAAATTTGATACGTCTTAATTCAGGCATGTTTCCATGTATGAAAAATTTAGTAAGCCCTGGACATCTATTTCAGGGAATGTGTAGTCACTGCTCAAAACTAGTCCTTTATGAACAGAAACAGAAAGAAAAGTCAGGAGGGTAATCCTGGGTAGATCACCTGGCCATGCCTTGCTTCTGTGAAAGGCAGACTGACAGCTGTGACCATGCTGCTTCTGGAACCAGTGCTTGAACACAGTAAAATGTAATATTACCTCAATATGTGTTCTGCTAAATGCCGGAATTTATTTTTTTTTTGTGCAGATGTTCTCTGAATTTTTAATAATCTGTGTGTAGGTAATGTCTTCTACTTTGAAAAAGCTCCAGTTTACTGTGGAAAAGCCAACAAAAGTGAACGTTGGCACTGTAGTATCACCTGTCATCTGGAAAGGGCAAATACTGAGTAAGGTGTAAGGTTTGGATGCCAGTTTTGCTGTACTTGTTCCTAGAGTTAGTATGCAATTGCTGAAAGGCAGAAGGTAACTTGCATTAGTCATACAAAAACACATCTGAACACATTATTATCTCTAATGCCAACTGTGAAATACGCTGCACTACAAAGGCCCAGCAAACTAGGCAGTCCATCCTTTTAAAGAACTGAATTACTCCTATGAGACAATGACCACTCAGATAGTATGTCAAGTGTCATTATGGACTTTTTTAATCCTATCCAGGATGCTGTCTGAATGGTACTTGTGCAGGATGGCAGAAGTTGTAGGATGGGGCAAGGGGAAGCCAAGGGAACTCAGTGTGATAATGTTTTTCATCTTTCCCTGGGGCTGGAAGCTGATTCGGCCCTTTGGGTTGTCTCAGAGTTGCTCTGACACCTAGATGCTCATGTCTGCAAGGAATCTTTCAACACATTGCTAGATCTCCTTAAAAGGGCCAGAGCAGTTGCCAGGACCCTTGAATGTAAAGTAAGTTTAAAGATCATTAGCATTGTTCTGTATAGCATATTTGAAAATGCTAATGCATTTTATTTTCTGACTGTTGAAACATCCTATGATGGCACTGATAGACTTGAAAAAAAATTCTTTTGTGGTTTGTTTAACTGCTTTTAAAGTTGCATTTCCTTTCAGCACAGCTATTCTCCTCTATAAATATGTTATTTCTGATGAGACATCAGTTTTGATTAGAGTTCACTTCCTAGCTGAAGGCTCTTGGAAAAGCAGTTCTGGACTTCCATCGAGGCTGTGATCAGATATTGTTCTGTCCTACTAGCTACTTTACAGTGTGTCTTTTCATATTTATCAAAAGCTTCTAAATCCGAAGAACAGAGTTTTCACATATATCTCTTCAGTGAACGCAGAAATAACATAAGCCTAAAGTGCATTCACTTTGGTCATCCTATTATGTTTCCAAGCCACTATTATAACAGAAAACACTACTAATATTGAGTTAACAGAGTATTATTCATTACTCTTCTCTCCCACATGACACTCACCCACCACTCTGACAGAAGATATGCAATTAAACCCCTGTTTTAATCCTTGGAGGTTCCTCATCCCCTCTGCTTTTTTAAATCAGAATAATGTCTGCTGCTTTCTTGTTGGTGTGGGAGGTTTCTTATCCAGTCCTTATAGTAGGACTGGGGACCTTCACCTGGGAACTTCTGGGAGGCAGCACCAGGCCTAACTGGTAAATCTAAGGATGCAGAGGCTGTGAAGTGCCCTATTTGGAAGAGGCATAGTTGTCCTGTGATGGTTACAGTCAGGTTCTGCCAGCTTCAACACCACCAAGAGAAAGCACCTCCTCAGGCAGGTAAATAGAGGAGTCCTTGGCTGTCTGTGTTTAAGAAAAGAGTGGCATCTGCCAGGGGCAGGAGATGTGAGGAGGTATGTGACAAAATGTATTTTGGAAACGGAAGGTGAAATAAAAGGAATGTGTGGAAGGGGACATGTGATGGCACAGCCAGAGATGTACTCTTGGAAGAAGGTGAATCACACCAAGGCAGGGGCACCCCTCATGGAGCTGTGGGGTACTTATGACAGTCCTGAGGGACTGCAGCACAGAGAGGAGGCCCAGAGCAAAGGAAAACAATTAAGCAGCAACAAGCAGAAGATGAAAGACATTACTCGGACGACCCCAACTTCCTGCACCTCCTATCACCTTACCGAAGGACTTCAGAAGAATGAGTGCATTGCACAGCAAAAACAAGGGAAATTGAGGCTAGGAAGTGGGAAGAAGAGATATTTGACTGAAACAGAGAGTGCTTTTCTTTTGACAGAAGCGAGACTTTTCTCCAATCTTTTCTTCTTACTGGGAAGGGGAAAAAAAAAAGATTTCCTTTTCTTAGCACTACATTTATTTTCATTTATTCCTTAATAAGGATCTTGCAAGAGCAAAAAACTACAAGACAAGGAATCCCCCAGAGGTATTGGCAAAGGTGATACGTTTTGGTCAGGTAATCTAGCTAATGGAACAGAAGACAGCCACAAGGTACAAAAATCTTCAGATTTTGGGAAAGGTATTTTTTCGTTAGCAAAATCTTGTGTATTTTTTTTCTATTCTGTGAAAACCAGATAATTTCAAAGGAAAATTAGATTTTCGCAATTTATTCATTTCCAAGTGGGAAATAGTGAATCAGTCTTGCTTGGAACTTCATTCCAGTCCATTTATACAGAACATTCATTACAGACTTTCCCCAAAGACAGCTCTATGGAAACCCAACACAGTTGTGTTAGAAATAAAGGTGTGGTGCTAAGAAAGAAGAACTAAATAGTCTAAGATAGATTCCCTCCCTCCCCTTGAGATGGAAAGATGGAAGGTGTAGAGGGTAGCGAAAACCACTTTCATAGATGGTCTGCATTTACACTCAGAGCAAGATGAAAGTTTGGATAAAAGGCTAAGGTATTATTATATTCTCAGTGGATACAGTATTTGATACCAGTTTTGACTGAATAAAGTAAGTCTTTCATAAATAAGTGGAATCATTCCAGATACTGCTTGGACTTCATACTATTCTGTGTGGTTCAGGTGGGACACCCTGAAACACAATGTTATGAAAAAAAGAAAAATGAATATACCACATATTAGACATGCAAGTTTCTCACTACAGTGTCTTAATTTCTATCATTTGCCTCATAACTCTGAGTTTATAGGCATAGGAGTAACAGAGAACTCATTTAATTTCAAGTCCAGATTCTCATAAGGACTTGCAGAAAGACTACCTTTTCAGGAAAGTGTCCAGATCTTAAAAATTACTTGAGATTCGGTAGCATGTGTCAAGATGCCCAGGAACATTTCAAAGCTGAGTGTTTTCCACTTCAAAATGTATCTGTGTGGGAGCTTTTGAAAATGTAGTTGCTGTTTAAGGGAACAAACAGGGGAATGTGGTTGTTACATTTGTGAGAACCTGTCTTTTACATTGTAACTTGTCCATCTTTCAAGCTGGAAGGGCTTTGGTAGTGGTATAGTCTGAAAATTAAATTAAGTGTGTAAGTAGACATTTCTTCAGACTCTTACCAAATATTATACCTCAGAAACAGTATGCTGCAGTGTGCCATATCCCATAACGTTTCAGAGTAATTCAATAACTGCAAAATTAACTTCATGACTGAAGTACTGAAAGCCCCTCTGGTCTCATCTAATGTACACGATTTTCAGAAGCTAAAATACTGTCACAAGTGAAGCTTATATTGTAATTTGAGCTCTTCTTATTGAAATCTGAATGTTATAAATAAATCCCTAATTAGAATTGTTTTTTCTTCCCCCAGAAGATTTGGTAATAGATCCAGGTATTTTTAGAAGCAAAGCATACTCAAATATATTTTAGTCTCCTGTTACAAAGCACAAGTACTCCTCACATGATTATGCACCTTCTGCAATGTCAACTGACTTTTCTTGGCAGCTTCAACATATTACCATGAAATAGAAATTTATAAATAACTGTTTAAGAAACTCCCTCAACCTCCTCTGATTTCTTCTAGGGTTTTTTTCTCTCATTTCTTCTTGAAAGGTCAGTTTAAAGCCAGATTTCAAAAGACCTCCAGGATTAGTTTTGTGCTGAACAGACAAAATTTTAGGTATTTAGATAAGAAAGAGAACTTTATAAAGTCATATAAAAATCAAAAAAGTAGCTGGTATCCAGCACTGTGCTTTTATAATGTCCTCAAGAGATGACATAGAAATTTTAGTGAAGTAGAATGCATTTTAAATGATGCTTAACAAACCACAGAAACTTACTGCAGTTGAAAGCTATCAAATTAAAAATTAAACCAAACAGTAACTCAGCATGATTTCTGAAAGGCATTAGCTAGTTCTTTTTCTCAGGTTCACTCTGAGAAGAAAGCGCTGCACAGATGCTATAACAGCTGTGGGCATGTTTGGTCAGTTTGTTTGTTGAGAGCTTGCAGGTGTCTTTGCATAGGAGCTCCTCGTACAGAAGACCTCACATGGAGCAAATAAATATGCCTTGAAGGAACTGCAGCCCATGGGGAGCACACACAGAAGCTGGTTTGGACTGAAGGACTGAAGGCCGTGGAGGGGATACGCGCTGGAGCAGGGGGCCGGTGTGTGGAAGAAGCAGCAGCAGAGAGGAGCTGTCATGGATTGATCACAACCCCCATTTGCCACCCTTTTATGCTGCTCAGGAGGAGGCAGAGGAGTCTGGAGTGAAGAAATGAAGTTGAGCCTGGGGAAGCAGGGAGGAAAGGTGATGTATTAATTTGTCTTCATTTCTCACTACCCAAATCTATTTTAACTGGCAATAAAGTAAATTAATTTTTTTCAAATGGAGCCTCTTTTGCCCATGACAGTAATTTGTAAATGATCTCCTGGTCTTTACCTTGACCCACGAGTTTTCTCATCCTATTTTTCCCCCTGTCCTGATGAGGAGGGAGATCCTCCTGTTCCCCTTTCCTGTTAAAGAACAGCTGGGTGGGTGACTGGCAGCCAACTATGGTCGGCCTTCTCATTCATGCAATACATTGCTTTGTGGATCAATTTCTCAGTGGTGGATTTTATGAAAGTTTACATTCCACAGTCCAGGCTTGCAAGATGTCAGTATTTGGTTCTACCTGAACTCCTCAGGAAGAAATGCTCAATTTTTGCTAGGAAAGGACACACAGTAACTTGAATTGGTTCTCCCACTGCTGCAGAAACTTACTGTTTTAGAATATAAGTCCAAGTTCAGAAAATGTAGGGAGATGATGATGCCAGCTTGTCCTACTAAAATTCTCTTTCAAAGGTTTTGGCATAACTTTAAAATTGTAATAATCCTAATGATCTAATATAACAGCCTCCAATAAAAGTGCTGGAAGACTTAGGGAAGCAAGAAAATTTTTCTTCAGCATTTGCAGTATTTACTGTTCTTCTGTAACACGTATTTCCAATGAAGTGATGAGTAATATTACTTAATCTAAGTCAATTAGCCAAATGGTCTATAGTTCTTACATTTAATTCCCATCAGGGATACCATTTGCTTATCATCATTATATTTCATCCTGTACTTTTGATTTCTACAGAATTTTAATTTTCTATTACCTTAGGGAGTCAGCTGAAGTCTGCATTGGGGAAAACTTACATAGGAGCAATTTTGTTTTAGCAAGACCCAAAAAATTAACCTTTCACTCAAAAAGACAGGGAAAATACGAATTCTGCATTCACAGTCTTTATGAAAGAAAATTACTGAGCTGTTCCTCCAGTCACAGCCTATAAATGGAGCTATAGAGAGGAAAAGAGTACACTAAAGAACATAATGAGATCCCAAATTTTAATCCAGTTCAGGGATTGTAGCCAAATCTCCCATATATTTGACTTCTGTACAATTTATGCTTAAATTAAGAATATTTTTAACTGCTTAGGTTAACATTTTCTTTAGTCAAGGCCTAAGGAACAGGGCAGAAAATTGAGAGGGTGGTGTCACGGTGAGCTGCTGCCTGTGTGTTTGCCACAGGAAGGGTGCATTATCAATCCAAAAGTTATTTGGGACAGTGAAGGGCCAATATGAATGAGGAAAGATGGGCAGGCAAAGCTCTGAGAAGAAACTCTTTAAGAGAAAACAAGGTAGATGACAACAAAACTGATGGTGACAAAGGGACATGGTTTCTGTTTGCGTGCAGGAAGACCTCTTGAAAACTCCAAAGACCTATCATTTGCTTGGTACTTTTTAAATTAATCCAGTGGTAAACTCATACTGCACAGTGAACTAGCTGCAGGCAGGCCTTTTGCTGTTGGCACAGCCTGTTGCTTTCAGCATGTTAATTTGCCAGTCCTTATCTGTGAAACTCATTCTAGTATTAAAGGGAAAGCAGGAGTAAGAGGTAAAACTGTGTATTTACTGTTTGATAACTAATTTTGAAATGTCTCTTCATGTCAGCAGATGTTTTATATTATTTAGAAATGTCACACATTAATATAATTTCTTAAATAACAAGTGTTTGTTAGCAATTAACAAACATGAGACATGTCCTTTTTTAAAATCTCCAATCACGGAATATGCTGAGTTGGAATTGACCGACAAGGATCGTTGATTCAAATTCTTAGCCCCACACAGGACTATTCACAAGAGTTACGCCATACGCCTGAGAGGATCATCCAAATCCTTCTTGTAGTCTGTCAGGTTTGGTGCTGTGACCACTTCCCTGGGGAGCCTGTTCCAGTGCCCAACCACCCTCCGGGTGAAGAACATTTTTCTAACATCCAGCCTAAACTGCCTCTGACAGAACTTCAGACCATTTCCTCAGGTCCTGTCCCTGGTGACCACAGAGAAGAGGTCAGTGCCTGCCCCTCCTCTTCCCCTCACAAGGAAGTTGTAACTGCAATGAGGTCTCCTCTCAGTCTCCTCTTCTCCAGGCTGAACACATCAAGTGACCTCAGCTGCTCCTCATACAGCCTCCCCTCAAGGCCCTTCACCATCTTCGCTGCCCTTCTTCGCTGTAAGAGCTGAATATCTTTCTTATATTACGGTGCCCAAAACTGCACACAATATTCCAGGTGAGGCCACCCCAGTGCAGAGCAGAGTGGGACAATCCCTTCCCTCGACTGGCTGGTGATGCTTTGTCTGATGTTCCCCAGGAAACGATTGACCCTCCTGGCTGCCAGGACACTGCTGACTCCTATTCAACTTGCCATTGACCAGGACCCCCAGGTCCCTTTCTGTGGCACTAATCTCCAGCATCTTATTCCCCAGCCTGTAAGAACATCCAGGGTTGCCCCATCCCAGGTGCAGAACCTGACTACAGCCTTCTGAACCCAGACAAACTTTGTTGCTCATGGGTGCTTGGCTGCCTCCTCTCTTCAGCAAATGCTTGTGGGGGAGCTGCGGGAAAAGCAGCCCCACAGCTGCAGCTCTCTGAGTGGAAATGAGGGTCAGGAGTGGGAAAGGCTCTGTGAACCATTTTAGCCACTAGGCTGGACACCAATGGTTTGCTGTGTGCAGGGAGAGTGTCTGGTGGGGTTCCTATTGACCACCATGAGGAGCTCTTTGAGGAGGAGGTCACTGGGCACATCAACCAAAGAGTAGCTATGTATTGAATAGCAGTGAATAGGATGTAATGTTGTATTGTCACTCATAAACTACATGAAGGATAAATCTAACCTTTCATGACATCAGTGGGACTTTGGAGGAGTGATATCCTTCAATTAATGCATTTTTACCCATTTTAATCTATAGTGTGGTAGGACTGCTGTGGGGTCTTCAAAAGAATTTCAGAATTTGTATCATCCAAGGCATTTGAATGCAGTAGATGGGTGTTGTGCTGTCAGCTGGAGACTGAACAGAAGCCGCATTTTTCCAAGATGTTTTACTTTTCCTTTTAAACAATATGTAAATACACAGTCTGTAGAAAGCTGAGAAACTTTTCTCCAAAAGCTTAGAATCAATTTAATGTTAGCAAGTTACTGTACTGACAAGTACTGGTTGAGATGACCTAAGATACCTTGTGTAAATATTTTCAAAAGAAGTTGTTATATATTCTCACTATCTTTGAATACTGCAGTGTCTCATTTGACATGAAAAATACTTTAGAGCCACATACCGCTTTCGAGCTGCAGATCAAGGGGCTTGTGATCCAGCTGGAAGTGGCGCTGCTGTATTTACATTCACTATCATCAGCAGGAATTATGCCAAATGCATAATGTCACACTCTGCAAACACACCTTTTCTCAAGTTGTCATTCAGCTACAACTGGTTTATTCTAGACCCTGGTGTGTTGTCACTACCAAGAGCACAACATTCATTAAAGTCTCCTGTCATTGCATTTTTACTACTGCCCAGTAACAGCGTATTTACTTACAAGGATTTCCTGTAAATGTGTAGGTAGTAAAATGGACTGCTTTCATTTGAAGCAATTTTCTCCAGATTGGAGAACACTGATAGCAAACACTAAAATGATTTCTTTCCTGCATTAACATACAAGCATATGGATGGGGGGCACATACCACTATTGAAATGTTGGTCCTTCATGCCTGTCTCACTATATTAGAAAGGATGTGTCTATGTAGCTACATCCCACAGGCAAGCTGTGAGTTTTTCCCTGTATGACTGGACAGCTATTCTGGAATGATGATACGCCTATTATGTGTATTAACTATCTCGAGGTATCTCTCTGTATCCTAACAGTGCTCAAAAGGAGTTTCCCTCCTCTGAGCCCTATAAAAAACAAAAACAATAACAACAATAAAAATCATAAAAGCTGAAGTCCTGAAGAGCCTCCAAGGTAAACTTACACAGGTTTTAATGAAAGATAAGAACAAGTGAAATGGAGGCAGTGACTGCACTTTACATAAATGTGACAGTTACATAGAAAAACCTTGTATTACATCGGTAGTTTTTCTGTAAAAATATGTATGTAATACAGAGATACATGCTTTATTATAGAATGAATATATGTAATATAAAGGATTATGTGAAAAAATGAGATTCTTCAGATTAAAGTGTGTTTCTTTCTATGCTCAGTGTGTCAGAGTAATGGGTGGAGATTTACGTTTCACCTTTTAATAATCTGGAGCACAGCCATTCAGCCTTCTATGAGGAAAGTTATGAAAGCTATAGGAAGGCCATCTGATATAAAATAAGGCTGCAGAGGATTACAAAGCATTGTTTTCCTATTAGAGGTGCTGTCAAGAGTTTCTTACAGACAACATTAGAGTTCTGAATGGAGATTCAGGTACCCGTGATATTCCATCGTTGCCTGAGTTCACTTGTTCAAGAAAAAGTAAGTCTTCCTTGCTGTTTGTCTGTCTTTCATTGTCTCTTTCTCTCTCTTGAAATAATTATGTATGTACCAACAGAGGTAATACTTTCTATAACAAAAGCTGAGATTATAGCTGATAAGTAATGCAACTAATTGCCCCCATTGTTCCCATCATGAAACATTATCCAGTCTTCCTGCATCATAGAATAGAGTTCATATCACCTGGTTTACATTACCAAAAAATTAATTGTTCACATCTTGGCCTTCATCCAAACTATTTTCATGATCAGTGGGGAGAGACAGTCACATTGAGGGCAGGCCAGCTGTTCTGTACCATTATTCTAGGATGAGACGAAACACTGGTTGAAGGTGCTAGTCTGTCTTTAGTGTCTGTACAGAGTGAATGTTTATATCTTTGTATCCAAGCTAGATTTAGAATTGTTAAGGATACGTGATACAAAACTATACTCTTAGTCATTCTATTACCAGATCACACAACTGAATAATACCTCATAAAGGTGTTTATGAGAGCTATTTTTATGACAAAATTTTAAGCAAAACCATCTGATGTGAATTAAACAACCCAACTATTAGAACAATGCAGATGCCTTTCATTTAGTGCATAAAGTCAGTATACTTCTCTTTCTTTTCGGATTGAAAATGTTAAAGGTGAAGTATTTAGTTGCATTTTCAGCTAGAGATATCAGAAGAGTAGGAAGTTAAGATTTAGAGGAAGATATACTCAGTATTACATTCCTGGTATGTATTTCTCAAGACATCAAGGTATCAAAGTATAGCAAAGCAGCGATGCATGCTGTGGGAGATTTTGAATACGTTTGGGTTTTATGCCTTTATGAAACATAAGAAAGATATCAGTTATGCCACTTCGTAGTTCTTTACAGCGTTTTCAGCCCATTATGTCTAAAAAAGCCTAATATTGGTATAAAGAAGGTAAGTAGGTAGGCTGCTAAGTGAGCCTCTGAGCTAAGCAGGGCTCTCAGCCTGCCTTGTGGTACTAAAGTAAACTTATCTATTGTGAGTGCTCTCCTTTACATATTCTTTTGTGGTGCAAGGAACATGCTTATCCAGAGGAAGCTGTGGGTAGAATCTCATTCTGAGTTAGTGCATATGTGTGCCACAAGAAAAGACAAACTGAAATAATTAAGGTTTAAAATCAGCATCTTCTGTCCACTGCTGTGGAGTAATTCCAATTCTGACACCGTTGAATGCTTTAATCTGTGTTAGTGTTTGTCTTCAGAATAATGTATACAGTATGAACTGGGAAGCATAAATGTCAAAAATATGAGTGTGACATAGGCTAATTTTATTGAAGTGTCAAAAGCACAAACAGTTGGATTGAAACCCAAAGAAATGCAGGGAAAAGGTAAGTATTTTTGTCTTACTCAAACTGGGAATATATTTGTTGATATAAGCATTTCTATTTTAAGCATTTTCTTCTACTGGTAAATGATGCAACCTGTTCGGAGGTAGCCAGTGAAAAGCAGAAGTATGTAAAGGGTAGAATGGCCTTCACACTATTCATCCCAAGCTATTTGCACATCTAGAGAGTAACTCAAAGGAGGGCATTCACAGAGACTGTCATTTGGCCCTTTAGTACCCCGAGTACTTTATCCCATGAGTCTTTCAGTCCATGAAAGAATAGTCAAGGAAAACAGAAAGGATCAGAGGATGAGCTCACTGAGGTCTTGCTGGAGATCAGGATCAATAAGTCTTTAGTACAAACCTCAAGCAACTTGTAGAAACTTCAAAACCCAAAGGAGCATTAGTTTATTTATGTTCACAAACAGCCTTTTCCTAGTGTGATTCAGTCAATACACCAATTACTAACATAAACTTGGGTAGCATCCCCTAAGACTGGCTGTTGTTGTGTTGTATTGATACTTCACACTCTTTTCAGATAGCAAACCTTCCTCCACTTTTCCTGGCATATATGCCATTGGTCTATTCCAAGGGGTGGCCCATATGTTTCTGACAACATATAAATTTCTGAAATGAGGTAGCAGAAACGCAAGATGGACGGTGTTACAGATCAAAGCTGCTCTTTAGCTGGCATACTTAGGCATTGTTCTGCCAAAAACAGCTGGTAATTATTAGTTCTGCTCCCTACCTAGTAACCTGCCACAGTGGGAAGCTTGTTTACTTGATTTGTGAGTATTTCACTGTATTACGTCAGTGGAGGGTTTGGATTTCCTTATAAAGTTTTATGTATTCTAATCAACAACTCGCAACTGATCAGACTTCAAGATTCCTATTTCCTTTTGATTTCTTATTTTTTATTTGTCAGAAAACCAAAAAAGTGTGAAGCAAGTTCAGAGGAATACGATACAGAGCAGAAACCATACTATTCTCCTTCAATCCCAGCTAGGCAGAGAGTAAAATCAAGCTACTTAGAGAGTCCAAGTTCTCTCCTTTTGTGATGCAAGTATAACTTTTAAAAAACAAACACCAACCACCAACAACAACAACCAAACCAAAAAAAAAAAACCAAACCAAAAAACACAAAACCCCACAAACAAACAAACAAACAAACAAAGCCAAAAAAACCACTAACCAATAAAACCCTCCTTGCTCTTGCTTAACATTTCCAGGATCCAGATTTATCTTCCCTTACTACCTTGTGCAGTGGAAGCACGTGTTGACATGGATATTCTCAGCAGCTGCCATTCATTACTGTAACATTCAGTAGGTACAGGATACTTATGGTCTTCAAACTACTAGCTTCTTAACATGCCAGCAGCTGAAGGGAGAACTAGGATGTAAGAGTATCAGTAAGATAACTTTAAAGTTCAATGGTGCAGAGCAAGGGAGGTGGTGTGGCCAATGAAAGGCGGGTACAAATTAGTGCAGGAGGAGGATGCAGGGCACAGCTTCTGCTTCCTCAGTTTGATTGGAACACGGGCTAAATTTTCTGCTCCAGGAGATGTTGGAGGACATCTGAATCTCACTCTGATTCTTCATTAAAATCCTCATTGTGGCCACTGGGGAATGCTTTGAAAATGGGACTTAAGCTTGATCAATGCTAACCATAGTGCACAAAAATCATAGTTATGATAGTTAAAATCATCTTTGTTCATTTTAACTCCGCTTGATGTTCAGCTAGGGAATCTCAGGATTGCCACCTCAGGCTGCAGTCTGGTCTGCTACTCCCACATCATTAAAGCGTCACTGAAGTTGTAGTATTTAACAGATGCTGCTCTCTTAATTTCTGGCAAGGTTTCTGAAGAGAGTTTCCTTTCCTTACAAACTCCCACAGATTCAAGGAAAGCATATTGAGGAATAGAAACATTTCTTCCAAAAGAAAAAAGATCTAACAGACAGCATAGCAGAAAGCTGTTGCATATAATGCATGCTCACTTCCCTGTCACTTCAAAGATGCAGAGACCCATGGTTTGCTTAGTGACCAGATATATTACTCTAATTCTGGCTTTTTTTATGCCATATATTGAGACTTTTTGATGTGGTAGAGTTTGTGAAATTTTGAATTGTACTCTGAACCATAAACACTGCACTTAGAGCTTTCAAAAATGGAGTAGCAATCTCTGTGAGTATTTTTGTATCCATTTAATGAGTACCAAAAGCCACACTTGTTGTTAGTAGCACTTTATGAGCAGTATATTGACCTCAGTCTTTCTTGGTGGACCGTTCAGTTTAATAGCACTTCTCAAGCTGACCTACTTTGAAGATGAGCCCCTGGGGGTGGGACCAATTGGGCTTAATTTTAAAAGTCTGGTAGTTCAGTGTCAAAGTATGAACTAGTCACCCTAAGCTTCCTAGCAGAGAAACAGGTACCTCCAGAGGATGATTTATCTGGCCTATTTTAGGATGAAATGAATCACTACCTAGAGGTACCTGGTTTTCTCTTTTTTATTACAAAGGGAGCCTGCAATGATGAGCTTTAGACCTAAATGTCAGACTTCTAAATGCTTAAAAAGTAATTTTAACCATCTTGAATATCATCATGATCATTGAAATGTAGAAGCTTAGAGAAAATGGAATAATAAAGTAGAACTAAAAGGATAAGCTTTTTTTTATTAACAAAGAGTGTAAACACTTTATGTTTAAAAACCCTTTAAGGTACACTTCATCCTTTTAAAAAAGACTAATTTTCAGTAGCTTTGCCTTGTTAGTGAGTACTAATCTCTGCTCCAACAGGGCCATTAAAAAGTCATGTTTTTACTATTATTTTTTGCACAAAGGTGATTAGGTTTCCCAAAAACTTTAAAGAGTTTCAAATTGTCCAGCCATAAATTTCTGCTCAGGGAATCAAAGCACTGATCTGACATTCTGTAAAACTGAGGTGGCAGAAACTCCCAGATATTAATAATCAAAACATTTCTGGGCAGATGATGTTAGAGGGAATAGTTCTGTCACTGATACATGAAAAAGTTTTATTAATCAAAGGTAGTTTTAGATCCTTTGCTATCTGCTGGATGTTTCCACCTCCTTACCTGCTCTAAATGTTAATAAAGTGTTCATGTCAACAAGATAAATGGGGTGAAATTTTTATGTGGTAGAGGGAGAGAAAAGAATGATAAATTCTTCCCAGTTTTTTCAGACTGGTTTTTTGGCAGTACTAACTGGGCACAATCAACAACACAGGGCTTTGAATGTCCAGTTCCATTCTATAAAGGTTAGAA
Source organism: Pachyramphus minor (assembly GCA_013397135.1). Lineage (NCBI taxonomy): Eukaryota > Metazoa > Chordata > Aves > Passeriformes > Tyrannidae > Pachyramphus > Pachyramphus minor. The sequence continues at coordinate 565,081 of VYXB01008912.1, read as the reverse complement.
TGCCTCCACAATTTCTGGGTTTAAAAAGTAACTGTCAGAGACCACATACCGAAAAGTAAAATGGTGTATTGGTTCAGCTTTTAGTAATATTGGGATTCTGAGCTAAAATTCACTGGAATCAAATCAAGAACTAGAGCTTCATAAACACTATCAGGATTTTCTTTTATTTATTTTGATAATTTGGTACATTGCTTTCAAATAACATTTTATATAAAAAGTAAGCTAGCTGAACATTTTTAAGCCTTCCCAGTTCTCCAATTAAAATAATTTGAGGCACCTTCTTTGTTTCCTACACTTTTAATATCCTGTTTGTGACTGGTGAGAAAGACGTAAAGCTAACACTTAGCAGCCTTCTGCCTTCAAAATATCAGCTGATGATTGACACACAGCATTTTAGGAAATTCTCCTTTATGCAAACATAGTTTCTAAATTTTAGTTCAGATAGTAAGGATTCATACTTCTGATGAAGAACGTTATCTTTTTTATGCTGTTCCCTCTCACCTCATGACTCCAACTAGGACCATTAAGAAAGATAGCAGAGCAGTAGCAAGAACTTTGTTATGGTGTTATTGTATGCACTCATTATTCTTTTAGTGCCTTACAGTACGTTATCAAACTACCTTTTGGTGCTTTACAGTACAGTAGTAAAGAAGAAGTAAAGGAGTAAAATATTTTTAATGCCTTCTTCCATATGTATAGCCATTTTCTAGACCTTTAGGAGAGAACTATATTATCAATAAGGTAGATTAAATAACATTTTGGGCAGCATTTTGAAGAGTCAAAACACCCTTACAAGATACAAGTATTGTTAGCAAAACATTTGAATATTTACAATAATATGGTGATCCTCTGAGTTAAATACAATGTGCAAAATGACACGACCTGATAGAAAAAAGTCAAAACCTGAATATGAAAACATCAGAAGGTCCTCTGGTAGAGCAGGTATTTGCTTTTCATAGTGTCACAGACTGAGCACACATGCTGCTTTATTTTTTCACAGGAGTTAAACTAAACTAAGGAATTGATCCCAGTTACAAACAGCTAAGCTTTTCCTCTCTTCCCAGACTGATATCTGATTGTCTATGATGAACAAACTTAAATAATTTTTTTTTTCTCTCATCACTCCCTAGAGAAATATTTGTCATTGGTTGATTACCTCTTACGTTTTTCTGCACTTACTTGGCTCTGTATCTTGGTACCGCCTGCACTGTTGAACCTCAGCTTTTAAGGACTTACAAATATGCCAGCTTGACACGATCATTAAGTAACCACATTTGCAGGCTCTCAGAAAAGCAGATATATAGCTTAGTCATAGAATAAAACCCTGCCAGTGGATCACATTTCTACAAGACATCCAAGCCTGAAGGACGGTCTTGTTGCACTTTCTCTGCACTACGGACATCTGTTTATGAATCTTCAGAACTCATCCTGCACATCATGAAATAATTGACTATCCCTTTACAAATGTGGTAAGAATTGCTTTTTTTAACAAGCCCAATATGATCTTAAAAAAATGTCTTCAATTTACTTGTGGGTGAAAAGAACTTTTAATATTTTTTCCATTTGTTTTTGAGATTCCTTCAGTAGGAATCCAGTGATAATCCAGTGATCCTAGATTAGTTGTTTACTCTGTGATGTAAATTGGGAAAAAATAATTCAGTTGAAATTATAATATTAAGCCTTCATCCACTGCTCCCTTCCTTGACCAAAGATTCCTGTAGAATGTAACAGATGATACCTTCCTAGTGACTATTTTTTAGATAGCTTTTGTCATTTTTATATTTCAAGAGATTAAATAGGAGTAAAACACTCCATTGTATTTATAGAAAGTGAATGGCCATTCCTATACATCTTTACTGCCTGTTTCTAGTACCCCATTAGTATCATCTGCCTAACACACAGCTGGCTGAACCATTCTGTAAGGGCTGCCTGATCGGTCTCAAAAATGACATAACAAGAAAGAAGAAGCAGTTTTCCAAGCCACAGGGATGACAAAGTTAATGCAGTGAGTTCCCAAGGGATATAGACATTCTCCAACATTTCTTAGGATCTTTCTAAGCTCTTTCCTAACTCAGTGGTATGTCAACAGCATCTAAAATACATTTGCACCTCTCTCCCCCACAAAGCTCCATCAGTGGCTACCAGCAGTCAAGTGGCTACTAATACTAATAAACTAACACTAACTAGCCCTGTGCTAGGTATGGTATAAAAGTGAAAGCAGCCGTGCTTCCCTTTGTCTAGCTTTGGCTACCCATATAGTGTCTGCTTCTTCTTCCCTCCTTAGGGAATAATGATGGTGGTACGGTAACCGTAGGGGTGTGGAAAAGGATGGTGGTTTTCATAAGCAGCAGTCTTGTACCTCTGACGACTTAGGATGCTCTTTCAGCTAGGTAGAGGAAGCAAAGGCCCAATGTCGTCATTAAACTCTGTTGGAGGCTTCTACACAATAGTTGTGGTGACAGAGGATATAAATAGCTATTTTTGTCTTAGAGCTGATCCAGCTGCAGTAGCTGCACTGTGACACACTGACTCTGCATCTAGCCATCCCACCCCTCTTCTTCTCATTTAGGCACTAGAGGGTTAGTTACAGTTGTCAGTGTATCTTCCTCTTTTTCCCTTTCTCTTGCCACCTCCCTTTAACTCTGTACACAGCTCAGCCAAGCTTCATCCTCCATAGTGTCACCTGCTGCACGCTGATAGTGACAGGAGCAGATACCACTGAGGCAGTGACATCCCTCTGTCAGGCAGAATCTCCTAATCAGAGCACACAGCTCTGTGCAGCACAGACATCTAATTGTTTACCTTCCAATTTTTCCTGCCCTAGGGAGACAGTGTTCCAAAGAATGGACCATAAATTGAAGCCCTGAAGACCTGGAGACTTGCCATATGCATCCAACCTGACTGCTGGTCTAGGGGCTGAGGCACAGTTGCCGAGAGAAGCAGGTTCTACATTTCCGAGCTCTTAATCTCTCTTCCCTTTGTTCTCTAGTTTCTGGTTATGCTCTGACATTGCCCTCAAGTACAGTGCTTAGGCTGTAAGGCTGACATTAAGAACAGCAACAACAATACTTAGCAATAATCCATTGCATTTGTAGAGTGTTTTCCGCCTACAGACTTCAAGGGCCTTCAGAAAAACTTGTATTGTCAGTGTCCTCACTGTACAGGTCAGATAGATGCAAAAGAGATTAAATAATAGCTTCTCATCTCGTTTCCTTTAAGCTACTCTAAAAGCAAGGAAGTACAGGAAAGGATGTGTGAGAGAGAGGGAGAGAAAGAAAGGAAGGAAGGAAGGGGCATGGGAAGAGAGGAAAAAAGGAAGGAGGGAAAGAAGGAAAGACGGATGAAGCTCAGCCTTGAAATGAGGGCTTCGGTCCCAGGCAAAAGAAATGGAATGATACTGAGCCCAGTAAATCAAGATTTAAATGAAAGTAATGCAATTAATGTTGATCCACATAAATTGATGGTAAGGAATTGTTGTCAAGCTAACCTGATACACACTTTTTTTTTATGAAGCTTGAAGTTTGTCTGATAAACGTAATTATATTTGCATTGACTTCTCTGAGGCATTTGATTTGACAGTATACAACCTTATAATTAAAAATAAAAACAAGAGAAAATCAACACAATGGATATTAAATGGAGCAAAAGCTAGGGAATTATCATTCAAATATGTGAGTGAGAAGTCATCACCAAGCGTCATACACAAGATCCTCAGTGGATCTGTTCTCAGGCTTTAAAGTGCTTTTTATCAGTACAGCTATTTTAACTGTTCTGAAATGAACATTGCCCCCTACTAATTACACTTGTAGGTGATCTGAAGATTAGAGAGCAGCTAATAATGAAAGAGATGGATAGGTGAGATTAGACTGTCTTAAGTTTCTGGCAAATTAGCTGCAAGTAAAGACATTCTATTTTTAATAGATGTGATTGTGGTAACATATATGTAAGAAAACAGAAGATAGACCACGATTACCAGATGGTACTAGGACACGGTGTAGCTGTCACACAGGGAGATGGAGATGAAGGCTAACTTGAATATTTGGGGCTGCACTGCCGAGTGACCTGAGAGAATAAAAGGGAGGAAAGGGAGACAAACGAGAATACAGTGCATGAGGTTCATCGAAAATCTGAAAATGATCTGCAGTTATTTCACAAGCATATTTAGAAACTCATATATGCACATTCCCAAACACAGATAGAAGTGAGAAAAACAATTAAGTGAGAAAATGAGGAAAAAGCCGGTAGCAAACACATACTCAAAGCTTATTTTACATTCTAGTTAAATTCTTGAAATCATAAAGATTTCTTCCTCCCACACCCTCTTCCCCTAAAATCTTTGACAATCACTTGTTTTAAAAGGGTTGGGATGCTCTAGTTAATATCTCTTTGATTCTTTTATCACTGTTGTTATAATACTGAGGCCAGTTCATTTAAAAACTCCTCAGAAGGACTGCTGAGAAATCAAAAAAGACACAAGAGAATAATGCAAAGATTGGAAAACATGCCTTATAATGACTCAAGGGCCTTAGTCAGTTTAACTTATTGAAGAAGACTTAAGTTTTGATTTGTGCAGTCCATAAGTTAACAATGGAAATGTTGATCAACAAGGGCTGTTAATATACTTGTTTATAACACAGTAATGGGACATTTAGCTTATATCAATTCAGACTAGACAAGAGATAAAATGAGTTAAAGGTGCAGGGCAAATGATACCTGGATCACATTACCAAGCGTTATGGGTAAATTTCCCAACTATGAAGATTTTTCAGTCAGTATGTATTGAGTTTCTAAAACATGTATTCACTAGTTCATCTGCGACCTAGATCTGAAATGGGAGTTAGTTTGATGGAAATTCTGTAAACTTAATCTTAAAGGAATAGTCTGTGTGATGACATTTGAAAACCATGAAAGCTGAGTCGGCCTCTAGGAAGTTGAGCAACTGATTTCTCAACCTGAGTGAACATAAGTGAAAGTGGGTTCAAGAGACATATCCAGACCTACAACAGGACAGGCAGACCTGGAACCTTAGTATCCAGAAGTGCAGTATCTTATCCTTGGTCACCTGTGTCTCAACTGTACTTTTACTGTTAGTGTTTCCCTGCCTAAGGACATTAGCAGCCCTATTTCAAATATCACTGCCAACTACTGCAGTGGGAACTGAGCTAGGTATTGAAGCAACAAAAGGCAACTCCCATTTATGCCACATTTCTTCTTTCCTAACAAATGTTATGTCTCTTTATTACACCTAGAATTTCAAACACCTGTCTCTCTGAGCCTTCCTAAGACTATACCAAACTACGTATAAAAATAATAAGCTCATAAAGCAAACACAGGATGAAGAAGTAGTAAAAAATTACAAAAATGAATGTCATAAAAAGTTAAACTAAACCCCTGAGCAGCAGAGGACTTCATTTTTCAAAAGTGTCTGACTACACTAAAGAATTTGCAGGTTAAAATCCCTTCATGGCAGTCACTTTGCCAACAGACAATAAAGCTGCAATTTAAAACAGCATTAATCTTCTGCAAAAGGCAGCAGAGACCTTTCAGTGTGCTTTTAACACTGTCTTTTCTGTTGTAGTACCAGCTACTCCATGGGGGGGGGGGAGGAAGTGCAATTAAAATTTTCAATTTTCAGGATGTGGCCAATAAATCTGTTTTTCTCCTTCCTACCCCTCACATCTTCTCTTTTCCCCTGGTCTCTGAAGGGATACCTGCATATTTGTTCCTGTTACTTGAGCTATGTAATGCAACTGAATGTTTTCCAGATCCAACATGGCTAGCCCCCAACTAAAGCCAAGGGATTCCTGTCTGTCCATGTCTGTAATAGATGTATGTCAGTTCAGTTTGTTAACAACCATCTTCTGGGGTTTTATGCCTTGAGTAACCTGTTCTAGTGTAAGGTGTCTCTGCCCAAGGCAGGGAGACTGAAACTAGATGATCTTTAAGGTCCCTTCCATCCCAAACTATTCTATGACTCTATGATTCTATCTTTTTAGATGCTGAATCTGTGAAGGAAGGGCTTACGTTGCTTTTGTGGATGAGCAAAAAGCTCCTTGTATCTCACAGCATATGTCCTATTGGAAACTTGCAAATGTCCTGTAATTACCTGAATGTTACAGTAGGGAGGTGTTTAAAAAGGAGACGGGGTAAAAAAAAAAGAAAGGAGCAATATACTGGGGAAATATTCAAGATAGGAAAAACATCTATGACTAGGTGCCATTAAGGTTAAGGAGCCTACATGTTCCTCTCTCTGGTCTCCTACATTTGATTGAGGTGTAGGACTGTCAGACTCGGATGAAATGAGTTATTTAAGGATTAAGAAGTCTATCTGACTGTATTCTGTGGTTGTCATTATCGCAACTGCTGAGTGCCTTACAAGCTGTAATGTATCTATCCTCAGAATAGCTCTGAGAGTTGGGTAGGTCTCCTGCCATTCTTTTT
>VYXB01008912.1:546086-558624 GCA_013397135.1 Pachyramphus minor | reverse complement strand
GAGCGAAACTCAGTCTTATAGACTTAAAAAATAATTTGAAGATAAAGAGGAGCTCATTTGAACCTTCAGTAATTACATTTTTGGTACTTTCTCCCTGTTACTTTCTCTGCTCTCCATCATTTGCAACAGCCCCTTGATCTGAAGAACAAGGAAGAGGCCATCTTGCCTGGAGCAGAAAAAATCCTTCTTCACTAAGCTGCGTATTAGGATTTCATTAAAAAAAACACAACCAAGATGATTCATCACAGCTCAAGATGTTTGATTGTCTTAAGCCTCCTGGAGGTAGTGTACTGGAAAGGCAGTTTTACTAGATCCTTAATGACAAGACTCTCTAAGGTGTGATTTTTAGTTTTGCTGGAAAAGAAGCAAAAGCAAAAAACCCAGTGTTTTTCTAATGGAATTATTATCTGACAATACTCAAGCCTGTTTCCTGCCATGCATTACTTATGTACACACTGAGGCTGTGTAAAGTAATGGTCAGCTAGAAAACTACAGAAGAAAAGGAAAAAAGATGATCTAAAATTTCTGCCTGAAATTTGAGGACTGTTGCACAGTAATGTGTCTTAATAGGAATGACTGAAAGGCATGAACACACGTTAAATATTCAGTGTCATGATAAAGTTCTTGGAAAATAACCTACTCAAATTACTAAGTTTCAGAGTATGAGTGTCCAGCCACTTCAATGTAGCAGTGTTTTTGCAGAAGTCTCACTCAGTTGCCACTAAGATATGCTAAGTTATTAGTTTATCATGAAAATGCAGGCAACGATGGTGACTGTGTTCCCTTTGGGTTTTTATAGTAAGTTAGACAAGTAATGGCAGCATATAAAGTCTTATGGATGGCAAAGAAAAGATAAAAAGACAACCTCTACCATTTTGTTTATCAAGCCATGAAGGAAAATGTCTGTGCCTGTTGCTTGGCAGCAAGGGAGGAAGACATGCTGGTTCTCTGGTTAAAAGAGACTTTTACATTTTTGTATGTTAGTGCATTTGTTCCTTTAAAGGTAATTCACTAAAGCAATTTTGATCCTTTTTCCATGTATAAGGGAAAAAAAACAGAGGGTTTACAGATTTTCTTCTTTACCATGATCTTTCACCACAATGTTCTTAATGTTATATTTTATTAGTAGATTGAAGACTAGGGGGGCTCATTTATACAGCTTATACAGACAGATCTGAAGTTCCATCTGTGCTGATTGAAGAAACAGAGATGTGGGACAGTTATGTGCTTTGGTATGAATTCCCTTGACTGTATTCATGGATCAATGAGCCCTGCAGAGATGCAGAACTAAGCACTGAGATGATCCGGGCCAAGCTATCACACTAAATTTAATCCAGAGGTGAGCTTAAAGGTGATGTGACACTATGTGAATGTGACATTACCTAGGCAAGCATCTTCACAATGTGCATTGTTTTCCATTATAAACATCTATTTCCAGTGCAGTCCCAAAAGCCTATAATCTGTAAAATTGAACTGGATGTAGTGGAATGGTACAGACTCATTTCAGTCAGACTGTTTAAGCCCCTTGTATGTATATGTAATTTAATAAAAATTTCATTGAAATATAAAACAGGTATTCAGAAGGAAATATATGATTCATACACTGCACTTCTGGGGTTGGTTCTTTGTTCTTTCCAAAGAGAAGATAAGCCATTAGTATCTCAAAGCTGTCTAAAGTCAAAAGGAGGGTGAAAATCCTTATTAGATTGGAAAGAAAAATAGGCTGAAATATAACTTGAAATATAATTTATCTTTCACCTCTAATAAATTTCTTCTGTGCTAAATGTACTTGTTAGACAGAGTCAAAGTATGTTTTCCAAATAAATTTGGAAAATCAAAATAAAGCTGTGAAGTTTTGCCTGGTTTCCAAACAAAACAGCAAATCCCTGGATTTTGCTTGAACTCTTTGGTTAGATTGACACAGAAGGCTTATGATTCGGAGCTTCATCTCGAGCTTGCAAAACAACCAGAGAGGAGAAACAAATAGTGTCGGACAAGGATTTTCATTAAAACTGTTTAAGACGCTTGTAATTACATTGTGGTATAAACCTGGTGAGAAACGCTGAATGCACAGCAATAGTGAAGAAGCATCTGAATTTCTATACATGCAATACTTGTTAAGAAAACCTCCTAAATAGATTGTATGTGCATGTTTTAGTGCAATCTTATAAAGCTGTTGTATGTTGTTTTTAATAGGTAGAAATATTCTGGAGAAAAACTGAAATCCTTGTTTAAGAGTCAATAATTAATATTAGCAGACTATAGTTGTGACTCCAGAGGCCTAAAAAGCCTTTGGGTTTCTAACAGGCAAGTTGACCATTGCAGGGAAATACTGCTTTCTCTCCAGAACAGCCTCTGGGTAAGGCTCTAAACAACCCAATAACGTGTTTTATCTTTGCTTTAGTATTGAATAGTTTCATTATAATCTTATCTGATCAGCTGATTCATCTTTACAACTCTCTTTGAGCTTGGAAAATTGTATTTGTTCAGATATCTACAGGGAGATGAGACACAGATGCACTACAGATCCAAAAAAAAAGAACTTCACTGTCACATACTACATTGCACCTTGAAGGGCCAAATGCAAGGGCCAAATGCCTAACTTTACGCTGGGGGACCTGGGGAGAACTACAGGCATCAAATAGGACAACAAAAACGCTCAGCATGCATCCACCAGAGCGAGGACATGAGAGGCTAAAGCTGGCCTCTAGGAAAACACTGTGCAGAAAGGTGTACTACAAACCCCGTAACTGCCCAGGATTTAAAATTTTTTTCCTGTGGGGACATAATTTGTATTTTCTTAAACTGGTGATGCTCTAATTCAAAATATCCAGAACCTCGATCTGAGTTTGGTTCATTTCTCTCTGTGAATGTCCTGCTTACCAGGCTTCAGACTGTGCAGAGAAAAACTTAAGATATAATAGGATAGCGACGGTAAAGATTAGAGAGTAATATGTAGCTAAGAGTTTGGAGAAATCAGCTTGCCATGAGAAGTTCCAAGTCTTCTTCAAAGAGTACTTTTTTTATCTGAGGATTATTTCATTAAAGTAGGAAGCAAAATCTAATTCTGGTCACATTTGTCTGAAAACTTGCGCATTTCTGCACACAGGACGAAAGAGAAATAAAAGAATCAGTTTTGTAGAAGTTTGTAGAACTGCAGTTCTGAACAAAAACATGGAAATCTTCATCCTAATGATGCTTTTAAAATCGTGGAAATCTAGATTAAAATAGGAACTTAAGTTATGCCTCCAAAAATCAAGGCTAGCACCATAATGATGACCACATATTACAGGTTTTCAGCTTAATCTTGCATGTGCCTTGGCACTAGGTTTGGCCCTACACAACATCTTAGCTATATGTCATCTTGCTTACACATCATAAGAGTCTGTTGAGCTGATGGTTTTGGAATATGCTTAGGAACAAGGTTATTAATAAGTGTAAGTATTAAGAGAATTGGGCTGAGAACAAGTAAAAACCCTACTAATGCTCTAAACTGGACAGATGGATATGATATGTTTTTGGCAGGCTTTTGCATTTCCTCCTCAAACAGGTCACAACTGCTTAGAAAACAGGGTTTTACTGCAGCACTCACTTACATGATTTATTTTTCTATGCTTAGAGTTTATAACTCATTTGCATCATTTTCCGTCAGTATTTTCTTCTCTCTATTTATCCCCAAGTTGTTTAAATATGTACATATATTCCTTTACACAAATAAATATAAATATTCTTTCTCAAATACTTGCATTTTCCTGTGAACAGTTTATGCTTTCTCCTCTATCAAGCTCTTTGGATAAAAATTAGGAAGATATTAAATTTTAGCTGATCTGATTGCATTCTGTTATGGATTTTGCATTCTGTCATATTACACTGTTTTGCAGGTAGTGACCAAAGAATCATGACAGCAGGTAAAGTCAGAATGTGCAATAGTCACTACATACTTACATCATAAATCTGGGAAGGTATATTAGACAGATTAGATAAAAACCGGTCAGAGACAGATTTGTTCTTGTTCTAATTTTTTTTGCTTGTTTGTTTCATATAGAGGAGGATTGTGGTATGGGACCATTCCTTGATTACAATTACCTGTTTCTGATTACAGATCTGGAGTCCTCCCATATAACTCAGGGTACAGTCTCTACTACTTTACACCATACCAGTGTGAGAACTGATCCAGTATTGCCATTGCAAAGTTAAAAATTATTTGGATGTCATCTTTCTGCTCACCTGAATAAATCATATAGAATTTTCAGGAAACTATCATGATTTTGTTGAACTATCCAGCTGTAAGTCATTATTCATTTGCAGACAACTCCAGTGATTTTCTGCAGGAAATAATTGTTTCACCATTCTGACTTTGAAAGTACTCTTCCACAAATGGATGGAGATACTAGCCAGATTTTGTCTTGGCTGATCAGTAGTGGCAGAGTAATTCAAGGCCATTAAGGTAGGATTTTAAAAACATGTTTTACTAGAGTAGGTTAGAGGACAGAATTGTGAGCCAGGTATCTTTATTGCTGCCCTCAGTCTCAGCTGAAGTCAATAAACAGCCCCCTGTTAATCTCACTGGGAAATACATCAGATCCTATGTGTTTTTCTGTGTTCTTGGGAAAGCTGTTTCCTGTACAGTGGTTCTTGCCTCTAAGATGACATGTAACAAAGGGAAGAGATGTCAAGGTACTTTCCCTGACTTTGGAATATGCAGCAAGCCAAGCCCCTGCAAGTTTTGCTTCAGTGCAAATACTTTCCTGTAGACCTAATGTATTGATGAAAATACCCATGCAAGCAACTGTACTTCTTTCCATTAATATTGAATTTCAGCTTTTAAAAAATCACCTGGAAAAGTTCCTACCATCTGCATCTGGTTCTGCATGAAAGTAAAGAAAATGAGACTGACCCATGGAAGCAATTGTAGTTTTTGGCAGTGTTGTTTTCCATTAAAAAACTGTTCCACATCCCTTCCATACTTTAAAGCACTAGATGACTAAGTTTCTTGCCTCCATTCTTAAATACACATCTATGTACTCAAAATATCTATCTATACCCAAAAAGACCAATTTTCTCCAACACATGAGAATTCGGCAATAAGTGGAATTACATAACGTGCTTGTTTCCCTTCAGAGAACTCTGAGTATAGATATGTACTGGTGACCCCATTTCCTTTGCATTGATGACCCTAGACAAAAACCAGGATGTCGCAGGAAAACTTGAATTGCCATGTTCTACCTACTCTGAGCAGAAAAAATATCAGTTTTCAAAACTGTCTTTACCACCAACCAAAAGCAGAATAATAGAGGAAGTACTAGCCCCACAGTACTGCTATATGAATAACCAATTTTTCAATTTTCTGGCAGATCTGAATTTATTTTATGTTAACCTGTAAAGTAATGTGTCATACAGAGTACTCAGGTAGCTAAGAGCAAAAGGAAAAACATTTCCAGTACTTAAAAACTCATTTCATCAAAATAGTTGGTATTCCTTTGCATAACTTAAATAAATTTTTTAAAGAAACTTGAATTTTTTTAAAAAAGTTAATTTTGGACATTTTTAAAGCAGAATATTTTGGGCTTTTTCCAGACTATTTAAGATTTTGAACCAATTGGTTTATACCATATTTTTCCATCAAAATGTAGAAAAAATAATGAGATTTTACTGGAAAAAAGAATTCTTATACCATCCACAGGGTCATCAAGCAGTTTTAGTTAGAGGGTCGTATCTTCTTTAAAGCTGATCACATAAGGGCTCTCCTCAAAACATCTGTGATTACAGGGTTTGCAACATATCCAATATCCTTTTCAATATCCCATTATTTTGTCATATAATATTTTCGTAACTACAAGAATTGCTGACATCAGAATACAGTGTCTCCAGTTCAGGCTGTCTTTATACATCTGGGGTCTTCTTATCTGTCTGAATAAATGAATGGAAAGAAGAAGGAATCAGCACCAAGAGATATTCCAGTGATATTCCAGATATTGCGTGATTCACTAAGAGAACTAGATATTTCCACTGCAAATGCCTCAAAGGCTGTATATGGGAAATTGTGCTATTTGTTGTGTTAAACACAGAAAAGTAGCTTTGTGATTCCACTTATTCAGTAATCCTTTCTTAATTACGAGAATATATATGAATTTAAAACGAAAGCCTCTGCTCTTTTAACTTCCAATTTTTCCCTCTACACATTCCTCTTAAGCCAAAGAAACACCAAGAGTGGGATACATCTCACCTGATCTCACAAAAAAGAGAAACCTATTCAAAGCTAGTCTCTGTGGGCTTCCTTTATGATTAATAGAAAGACATAGGTACCTTCACAGAAGGATTCATTTCAGATGAATTGTTCTGATGTCTACATTAGGATGAGATGAAAAGCCTTCTGAACTTGCCTATCTTTTTCCATTGATTTAAAGAGGATCCCAGTGTGACTTAGATGCCTGAGGTGAGATTACTCCTACCTTGAAGCTAAAGGGACAATATTGTTTGGTTTTTATAAGTGTACATAGACTTACACAAGACTAAGAAAATTTCTATTACAGATCAATCATTTCCTACACTATATATTTTCTGAAGCATTTATAAACATGTGCTTAAAATATTTCTTAGTAGCTATTATAAATGAGAAAATAAGGGAACAGAACCTTTCTCTTTCCCACCCTGTCCTTAACAGGATGCTTTTGAGCATCTACATTTACATTTTGCTTGACTGACTGAGCCAATTATTCTAGTATGCAGAAAGGCCGTGTTGAACTTCAATGGGGGTAGGATCATCCAGAAAGAATGTCCCTAACTTCTATAAAAGGAAAAATGATTATTTTATTAATATACTTTTGTAGCCAGATTAGGATGCCAGGGTGAACAAATCAATACCCTTTTTGAAAGGCTATGCATGTATCCTGACCTGGGAAGTGCCTAACAGTGGGTGCAATTACCTTTTCTGTGATGGCATATCATTAGTTTTCACTTGATTGTCACCTGAGTCACTTCACAAAAATTTATTTCATGTTTCATACTAGAAACCAAGCTTTGGAAATACTTGTGGATTAGAAAGAATTCCCGTTCCAGGGACAAGAACTGCTAGATCTCCATGCCTAGGTTTAATTATACATAGACTTACAATCTACTGCTACTTCTAAGAGATAGTGAAGTAGCTAAATGTGTATTTCTGAGTGGAATGGCAAACAAAGAATGAATCTCTGAGCTATCAATTTTCAGAGACAGTGGGAGAGGGGAAACAGTGTATACATACTGCCAAATAAATGTATACTAAAATAAATGCAAATTGATAATTATACTGTACACAGATTGGCATTTTTGATAGTCACAATGTATATACTAGCAAAATTTAAATGCCATGTGATGCAATTGAGCTCTTTCTCATTGTTCCAGCTTCTCCCAGCACTTGGGGTCAGCAGTAAGGACATGGAGCACATGAAGTATGGTTGGCCACAGCAAGACCCAGATGCTAAGCTAGGGATGATATCTTTTCAGTAGCTGCATCTGGCTCATTGGCAGGCTCTACAGGCTGATCTGCTGGCAGGCCTGGATTTGCCTCTGGGTCTGTCATCTGTCATGTTGTTATACTGTTGATGGGCTGTCTCTGCTGCCTTGCCCTCCCAGGCTGCATTTGCCTTTCAACCACTTTTGCTGCTGAGGATTATGCTGCTGTTCCAACATTTGAGGACAAGGGGATGGCAGTACATTGCTAAGATGTGTAGTTCAGAGTGCAAGATCAGGACAGCATTCTTGGAGTCAGAAATGCTCAGCACATGCTCATTAATGCATGCTTTAAAAAACAGCCCTGCAGGTTTGAAATTCACTTGCAGACTATTTGTTATGCTTTGCTGCTAGTTAGTAATTCAGGGCTCCAATGGCTCATGCACCTTTGTTTTTAATTATGACACTTTCATTTCAGCATATACCTGATGATGACACATACAATTGTTGATTAGCAAAGCCAGAAGCCTTAATGAGCAGAGGGTAGTTTAGTGAGCTGGCTGTAAAATAAATAGGAAATGTATCACAGATCTCTCCATTCTCTGCTGCATGGTGCATAATAACTTGAAGAAAAACAGTTAAAATAAAATATTAACGGGCTAGCAATACTGGGAAAACAGCTCACTGTTAACATGCTCAGTAGTGAGAGAAAATTACAGGTTTCATTGTGTATGCTGCACCATCTGCCTACACAGAGAGCCGAAGCCGTAGGCTCTCCCAAGGGAAATAGCTGTGGATAAGTTATTCAATTAGAACAGTATTATTGGCCAGCTACCTTGGAGAATTGGGTTGATGATGTTGTGATTATCCTGCTCTACATTCCTTCATGTCCCAGACAGGCTGCATCGCTTTGCAACTTCCTTAAGTGCTCACTCAACTGTACAGTAGGTGAGCAATTGAAACGGCAAATATCAGGGATGCCTGAAAGAAAATCAATTTTGAATGAACTTTCTCTGCTTAGCTACAGCCTACATATTCTGAGTCATATTGTATTTTTGTGGACTTCAATGTAGTAAGTGACAGAACTGGCAGTGGGAGGAAAGAGAATTTCATTGTGTGCATTTAACCTGTGGCTGGGCACCAGATTTCATATGGTAGGTTACAAAACAGTACAAAGCTCCTTCAAGTGTGACATTCTTATTAGCGACACAGGAACTTTCAAAAGCAAGACATATTTTAAGAATCTGCCTTGAACCTTTGTCACCAAAGTTCCAAAATGTTCTTTCTCTTCTTTGAAACTTTTTTTTTTTTTTTTGGCAAAACTGTGATCAGACCATGATTTGCTCTGTCTTGCAAATGCATTTTTTGCTGACCTCCTGCTCAACTTAATGACGTCTGAGAAGCTCCATCGTATTCTCAAAAGAGAACTCACTCTCCCTGTGTTACTTCATAGGAACATAAAGAAACCTGCTTTTAGATTTTTTTTTTTTAAATAAGCCATGCTGCACCTTAAAATTTTGTTTTAACTTCTTAAAATAGTACTATAAATCTTCATCATTTTTCATCACCTAGTCTTGCTTTAGTTGGCCCTGGTCTACTTTGATGACAGGAACAGTGGGATTTTTTTAAAGTGGGGACTTGCTGTATCATTTATTTTGATGTCTTGTATCACATAGGCTGTAGATTTTTTTAATATCAATCATTATATGAATTCATACTTCTTTTAACTAAGCAGCAAAGGTTTATGATTTTACCACTAACATTCCAAAAATTGTTCTTTTTTTAAAATATGTTTAAAGTTGAAGTCATATTTCTTTCCTGGTATGTCATGCACCTATACAGTCTGGAAAATCTAACAGGAAATGCTACAAGGGGAATTCTTGGGAGAGGCACACTTTTCAGCTGTGCTTTAATCAGAGCAGAGCTCTCCTGGAAGGGTGTCTTATGCCTGCTCTGAGTTCACATCACTATCAGTAATCTTTTTCTCCTTCTTCAAAGCTGGATGCCCTGTTAAACAAAGATGTACATCGTCCACAATGCTCAGAGAAGGGAGGCATTTGCTAGGTGACAAATGAGATCATTGGCTTTGCAGCTGAAGAGTCCTCAGATGAGTTGAGAAAGGTGCAATCTCTGAAAAAGCAGTGATGCCACATGACCGATAACACCAGGTCGGTTCATTTCCTTGCCATTTAGTTTTTGTTATATGTTATGGGTGCATGTTGGCAGCAGGTAGATATGCTGCCTATTCACCTTGTCCTTGGTGCAGTGCCTTGTTCAGGGAGAGAGAAAACATAGTCAGCCATCCCAAAAGCCCAGAGCAAAGCGGGTCCTGAAGGACAGAAAGGAAGGACTCTCAAGCTGTGAGAGCTCTTGTGCTTCAGGAAAATTTGAATCATGGTAGTGAATTCTGTGTAAAGTGCCTTGAAGGGCCAGAACAAAAACCAATGTCTAGGAATGAAGTAAAAATATTTATGTCTGCTTGCATCAACCGTTCTGAATAATTTCCTGCAAATCCTCTTCATGCTACACTTTACTTGACTTATCTCGCAGATCCCATCCTCCCTTTTATCTGAACAGCTGGTACCTCCAGAGGGCATCTGCTGACCACGGTGGCTTGCACTACTACATCTGTGTGACTTGTAGACAGTGGGACAGTGGCTTTGAGCTTCATGCTTGCAGGGTTTCAACACATAAAGCATGAATATTGATGAAGTGCTGCTGTACCATGTGTGCTCATGCTGCTAATGATAAATATGATAATAATGGCAGTTCTACACTCAGCAAGAAAATCCAGTTGCCCCTATGTGCAGCCTCACTGCCTGAGTCTGGAAAGGACAGAATTCATTTATCAGCACTTTGTAAGGCCATGAAATACATTGATTTTTTGACTTCTTCCACTCCATGGAATCACAGTTTTTGCATGCACACATGCATGGAGATTAATACTGGACTCCTGGGATATTCAAACCACTGACTGAAGGGAGTGTCATTTTCCTTTTATAAAAAATTTATATATTTTTATATATATATGTATATATATAAACAGTGGCGTCTGAACCTAAGTGCTCATCTACTGATGAATGTGATGCTTCTAGCTGGATCTTCATTCAGAGCTTTGTCCTTTTTCATGTCGATATTCTATTTAGGTGCAGCTGCCCTTTAAGCTTTGTCTCACTGCCTAAGCAGAGAAACCTGGAAGTACAGCCCTGGATCTGGCCAGAGGCTGTGGCTGGAGCAAAATGGGCAACTGCACACCATTTCTGTTAGTATAGTGTCTTAGTGTGATACTATCATTAGGACACAGCTGGAAACTATCCTTCAAGAAGATAGTTGCTGGTTCCTTCAGGAAATGGTTACTGGTATTTCTGCAGGCTGCCTGTGAATCTTGTGAGATGAGTGAACCCACAGGTACCCTGTTCTGTCTGCTCTGCCACTTGCTCCTGAGCCATCCTTCCCTCATTGCCAAGGTGTATGCTGTCTAGTCACAAGCAGTGACCACCTAAGTGACAAAAAAAATATCTGGCCCTAACCAGTAGAGTTGCATCTTTAAAGTTGATTGAAACTTTTCAGCTGACTTGACCGGGGACAGGATCAAACCCTCTTTTGGAGTGTTACCTGATTGTGCTGCCTCCTAAGGATGGCCTCCCAGAAGTATGGGACTTTCCTTGGCTCATAAATGGGAAAGACAAATTGGGTCTGCAAGACAACTCATTGAAAGCTAGGGTTTTCAATTTCAATTTGCTCTATATTTGTTTAGGATTCAAGTTCTGAGTGTGAGAATTATTACCTTTACTGTCTAAAAAAGAGCTTAGGGACTCAGCAAGAGGTCATGATGAAGGCACAAAAAAAAGAAAGGAAACTTGAACTATGAATCTTGGGTTCAGTGAAGTAAAGAATAGGAAGATGCTTGTTTATAGAGATGTCTAATTGTTCTGTTTTGTTCTGGCTTCCCCCATCCAGGCATGAAAAGCTCTGAGCTTCCCTATTATTTTATATATATGGAGTCCCTGAAGAGGCCTGACCCTAGGAGAACTTACAGCAAGAAAAACATGTTCCTGATAACAACACCCTGAGTAGCAGGGACAAATAGCTGGTTGTACTGATGGCAGAATTTTTCCATGGCAGAGTCAGGCAAATCAAGCCAATCTTGCATGGTCATGATCTTGCCAGCACTGGAATGAGCTGTGTCAAAAAGCTGGGGCAAGCTGCCTGTGTCCGAGGAGAAGGTAAGGCTGGAAAGTCTTGAACAAATCTGTGGTTCAGCTCCTCTTCTCAAGCGACTTTAATTATAAATGCGTGAGTGGGTAAGACTCAATTCTCTTGTTGCACTCCTACCTTTGTTCAAACTGACAAGAAAGGTGACCAAGCTCCAAAAACCTAAGCTATTAAGTCTTTATTTGAACACCTGCGCTATTGTTTCTAATCACATTCTTTACTGTGGTCATTTCCAGAGTAGGATAAATTCCAAACTAATGTTGAGAGATTTTGGGGAATTTTGTAGATTCACTTCCTCAAGGATTGCTTTGCACCTGAGGTCCAGATAAAAAAAAANTTTAAAACGTTCTATTCATCTAAATGTTGTGCTTGGAGAGATTCCAGGGCTGTCTAATGTTAGTAGAGAACAACGAGATTTTTTTGTACACATCTGCCTTCGAGAATTTTACAATAATGGATATTTGTGTTGTTTCATTCTTGTACATACTTCCCCCTCAGGGAGAGTTCTGTATCTTCAAGCACATGTTAATTTAACCCTTGAGTAGAGCTGCAGCAAAACTAGTTTGCCCCTTTGGGAAACTGGTGGTTATAGTGAAGAAACAAGCTGTCAAAGACTAAGAGTATACTGTTGTTTCTGTCACCTGCTTATTTGAATTGTGAACATCAGTGCATATACAATCTATGGGCAGAAGCAGGTATTAATATATAAGTAGAAAACCCCACTTGTTATTGTGTGAATGAGATAAGCAGGACGTTGGAGAGACAAGTATCAACACTGCCATAGAAATGTAAATTTGTCTTTTCATAAATATCAGAAATTTCTTAAAGATCCTCCATTTTTTTTAAACAGACTCTAATACTGACACAAAAAAAAAAAAATAAAATTAAAAAA
>VYXB01008912.1:467928-542237 GCA_013397135.1 Pachyramphus minor | reverse complement strand
TTTTAACGTTTTGGGTTTGTTTGTTTGTTTTTACTTTTTAATAATGGCATTTTAAATAGCAAAGAGGTAGCGTAGGCCTTAGCCAGCTCTTCATTCCAATACTACATTGTAAAACTGCATGCTAATCTTGATTACACCAGTACAGGTCTGTAGCTATTTCATGGGCCACCCTGAGGATCAGAGTTTCTACCCTTTTTGTCTACAGGACAATAACAGTGGTTCTACTTCCTTTTTTTTTTCTTAATTATTTTAAACTATCAGTGCAACTGCAACTACTGCAATTGCTTTCATAGCAATAAGCTGCAAATAGTGAAATAACCACTTAAAATGAGAAGATTAAACTCAAGAATAATTCTCTGGCCTTGAATCAGCTTGTATCCTAGTAACAATTATTGAATTTGACCACTTTCCTGAAACATGGCATAAATTTAGCAAAGTGTTTGTTTTGTTTTAATTTGTCTTCTGTTCTTCAATTAAGATGAGTTAATCTTGCTATTGAGAGTCATGATTACTACAGCTACATGTTCCATCTCTGCAGGAATCCAAATAAACAGAAATATACCAGTATTAAAAAAAGACACATCTGGAAACTTATATTGGCACTCTTCCACTGTTACTGTTCCACACATGGGGTGAAAAAATCCAAGAACTTGTAATGCTACAGTCAGGCAAGAACTGAAGGATTCTCTGGAACCAGACGCTACTTTAGTCTCACTGATAGAAATTTGACATATTAAAAAAGGTTAATGGGATAAAAGAGCAAGTTCTTCATATTGAAGTCATATTGATAGAGGTGCTGTCTCCTAATCATAGATCCCTACAGTGTGCAACATATAGGGGCTGCCAGGATAATGAATGAAAATTAAGTATTCCCATCATCCCACTACGAGCACAGCAGGGTTCATTCGACCAAAGAAATATGTGCAATATTGAAAACTACATCGGAGAGCCTATTACAAACCCAGTGAAGAGACCATACTTCAAGGGCACAATTCACCTCACCCTGCAACAAATAGGTGAAATAAATGAATTCCAAAAGTGTTTATTTATTTCTACCAAAGTGGTTTACTAGTGGTTTACTAATGAGCTCAGATGTAGGCATTCAGAAATAGAGGAGAGGTTTCCATCCCTGGGACTGAGTCTTTGACCTCCCGAATCTCCATCCAATGGAACGTGGAAAAGAAGCAATAATACATAAGTTGCCATAGGGCAAATGGATCTTAGCACTGGATTCCTTTGCAGTTTTTGAAAAATTCTTTCTTAGGTGACTTGCATTTTCTTAATGACACTCTGCCTTATATTTAATATCAATTGGCAATAACTTCAGCAATTTTTTGTTCAATGACCTTCTGTAATCTCTCACAATTAAAAAAATAAAAAAAGGAAACAAAACCAAAAAAGCCACAGAGAAAATAAACATTTTCAAATGGATGTAGGAGATGTTCTTCTTTCTCCAAAGTTTACTTGTGATGTTAATGCAAGTTTTACTAAATGTGCAGAGTAGTTTACAATGCAACACATATGTTTAAACTGGTAAATCAATAACAAATTGGGGAAGTAGGGACAAGAGTCACATTCTTTTCCTCTGAAAATGTGTAAATTTCCTTTGAAAATGTGAAAATTCACAAAGTAAATGTGTACCTGTCAGTGTGGTAGTAAAACAATACAGAATTAAAAATGCTTCATCTCTTCACTGATTTCTACCCTTTTTAATTTTTTTTCCAAGTGCTTGTCAGAGGATCAGGGAAGCCAGAGCAGCCTCTTGCTGAGCTCACATAGCTATTTTATGTTGAAAGTGCTGACCAAACAACCCTCAGGTGCATAGCTATGGTTGGGAAAATTGTGATTATTGTTCTAAGGCCTTGCCATGGGGAAGCTAACCATGGATTCTTAATGTGTACCAGATGGGACCACAGCTTTTACTTTTTACAGAGAAGTATTTAGACACAGTCTGAGAATAAGTATGATAGTCTGCAGATCAGTGCTAACATGAATTTTGTGCAAATTAAAACTATATACCACTGCCAGGGAAAACAAGAATGGAAGTGTAATGAGTTTCTAGAACCACGCCTAACAGGTTTTTTCAAATGTTCAATAAAATAAAAATTTAACCTCATGAGCTTTTCTTCTTTAGTATATTGCTTATGTAAAGCCCCAGAATAGTGGTTCAGGTTCAAGCATTCATCTCAGCTGCCCTCTCATTCTGTCTGCAACCAAGATGCTCACTTTCAATCCTCACATCTCACTCTACAGTCAATGGAGGGAAGCAGGCATCCATTAGATGTTTCTCCCAAGCACTCTGAGGTGAACTGGTCTTTATATATGCCTATTCTCTCCACTGTACACCTGGAGAAATCCCAGAGCCTTCTCTTTGTTGTTACCTGTGGAACTGAAAGAATGAATGTGATGGTCTGTTCCTCCTCTTGTTTCTCTGCTGAGCACAGGGATGGGTTTTGCAATAGTGCCTAATTTGGCAACTAGGTTCCAGAAATAGTAGGAAAAGTATGAATTTTCTAAACTCAGGGCATTACCAACTAGCAGCAATCATTCCTGACCAAAAGTTATGGCGGTCTGCACCAAATCAAGATAGCATTTAGACACATGCTTAACTTTAAACATGCAACTAGTAGTACTGACAAGAGCTTGCTTAAGTGCTCTGCTGGATCTAAGCCCTCTTCTTTTAACCAATATCCACCTTCCCCTTGATGATAGAGCTCTGACAGGAATGAATTACTTGGTTGGGATACTCTAGAAAAGAAAATCATGTCTTCTTCATGTCTTCTGCATGTCTTCTGTGACATGCACAAAGTTACCTTTCGGGTTTCAATGAGAAAATGTATTTTGAAAATAATAGGAGGAAGAGAAAGATCGGGGGAAATTTCCCTTTCAACTTTGTTCTGAAAAGCCGTGAGTCAATATTTTTATTAAAACAAGCTGTGTTTCTTTCATTCTTTCCCCCTCAACTTGTAAAATTGAAAGTAGGAAAACCTACAATTCTATTTGACATGCAGAGTGCCAGAAAAAAAGTGCTAAACTGGCAATGAATAGAAACATTTTTACTTGTCTACTGATTGAATAGTAGAATTTAGAGTAAAAAGTCATAAAAATTGTTCTGATAAAGAAATCATGTGACAAAAATGTTTTGCCTAAAGGAAAACTGATTTCTGATGGACACAACCAATCGAAACATTTTTAATATATTTTTTATTTTGTTTGCTGGATATTTAGTAACATTTCTTCCTCTTCTATACTTAATTACACACATTGCATTTAATCTAAGATTGCACAACGCAGTGTTCAAATTCATGCTTAACATGCAAAAATTCAGGAAATTCATATTTAAAGTTCCTACATTAACTGAATCTTGCATTGGACATATGTCTCCAAACTCTGAACTTAGTTTTTAAATTATTTACCTCAATCTATTGAAAGTTAAAAGATCAGTCTGTTGCTGAAGATGTTCTTGCTTTAATGTAAAATACTAATTATGTCAAAGTGATCCCATTGCAATTCCAATATTTCTGCAATGTTCGGACAGGAAAGGACCCAGGCATTAACTGGAATGCTCTTATCTCACCCAAAAATCTACTTGCACTTAAAATTTCTTCTATCCCTCATAAAAGAGCAAAAAACTTTGGTGGAAATGAAAGAATTTTTCAACGTCTAAAGATTAACTCAGGCAATTTTAAACAGGGAAGGACATCAAGGTGGCTACGTACAATTTCCAAAGTTAAAGGGATATTGTGGAAAACACTACATGAGTAGCCATTTTTCTTTTTGTAATGTGGAGAATTCAGTTTCAGCACAATTGCTGACTACAGCTATGTCACAGCATAATATCCTTATGCATGTATAAAAACAAGTTCCCGTTCATATGAGAACTTTAAGAGAATTTCCTGACCTGTATAACAAAAAATAACCCTCACCCACCATAGTACAAAATCAGTGTTCACAGACAGAAAAAGTATGGAATTTTGAAACTATAAGCAGAATGCACATTAAGCAATTAATTGCCTTTCCTGATAACTTTAGCTTTAGCAGAAACGGCTTTCTGCATGAGTCTGGAGTCCCTGGGTTAGAGTTATCTCCATGGCTGTATGGAACTCTGGCAACTTTGTGCGGATTCCAGGCTTCCACTGGGCTCAAGATACCAAAGAACTCTGTTCTTAAAGGTAAATGTACTGTATTCCTTTTTACAGAGGACATTGTCCAACACCTATCTCTCAAATTCATATATTTCTAGAGCATTCATTCATTTTAGTGAGATTTTATACAAATAGATTGAAACTAGCCCACACATACTCCTTTTGTTGACCACTTCTGCTAGGGCAGCTACTATTGTTTTTGTTGACACTTTTCTGCTGAGAAATTAGGGAAACAAGACCCAGATGTTAAAGTACTTTTCCTTCTTCTCTTTATAGACTAAGACACTGTTCCTAAGGACTCTTCATCTATGAATACCTCCAAACTACTGCCTTACTGGACATAATCTTGTGCTCTAGGATGACCCTGCTTGAGCAGGGAGGCTGGACCAGATGACCCACTATGGTCCCTTCCAACCTGACCCATTCTTTGATTATGTGATTCTTCAAATTTTTGTTGTTCTCAGAATGAGTCCAAGTCATATTAAAACACCATCTTTATTTCATTGACTCAAAATGTAGCAAAATTATTCAGCAGACACTTAAGCCTTGTCATAGTAACTGGGAAGAACCAGTGACTACTTGTTTTTTCTGCTCCCTACTACTCCCAAACACTATTTAAATGTCAATTTGCATGTTTAATAAAATAATAAATAAATGTATTTTAAATAAAAATTTTTCGGCTTAATACTTTACTTGATTTTACTTTAATATTTTCAAGTTCAAAAAGAGGTAGCTGCAGAATCCATAGTTACATAAATTGCAGGTTTAAAATACAGATTTAAAAGGTGTTAATTACGGACTACATTTTCAAAAACTACTACTTGGGGATTTTTAGGTACCTCTCTTTTTGTGAAGCTACCAAACTTTCTTTGAGCCCTACCAAGTATTAAAGTGCCCATCCCTTTTAGGGGACGTGGGTTGCTCAGGCCCAGGACCTACTCTGACTAGTAGGGAGGGTATTCAAATAGGAAGGTTTTGAAGTGTCCTGGAAGTAGGACTTCTTCTGGTCTGCTAAGAGAAGGCTTTAAGTTGTAGAGTTTTCCCGTAGTACTCACACCACAAAGATATTTATTCTCTATGAGGTACTAAATTTTGAAACAGGACAGTGTGGGAATAAACTGAGTACTTTAAAGCATTTTGCAGATACTTTTGGAAAAAAATATGACTATCATTAATATTTGAATGCAGTATATTTTTGCCAAAAGTTTTACTTACTATTCCTTGAAACTTATGGATTATTTCCCCACCTTTTGATGAACATTTGGAAAAAACCCACTATAATTATCTGTTGCTGCAGGAAAAAAAAAGTTACCTTTCACTGCTTGAAATGGTGTGGTTCATATGGCAAAACTTATTCTTCATATTTCCAAGGTCCTTCAATATATCAGTGCTGTGTGAATTAGTAGCACACGTCTGCCTCAGAATGACCTTCTCTTTCTTTATTGCTATGTCCGAAGTGTTTTGATTTGTGCTCCTAACATAATTATGCTTCCTTGTATTTCAAGAAATACAAGGAATTCCTGGGCCTCCCTTGGAACTTGACAGAGTATTAACTTCCAATTTAGAGAATTATTAATCAAAATACAGAAATTCAACTGCCAGAGTCATTATTCCTACTCTTAAAATAAACTATTGGTCTATGAATGCTAGAAGAAACCAGCAGCATAGAGAAGTGTTGATAATTGCTGTAATGTGATTTTTCTTAATCTGAGTTATTGTTCTACTTTCCGTCTTGTTCCCTGTCTGATAGACCTGGTTGCCCAAAGCCCCATCCAGCCTGGCCTTGAATGCTTCCAGTGTTGGGATGTCCACCACTTCTCTAGGTAACCTCTTCCAGTGCATAATTTGTTATTATGAATAGAAATGAGAATGAGCTATAGAGCTCATTATTGATTCCAATGGGTGCTGCTGACTCTGAGCAGCTGTGGAGGTTCTTGTTGTTTTGAGTCCAAGTCTCTGGACTGTCAGTCTCTGGAGCTTCAGTTTTGTGAGACTTTCCTCAGCACAAGTTTTTACCTACCCCTCAGCCTGCTTCTCTGGGAACTCTTTCTCCATCCACACCACTAGTTATGCGTACAATCCATTCACACAAATTCACACCAAAGGGGTTTTTACTACTAGTTCACCAGCTAAGTGAAGGTAACAACATGAGCTGAATCATACAGTACATGAAATGAGAAATTATTAAGAGCTTTAAGTATTTTTTACTTGTTTTCTCTTAGGAGATACTTGCCTATGTGTTAACTGTTTTTCTGAGCAGAATTTATAGGATTGGATGCTATTTTTTGAAATACACACTATAAAATATATGGATACACAAAACAGGCACACTAACATACAATTATGTTGTAATTGTGCAACCTTAACACCATGTTATAAGTTTCTTACATTTAGTGTGTGATATGTTTGCGAAAATATATGGCATATAATCCTTTCCAAATGATTTTAGAAATGAAAAGGTGTCCTCTATATGCCTCTGTCACTGGGGAAGGGAATGTTTTTTCATTTCTCTGGGTGCTGGAACCCCATGATGAGCAGATTTGCATAACAATTAACCTCTAAAAATAAGCTATAACCTATAAGCTATATGAGAAATCAGCTTCGGGGTAGTTAAAAGGGAACGCATTCTTTATTAATGTAACTGTTTGTATAAAGGAGGCATCAAAACAGTGTAACAGTCCCTCAGAATGGGACGTAATACTTCCTCTGTACTACAGAGAGTGAACAGCGGTGCTTTGCTTCTGTTTTTTTGCTGCAGAACCATTACTGTCTCTCTCTCAATAAAGAGAGAGAAAGAAGCTTCCTTTATTAACCAAAACTCATCTAGCCTAATAAAGTATTTAAAAGATTAAACATTCCATTGTTTTTGTGGCTCATGCAAGAGTGTAAGAATACCCTTATTCCTTACAGCCCTGCTGCGATGCTGATGGTGAAGATGTTCTGTTTTCACTTACTGTCTCCCTGGCTCTGGGGTGTGGAGAAGGAAAAGGCCAGGGCAGAAAGAAGACATGAATAGGACAATTTGTAATTTAGAAGTGCTTGTGGTTTCACACAACCAGGGCTAGTCCTAGGATAACACACCACATCTGAAGTTAAAAATCTCTCTCTCACAGAAGGAAAACAGTCTATTTTCACCACTTGTTCTGTCTTGTAGTCTACTGTAGGGCTTTCTCTCAAATATTTCTGTTTGTTACTCAGAAGGCAACATTCAATATCCCTTGAAGCCAACCCCCTTTCAGCTTTATTGGAGTGTGTGTTCATTTACTTGTTTTGATAGATATCAATTGACTCTGTATTGCAAAGCATGTCCCAAGCAACGAACACACTAATGAAACTATTCTATACAAAGACGATCCCACTGCTGTTTCCCTCTGGTGTGACCATCTATCTCCATTGCTCGGCTTGGAGTGAGAAGACATAGTTTTGTTTTCAGTGTCTTGATGCCTGCCTCCTGTACAACTTCCCACAGAATTCTCCCAGGAAGAAACAGAAATGGAGTTGCTTCTGAGGCACAAATGCACATCACAAACCAAAAAAAGCTGGTTTTATCTTCTGAACATTGCAAAATTTTTGACATTGGCAGTGGAGATATCAAGTACTAATGGTAAATTACAAAAATAAAAAACATTGGTACATCAGTTGTCCATTATTTTCAGCCTCAAGATTAGGAAATAGTGGAAATCTCACAAGAAAGCTTGCCATGAGATTTCATTCCACAGTTTTGCAATCCCAAGTGGTTCAGATAAGTTTTGACCACTTAGCCAACATGTGACTTACTTAGCTGGGTTAAAACATTCAGGATGCTGTTGCTGGGTAGGATGTGAGTAATGAGAAGGGGTTCATCTAGCATTTGGACTGCTCAAGCTAGTGTGTGTGCTGCTCTCAGGAATGGGCTTACTTGAGTCTTCAAGTGTTTACTGTTTCTCAGAAGGGTTTTGTAATATTTTAAGAACATATTCTGATTGGTATTTATGTTTCTACCTATTTGTGCTAGTTTTTACATATTGTGTATATATTACATATACATAAATACACATACATTGAACCTTCATTTTGAAAGTATGATCTTCTGAGTGCCAATTAACTCTTCAGTGATAGCTCAAAACATAGACTCATAGAATCATATAAAATGGCTGTGCTTGGACAAGATCCCTAAATGCTGCCTAGTCCAGTCCTTTTGCCATGGGCAGGAACAACTTCCAGGAGACCAGATTGCTCATAAACTCATCCAGCCTGGTGTTGAACACTTCCAGGGATGGGGTTATAGGGGTAGGTACCCTTTTGGAAGAATTTGTAATGAGGAGTTAGAACTTGTTTTCGCTTAGAAAGTCTTTCCTGCTTAAGAGTACTTTTCTCAAAAACAGTTGGATGTTTTTCTTTCCCTTCTCCTTTTGCATTCCAGAGAAAAAGCTGCAGTCTCTCTCTCTGGTCTGAGGAGAGATAAACCCTCACAGTGTTACAGGCCATGCCTGTGGTGAGCCTGGATGGAGGGAGGCCAGAGAAGATAAGAAGCCTGGAAGAATCAGGAGGCGTGATTTTCTCAGGCCCATTGTTTTCACAGCTGGTGCAGATTTTTTGCTTTGAAAGTTTTTAGGGTTCTCACCTTCAAAATAAACCTTTCTGGATTCTCTTCACTGCCTTGGAATTTTGGGGGGACACTTGCGTGTATCTTACTTTATAGGCACCCACAATTTCTCTGGGCAACCTGTTCCAGTGCCTCATCACTCTTATAATGAAACCCCCGCCTTTTTTTATCCAATCTAAATCTACCCTCTTTTAGTTTAAAACTGTTACCCCTTGGACTGTCACTACAGACTTTTCATATTGGATAGCTGCAATTAGGTCTTCATGGAGCCTTCTCTTCTCCAATCTGAACAACCCCAAGTCTCTCAGGCTGTTCTCTGGATTTCAACATCTGAAATGCAGTGCCATGGTTTACAAAGGTGTATTTATTACTCTTCTTATTGGGGAGATATTTGACAAAATCAGATAACTTTTTAGCTGGGGAAAATTAGTTCTGAGTCAAATGAAAACAAAATTAGTTATTCACGGCATACTTGTCTTGGTCTTATAATGCATGTATGTTCATCCAACTCAGCATTACCTGTTCCCATATAGGTGGTGCTGTAGAACAAGAAAATACATAGGTATTTTCCATTCCATGCTTCATTTTTATGTTGTAACTCAACGTTGTATATTAGACTAAGTCATATTTTATTTAGGTGGGTCACATCACGGTTCCAAGCCTGATTCTTCCTCTCCTGTGACAAGAAAAATTGCACTCTAATTCACCACTCTCTTTCCTGCTAATTTGAATGCTCTCTTGAAATTCTTACGAGACTTACTTCTGGTTTGGGTGAGGAAGAAAGAAATCCCTGTCTGTTTTCTCACTATCTCAATCATCACCATAATTCTATCTGCACTGTTACGAAGGCTTATCACCAAAAGATAGTATACTAACCCAGGGCCTGTATCAGGACATATTTCTTCTATCAAGCAGACTGAAAGAAAACTTTTTTGGCCATCAGTTCCATCTTTACCTTTTCATTACCTACTGCAGTCCTTAAACTGAATTGTGCTAAGTTAATCAGTTTTGCCGTTTGGGAGAGATTTGTCTGGGTGGCAAAGTCCAAGAGAAAAGCCATTTCTGATCTATGCCACAACTACAGGGAGAAACAGACCGCTCAGGGAAGTGGTGGAGTTCACCATCCCTGGAAGTGTTCACAAAATGTGTGGATATGGCACTTAAGGCTCTTGACACAGTTTGATGCTGAACCCGGTGGTGGTGCTGGGTTGATGGTTGGACTGGATGATCTTACAGATCTTTTCCAACCTTAACTATTCTATGATTCTATTAAAGTAAAGCACCACAGAATCACATGGATAGATTTCGCATCCCCCTCTGCTTACACCCACTGGATGCTACTGGATTTCAGAGGTAGCTCCCCCAAATCCTAGGCCAGAGTAAGCTAATTGATCCAGTTTTATGGGGGAGATGGGCATTGTGAATATATGGCAATTTATGTGAACTTGAAACATTTTGAAATATCCTTAGAGACACTGACAAATAATTTCCCAACCCAGAGAGAACTGTCTAAAGGTGGCAGCCTGAAAACAAGCGAGTGGACAGCTAGGCTAGGCTTCTACTTGACTGTATAGCTAGACCTCCTATCAAATGACCTAGCACTTCTAAGTGTAAATTTCCTATTGAGAATCACAGAACGTAGTACTGGCTTTGAATCATCCAGAGTCCATAAGCGTTCATTTTGTAGAATTTGTGTTTGGATCAAATAATTTTTCCCAGAAATGTCATTTTGCCTTATAGTTGTTTTAAACTTGAAAAACACAGAGAGAAATGTACACTTTATATTAATTAGGCCAATGACAAACAGCAATTTCTGTTTTCCTATTAGGCATGTCTTATGCTGTTCTCTATCTCAGTGAGTCAATCTTTTTTGCTACTGAATGAATGCTGATTGATACTGACTGTGAAGTCTTGGCTCCCACTGCAGTGATTAGGAGTTGTGCCATTGCTTCAATATTGCCAAGGTATTATCCACTGAGTGTGAGGTCAAGGACGTTGTTCTTCTCACTTGTCTTTACAGTGACTCAGCTGGATGTCTTCTTATTTGATCGGAAATCCTTAACACCCCTTGCACCTATAGTATCAGATTTCTGGTTTCCTTCTACAAAATACAAATTAATCTTTCTAATTGCACAAATCAGTTTTTCAATTTGAAAAAAAAAAATCACACACAAAAAACCTGAAAATATTAAATGAGTGAATTTAAATTTTGAATGGTTAATAATACACCCCCTCTTTGGTTTTAGTATTGTAAAGATTAAGATNAATTTAAATTTTGAATGGTTAATATTACAATTGAGATGAAGAGATGTCTGACTGGGAGAGAGAAGATTGCAGAGCACTCTGTTCACCCCCTCTTTGTTTTTAGTATTGTAAAGATTAAGGCAATGAAAATATTAAATATCATATTTCAAAGGTTAACCATTTGTTAGCAGAGATTAAAAAGGATCTCCTACCACAATCACTACTCAGTTTGTGGGGTTTGCTCTCCTCTGTAGCACTGAGACTTGGACCTGGTTCAAGGCAAGAATATTGGACTAGAGCTCTGCTAAAATGGTCCTGGCACCTGGAAAGTCTCTTGGTCAATGTGGCCTAAGTCTTATCACTGGTTCTGGATAAGAAAGAGACATCATACTAGCTTAAGACCTTAACAGTGTTTTTAGCCTGGACACAGTTAGTGTCCACAAGGCTTACCCAGGTATATTTTTGTTCAACAGTTCTTCTCATTTCAAAGGT
Source organism: Pachyramphus minor (assembly GCA_013397135.1). NCBI lineage: Eukaryota > Metazoa > Chordata > Aves > Passeriformes > Tyrannidae > Pachyramphus > Pachyramphus minor. The sequence goes on along the minus strand of VYXB01008912.1, from coordinate 530,771 downwards.
CTAGTATGTTAGTGGTGACCTAGGCTCTACACATGGTACATAGCAGAAGTTCCTCAGAAAACTGAAGTATGATCTAAAACTCCAGTGGGTTTGTTTTATGAAATTTGGATGAGCCTCAATACATGTCAGTAAGAAATCAATCTACTGATTTACATTAACCTCTGTTTCTAAGACATGTATGAGACAAGTGTGATGCTTTCTTTTCATTCATTTCACCAATTTTTCTGAAGCAATGACCACGATATTTTAAAAACCTAATCTCTGCCCCACATTCTGAAAGTGTTTTTAAAATGTGGACCTATGTTTAATTTTGAAGGGATTGAATAATGCCAGGTATAATTTGAAAGATTTCATAGCTTCAGACTGATCACAAAAGGGCACTCACTCTTCAGCCCTTTTAATCCTTTTTTCTTAATGTGCCTAATTAATTTAAAAGATGAATTCCTTCCTTTACATGGCCTAAGTTTTTTAAGAAAATTGTTGTTCCTGCAACTCTGTATTCCATTTATTCTCCCCACTTTATTCCCCAGTGCCCACTAGGACTTACTGGACTCTCAGTGTAAGAAGGAGAGAAAAATTATTAATTAAAAAAGAGAAAGACAATGAAAATTAATTCAAGGCTGGTAATACAATAACACCTCTCATCACAGTACCTATTTAAATCCAGTTTAGGATATCAGTTCTAAAACTTTTAATCACAGTATACTTAAGTTGCAGATGACTTCAAATTTGGCATGCAGACTGCAGTTTTGCTTAATTCAGGATGTGTGAAATACATAAAAAGAAACAAGCTGAGGGCAAGTTGTAGTTTTCTTGTGGGAAGAGAGCATTTCCTTAGAGAATGCCTTATAGAAGGTAATAAAAAAATTCGTTGTGCCATCCTAAAAGCTTCTTAGCATTGAAAATTTGACTCTACTGTGTACTTGAACCATTGTATGGCTTTATGCTTAATGCACATGACCAACACTATAAAGATTTATCAGACCATCCTGGCCACAGGATTAGACTTGTCTGCCAAATGAGAAAAGAGGCACTAGAAAGTTTTGTTTATACTTTTGTTTATATAAGTTTAGATTCTCATGAGACGTGATTTTAGCATCTCTCTTACCAGCAAGAACATCCCTCCAGTGCAGAACAATTGTGAGTTCAATCATTTGTCCTACAGACAGGGCAACAGTGTTCTACCCTGTGACACAGTAGAAGACATATTTGAATTGAATGTGTTATGATTTTTAGGTGAGCAGAGACTGTGAGCGGTGCCAACAAGATTAATACCTCTCTATACCGTGTGCCATTGTAATAGCACTATCAAAGGAAATTGCAATTCTAAGCCAGCTATACTGTATTGCACTACACACAGAGAGGACTAGAAAGTGTTATAATGAGGGTTGCATCTTGATTTCTACTGCTATACAGATTGTGATTGTTAACAGTTATCTGAAATAGTTTTTATGAAGAACATTTTTATGCTCCTCCTCAAGAGCGTTGTTAGAGAGGTTTCAGGTCAGCTACCCTGGAAGAGAAACCATAAACTTTGCTCAAGCACACAAAATGAAATGTTTGTGTTAACTCAGCTAATAAACAGCTGAAGTGAGAGTCTTTAAACCAGTCTTCCTTTTGAATGTGTGCAGAAGGAAGAGTAACGACACATACTTGAAGAAATGTAGCTCAGGAGACTTGAAATCATGTACATTTAGTGCTGATGGTCTCACTTGGATCACTGGGCAGCCGTTACACTGGCTGGATACTGTCCGTTCAGGGTCTCTTGAAGAGACAGGCAGATTGTCACTAAAAACAGATTCAAAAGCCTGAGTGCTTTGTAGGAAATTCTGACTGGATAGTGGTGACTGGAAGAGCACTTCAGGAAGCATTTAATCGGCCCCTGTGGGTGAGCACAACTTTCTCTGAAGCAGGAAAAGTGAGAATGCTCAGATGAGAGCAGACACCTGAGCCTGCTTGTTGCCTCGGTCCTTGCTCAGGTGTCTTTGCTGCAGCCATTGAATCTGCAGCTGGAGAAAGCAGGGTGCTTCCATCTTTGTCTTACTATGAGACGGTGCCAGGGCTGACGCATCTCTGCTGGCATACACAGAGACACAGTGTGTGGCTTTCCAAATGTACTGCTCTGAGACCATCCTCAGACCTCCTCCAGCCTCCCATAGAGCTGGATGTGTGCAGCTGCACTAGGAAGCCTTTGACAATTGTGAGGGAAAGCCAGCACCCTCCCCTTCGTACCTTCCTGTAAACTCTAGAAACATAGCAAGATCTGGCCCTGGGTAGCACTGGCTGCCTTGTCTGCCAGATCAAACTGGAGAGCAGGGAATGGGAAACTGGGTAAACTGTGAGTTTGTAAGTAGCAATTCTTCCCTGTGTAGGGAACGTTTTGGGTAAAAGTGTCTCTGAACTGTCTGCTAACAGTTTAGGGAAAGTTTTGGAAGTGCAGTTCGCATAACAAGATGCAGCTGCAAGATGGTTTTGAGAAAGTTCTGTAACTGAAGGCCAGTAGAGAAAAATAGAGTTTAGAATAATAGGATGTTGTGGTTAGATAGGGTAGCTGAGAATTAGAGTTCTCATAATAAAAAAGCACCTGTTAGAGGAAAACATCTATAATAGTTTTGGGAAAATTGGGATGTTGTTGTTAATGTAGAAAAATAAGATTTTAGAATGAGCTAATTTCACTTCACCAATAGTAGGGTGTTTATATTAATGCACATCCAGTAGTTAGCATGTGAAAAATTTCACTGTACCAATCACCTGTTGAGTTTTTCCTGTATAAAAGGCACTACATCAAAATAAAGTTGTCTCTTCTTTAGCATCATATTGATGTGTGAATGAAGTGTCCGTTTGGGTGTCTCGCATGTGTAGGCCAAATGTAAACAACGTGATAGTTTACATCCCTGCTCTGTCACACACTTACACAGGGGTTTCAAAGGGAAATACGTATAGTACCAGCATGCAGCAGTACTGTTATCATACACACAGCTGAAGCACTGAGCCAGCGTAAAAACTGCATGCTGTTACTTGACCTTTATAAGAAAATTGTTCCATGTAAAGCCGCTAGGTTGCAGCTGTAGAGATAGCAAAATGTGCCCTAGCTTGAATTTGGATCATTGGCTTATTAATCTGCAGCTATGTAGATCTCCAAGACTCCTCTTTTCCTAAATAACAGTCCAAATGTCTATCCAAACCACACATTAAGAAGGGATTAGATATCTGCTATTGCTAAGACGAAATTCCAGTTTTTCAGTGGTTTTTTGTAGGGGACTTAAAATCTTTGAGAGGTTTTCAGGGCTTTAGTGCTCATACTCTTTCACACAGGGAGTAGCAAGGGCAAGTTAATTCTTCTGAACTCATCCAGTAAGATACTGAAAAGAAAGCTGGCGGGCACCTGACTGCAGCAGGACTAGGGCTTTCTGAAGACCAAACTCAGCCAAATCAGACTGCTCTAGCAAAAGCTGTCCTGTCAGTGCTGCTGCCACAGAACACACAGTGCTGTGTTTAACATCAGGTATATGTTGAAGAATATCATGCATTTTACTGCTGAAAACAAAGCTCCATAAAAATCATGAAGATTCATGAGAATGTATTACATTTCACAAAGCTCTGCTCTGTGGGAACTTCTAGAATTCTGAGTGGGATTTGTCTTACTAACCTTCTTTTGCTATGGGATAGCATACAAATCATAGCATGCATTCACCTGATGAAAGGGTTTTGGTGTATTGCTCCACAGAGCTGTATGGAAATGAAAATTCCTCAACACCGAAAGTACTGTCCTTCATATTCAGGGTTTCCCTATTCCTCTACTGCTTAAAGATAAAATGCTACTGAGGGATGAAGAGGAAGCTGGATATTCATGAGAATGCAGAGGAAATTTTCCTGTTACCCCACATAACTGAAAGACCGTGTTTCCTGCTATTGGTGATGTAAGGCAATAGTGATTACCTTAGGTCCTATAGTTGCTCTAGTTGCCTTAGAGCAAAGATGGGATAAGGTCTCAAACAGCTCAAAGCTGCACGAAAATTGACAGTCTCCACTAAAATCTTATCAGGCAAAAACCTCTGACTTCAAAATCAGTAGGTCCATTGATACTAGGAATAATTTTGATCTCTTGGTGTAATGAGTAGCAAGCCCAGCTTCTCAGTGGGAAAATTATCAGTTTTGTTTTGGGTGCAAGGAACTACTGTGATCACAATACAATCAGAATTTAAGTACTACTTAATGGAATGGAAGCAATGGAATGGAATGGAAGCAATGGAATCTCTACTGAGTGTTGGAAGGAAGCAAGTCCGAACTACTAGAATACTGGAGGAAGCTTTTCACAAATTTGGGATCCCTGAAGCACTGTATAAGTAAGGCAGTCAAGAAGACAGAACAAGGGGATTTTAAGCTGACTTTGACTAATTTTGTTTTGGACCCTGCACTTGGAAAGGGTGTTCTTTAAAGGTTTCATTGATTGAAACCAAAAAAATTTAAAATATCTGATATAACAACTCAATCCTAAATTGTTGCAGCAGCCCTGTAATAAGGGAGTAGGCTTGAAACAGTGACATAGCAGTAGCTGGATTCTGTGTGAACCATTTAATTGCATGAAGCATCCTTATTTCTCAGCCTCTTTTGAAAGATTTTTGACCTCTCTGTTTCCTACCTGTATTATACTGTCTTCCAGAGCACAGTTTAAAATTTAATACATTAATAAATGCCATCAAGAAAAATATCCAGATAATTCACATTAGGTGCCATGAATAATTACAAAATCAATCATCAAAATGATCTTCCCTAAAATTATACACTTTTCTTTTTCATTGCATCATTAATTTGAGGTCTAATCCTGTATACTCTGGCCTTCTAACACTCCTGCTGTTGTCAAGCAAACCCTCATTAAATTCAGATGTTCTGCCTTGCTGGTTCAAATTCCAGCATCAGAGCTGGAATTTTTACAGTGCCTCAGACCTCCTTTCTGTTTCTTAAGAAGGTCTGAGGAAACCTAGTTTAACTCATCTAATACAAAAAAAACCTTGAAGACTTTTTATCTACAGAAAATTCACTGTGCTGATTCTGGAAAATGCCTCTTCACAAGCAGTTCTGGGATGACAGGGAGAAAATCTGAGGCTTTTTTCACCAGTATGGCCTGGTATTTGTAGACATACATGGTGAAATGATGGCCTGATGTACAGAGGCAAATTCTTTGAAATAGGTGAATATTTTTCAGACCTTTCTTCACCACACTGCTGCAGACACATGTCTCTGTTCAAGGATCTTCCCATTCAGCATGGGTCAACACAGCATGTGTCACGTGAAAATTTGAATTCCCAATAACCTCCTCATTTAAAATGAATAGTTTCTGGCCTTTTCCTCAGGGGGAGGTAGGGGAATAAATGATGAAACTCTTCTACTTTATGCAGCGCATTTTTCCTCCCTAACAGAGTGGAAAGCTGGTACTGTTCCAGGTTTCTCTTGGCAGTTTCAGTAAATAGACCTATGGGTCCCATCGTCCACTAGATTAAAGGATCTTCCATAGTTCCTGCTGATTAACTATTTTTCTGCCCCCTGGTTGCTCTCTGGGTGACATCAGACCATCCATTGCTTTAAAGTTGAAAGAAGAGGTGCTGGCAAGTCAAACAAAGGCATGCCATATAATGTCATGTTTTAGGTAGATGGATGTTTCATTTATTTTTGTCAATAAGAACTTCCTAAGAATTCTTCTTAATTATGGTGCGGGCAGATCAGAAGGTTCTAATCCTATCATGATTTAGCGCCTATTCTGCCCTCACCCATCTGGTCTCTGAACCATTATTAGCAGTGTTACTCTTCCTTACAAATAACTCATATCATGTTTTGTTCACCACTCCACAGGGAAACACCAGGAGCTTTTTGGGCTTGATTTATATTCCAGGTGACTTAATCTAACTGGAGAGCTGCACTAAAGCCCTCATGAGCATCCACGCCAGAAAAACTGAGGAGTACCTCAAAGAAATTAAGAAAAAACCCCACACAACTCCCTGTTCTGTTATATGGAATACCTGTGTGATGTTATGTGACATTCGCATTATCATAGAAATCTTCACTCCTATTGATACAAATTATTCTGATGAACAGTGGTGAATTAAAATATAACCCTATGCAAGAATAACTGGGTTGCTTTTTATATATAATCTAACAAAATCTAACAAATCTAACAAAAAAATCCATTCTTCATTTGCTTATGGGTGGGACTTAGAAAAAATTTTAGTTTAGTCACTGATTTAAGAGAGAAGTATTTCTCCCTATTAATATAAAAATATCATTTTCCAGGCTTTAATATATGATGGTTGGTATATTCCAGTAAGAAAGACTGGGGCTGTATTTCTTTAGTGGTTTTCTAGATATAATTTCAATGATTGAATTGAGAACTCAATTACCCCATTTCTGGCACATAGGCAGGGGATTTTTACTTCTCAAGGTGGTTCTGCATCCGCATGTCTCAAGAATAAGGCTGTTTGTAAGAAAATTTGGATCTTCTAAAATGCAAGAAATATGCATTTTTATTATGTTATCATCATAAAGATAGTTTCTAGTCATTCTTGTTCTGTGTTACAGAAGTATTAATTCTTCAAAACTGATGTTGATTTTACGAGCTCACTATGCCACATTAGGTGTTTTGCTTGCGCTTGCTCTGCCTGACTTGTAGCTGGACAGATTCACTGCTTTTACCTACCTGCCTGGGCATTTATAAATGTTAATCATGATAGTCCTGTGCTATGAATAAATGAAGAACTGTACCTGGCAGAGCTGTCAGACTGCCACTGTCACTCTTACATATAGTCTATGAAAAATTTACACCATAAAAATACACTTTAATATTTTTTAATGCTTGTAGGATATACCACACAGGTAGGCAGGCATCTTCATGATTGTGGTCAATGTAAGATCTTTATGGATATATTCCCTAGCTTGGTTATCTTCTGTAATTTTCTTCAGCTGCTTCTCTTGTAAATACAAGAAAATTAACATCTGTATGTTTTCCTTCTTTATTTCTCTCTAAAAATACCTGGATTTACTTTATTAAACAGTTCTCTTGATATCCTAAAAAGATACTCTGCAAACACCAAGGTCCCCCTCCCCACATGCATGTCATTAACACAATATATTGTCCAGAAGTTATGTTTACCCTTGATCCTTTTACAACCGAAGCATATTTTCTCCTACATTGAGAGGATAATAAAAATGGTAATTTAAAATCATTCTATATTGAAGATGATCCCTTTTCCGGTGTTTCCCATCCATATTATTAGCTGCATTCTGCTGCTCAATCATAAAAGGATGAGTTTCAAAGAGGTACCAGGTAACAGCCCTGGTAGAAATTCTTCTGTCAAGACAACGTCAGGCTGGTGTTTTTAGCACTGCAACTCAATTCCCTCAATTTTGTGGCAAGCTAGTAAGACTGATACACCCTTAAATTGTTGTATAGCAGGTAGTAATTTCCATGCTACAGAACATTTGTTTCTCCCACCTCCAAATAATAAAAATGAGAGTCTCATCTTGATTGCTTGTGCCTAATGTTTTTGATAGATGAAGAGTTGTCATCTTTTCATTTTGGGCCATTTCTCCCTCATAGAATAGGCCAGGAAATGGAGAATATCGTGCAAGGCTTTTGCCTTTCTGGCTTTCTCTATTGGCAGTGCTTTCTTGTCAGTTGTCACTTATGTCAGTCTGATGCTATAGTGTTTTCCCAGTGGGGGACAGACCAATATCAGCTGAAAGGAGTTCTGGTTGTAGGTCTGGGTAACATCAGATCCAGGCTGCCTTTGAAGCACAGAGGACACCAGTTGTCTGAATCACATTGAGAATAAGGTTACCAGTCTAAGGGTGCACATTGACAAAAAGGTAATGAATGTACACCAGCTGCCTCACTGCAAATTCCCAGGGGAAGTAGAGGCTTCCAGCTTCCTTTACAGTGTAATGAGTTACGGGAAGGCTCGTAGCATTGACTTCAGCTAGACCTGCCATGTGAAAGGTTTCTGAGTCTCGCATGATAGTAACCAGACTGCTAGCCGCTGCATTAAAAACCCCTAGAAATAGGAAAAACACTCTAAAACTCTGCCAGAAGATAGTATCTGTCCCTGTAAAAGCCAGGTTTCTGCAGAACTTCATACCACTGCGTGTGGCTGCATTTCTTTTATAACATGTTCACAATTCTTTCTTCTTTCAGTAAGACTGGTCTTTCTTCTCTCTTTTTCTGCTCTCCAACTTTGGTTGGGTAGCCAAACAGCTGACACACATAATACTAGTCTTTATCCTACACCTGGTATCTTTATCACATCTATTTCCCCTGATCTGAAGGCACTTTTCCGGGGGAAAAAAATAGCATGGTAGCAAAATTATATTCATATTTAACTCATGGAAAGCTGGCTTCCTGTGTTGTGCTTCCAGACTTCATAGAGGAAAAACACACCTAAGCGATTAGTTGTTCTGGTAGGATTATTCTTCTTTATTTTCTGCTTTTGTTGTAGATACCCTTTGTTAGTGTGTGTATATATACACTTAAGTATATGCACCATATGTATACAAATACGTGCCAATCTGATATTTTAGACTAATTTGAGGGGGATAGGACATATTTCTAAAGGAGACCCCACAACTGCTCTCCTCAGGGAGCTGAAACAATTTCCTTCTTTCAGTGTGCTATAATGTGCACTGCTTCATAATCACGCTTGGAATTCATCACCACCTCTTCTTGAAGGTAATTCTATCATGTACAGATACCTTTAGTTCAAAATATACCCAGGGACAGTTCTTAAACCTGATACGCACATGAGACAAGCAGATTCTCTTCTCATGTAATTCATACAGCATGGGAGATACAATAGCCAGCTGTGCACATCTGCATTTTCAAGTAGGTGCTTAACCCTATGAAAAATCACATCCTACTTTGCCAATTTTTTCTGTGACATTCCTTAAGGCCTGTTTTTCCAAAACAAAGAAAGAACAAAATGGGTAGGCAATAACTCTTCCTGTGTTATAACCCACCATACCCAGTTCCTCCTCTTTGCAAAACAAGAACTTGAAGAGACTGTTCTATTCTTTATTAACAAGTGCACCAAATGAACATTTTAAGGAATGTCAGCTAATTTCATTGGCAAACTCCAAATTCTGAACATATTTTTACCAAGAGTTCCTCCTGAGATTCCAGCCTGCACTCATTTTCTCTCCCTCCTTCCTTTAACTCCCCTGGAGAGGCTGAATGCTGCTGATTGTGCAAATTCAAGCCCATCAGCACTTGTCATCTCTCGTGGAATTTACCCTTTGACATTCAGCTTCTATATACCACTTGGAGGAAGAAGTTTTATCTTCACAAAGCACAGAAGTTGTTTCCTTGGAAAAAGCAAGAAACATATTCTCCTGTGGGGGAAGAAAGGCTCACTTCACCACAGAGACCTCAGGGGGAAAAGCCCTATGTTATACTTAATTCATGGAGGGGGGGACAGTTAGGGAATGGGGTTTTGATTTTTTTTTTTAATGGGGAATCTTTTCCCTTTTTAACTATAAAGCCTTAAATAGGGGTCTTTTAGCCCCAAATTACAGCCATTCATCTCCACTTCCTTGTTTAGGAAGTGATGATCCTTGTTTAGGATTATGATGGTATTATCTCACAACAGTAGCTACTCTCCAGCCTTTCATAACAGCCAGTCTTGTACATACACACTTTAAAAAATTTACTAGGAGAAAAAGATAGAAACTTTCAAGGACTTCTCACTCTTGTTCTATCTGACATGAGGAACTCTTAGGTAGAGGCAAGTCTGTCCTCATTTACACCTGTTAAACCTCATTGAAATCAGTAGGGTTGGGCTAATGTAGCTGATTACAGTTTGGCTCATAATCTGTCTCCTGTTAACTCACAACACTACTTCCCGCAGGTGGAACAAGATGAGATCTGCAGTGCTCCATTTATAGGAACAGTAGCATGCCCATTACTTTTCTGCAGATCATAACATTAGCTGCTTTGCCTGACAAGAAACATATATCTCAGGATACCAAAATTAGCAGAAATCTTCCTCCTTGTAAATGTTTAGCAATACTGTCTACTAATAGATACAGGTAAAGGAATTTTGGATCCCATTTGCAATTTTTATTTCACTCAGCAAGCAGCTGGATGCATTTATAATATAAATCTACATTAACAGGTTAGCTTTGTTACACTTTGTTTTCTGCATTGAATGAAATTGTTTTGCCTTCTAACTACAGTTTTGCTATAGAGCTTATTATTTGTTGAGGTTATGCTTCAAGGTTATATTTGGGTCATATTGTTAACACTATAGATTTATCATGAACATATAACAGGACTTCTGCTAGCATTTAATCGTAGCCAGCCATTGTCACACAATCTGGATCAAAGTTGGTTTCAGACCTTGACAGACAAAGTCATTTCTCTCCTCCACAAGAAAAATGCTAAGTTTTTAGCACCTTTCTTTCTCAGAACTATGTTGGAGAGCAGAAGTATGAAGTAGAAAGCAGAGAGTTAAGGTGAGATCTATGTTGTTCTTCTGATGCCATTCTGGGGAAAGGATGACAGCATTAGGTTCATGTTGTGCCACTGGAGTCTTAAACCCTGTAACTGTTGGCAACTCTAGAGGTTAGTGGAGAGGTTCAAAGTATGCCCAGCTTTGGGTTGCCTTTAGTTTCATTATCCTTCTTATATTAGCATTGCTGAGAATTCTTTAACTCATTGAACTTAAATAATAGGGTACATCTGATGCTTAGACCCTTGGAGCCTGGTTTTCTGATAAAACAAGGCTTCTGCATTCTATGCACAGAGACAGAGAGAGCGAGCTTCCTGTAGTTCTGAACCATGGACTCCTGACTCTTGAAGCTGTGAGACAGCTCTACACGTTGTTGTTATGGTGCACTTGGCAGGGGAGGGAGCTCAGGCCTTGTTCCCTCTGCCTCAATGGGGTCACACGAGGCACAATGCCATGGCAAACCAGACCTCAGTAGTTTAATTTTCACTTACCTACACAGGATTTGGTGCATACCCCATGGACTAGATAACGAAACCTTTCCAGAGTTTAGTTATCTCTTCAGTCTTTGACACCTTGCCTGTGGTTCTCTGGCACAATTACATGTATCAGCCAGGGAATTCAATGGGGCTGAATTGTAGTAATGCTACGTTTCCTCTAGGGTTTGTTTGTTGGGGGTTTTTTTCCTCATTTTTCTAGAGTTTAATTCAGTCATAGTGATTATCCAATCTGCCTTGCAGGTTTTTTTGGAAAATCACTACTGTAATTGCCATGCTATGCACACCTTTTTGATCACTGTGTTCTTGAGCATAATTGGGAAGATAGATTACAGAGAAACTAAGCATTTTTTATGCTTACAGCTTAGAGTGGCACTAATAAATAACCATAAAATAGTCATCTTGCGTCTATAATTTTTCATGGCAGATCCTTATGAAATCATTATGTAATTAATTTCTTTTTCAGCCATGTGAAAGTCCAGGTAAGGAAACTGCATGATGAAATATGAGACCAGCTAAAAGTGTAACCAACCAAATCTTGCATAATTTTTTTTTACTCCTATAGTTTTCATCTTCTTCTGCCATTATAGATGAGTTGTCCAAATAAGAAAGTGGGTCCAAAAATCATGATGTTGAACTTCAACCACCGCAGAAACTCTGTGGCAGAGTATATTAGCAAGCAGGAAAACATATAATGAAGAATTTCTCATTTTAAATGTACTAATAATCATCAAAAACTATATTTTTTTTAATTTGCTGTGTTTCTATTCATGTTGTGCAAAACTTTGCATCAGTACTATCAGACATCAAAATCAAGATTTACTGAACTTAGTTTTAGCCATATAAATGCCAGCTACCCAGCCAAAGCCTGCTGTCTAAGTTTCACCTTATAGTAAATATAAAGAGAAGATAAATCAATGGCATTCTAGTGTCATCTCTTTCTTTCCCCCAACTGTTAAAGAAATATGGGCATTTGGATTACAGCATCCAAAATGCATACTAACATGAGGAGACATGACATACAATGATATGTTTGGGGGTTTTTAATGTGCTTTTAAGTACAACTGGCTACATACATATCAAATATCTTAGGTTTAGCCCAGGTATTACCTAGACCATTTTTTTTCATTTGTTTTGGTCCCTCTAAAATTAGAAGTATTACCAGTCTTGAAAGAGGATTGTTTGTTATGATTTCTGTGGAACATACATGTTTACTTAGAGGTATAAATTCCACTGCGGAAGAATATACAAGGCAATAAAATATTGTGCAAGTTTAAAAGTTCGTGCCATCTTTTAATAATATTTCCTTCACCTTTTTTTATTTTTTTGCCATAGGCAACTTTGAAGGTTCAGCAGTTTCCAGTAGAGTTACTTTGATAAAAATAATTTTAACAAATATTTTCCTTCTTAATTTGACCCTGAACTATCTAAATAGATAAAGAAAAATATGCTTAGCTACGGAGAGGTAGAAATATAAGCAACTTCCACTGGCAAGAGCACAGTCCTCATGCTCTTCCATAGGATAAGCTCATGCTGTAATACCAATGCTTGTTTATGGATGTCAGCAATAGGCAAGTAAAATTGCTGAATGGGACTCTGAGCAACCTGTTATACTGAAAGGTGTACCTGCTCATGGCAGAGGGGCTGGAACTAAACAATCTTTAAGGTCCCTTTCAACCATTCTATGATTCTGTGATACAATTCTGTGCTCTGGCCTTAGTATAATCTAACATGAGATGAAACCTATTCAACCCTGTTCTCTGCAAACAAAGTACTGCATGATCAGTCAAGGGACCACAAATCAGTTTAGATATCTCATGAGATGGACCAAAAGGAATTCTCATCTTCTGTTTCTGTCATGTCTTAACACTGATTTGTAACAGAAATAAAATAGGTATTTTTATGACAAATTTTGGCCATTTGCCATTATGTTCACTCATGAAACTTACTGAAATCAGCTAAGGGTAGAACTGGGCTTTAGATATGTCTTGTCTTGAAATCTGTGTCAGCTGGAAATTATATTCTTACCATTCTTTTGAGGGTCCTTGCTCTTCTCAGAATTAAGAATTACCCTGCTGGAATCCCCAGCGCTTTACCTTGTCCTTCCATCTCTTTTCCCAGATGTTACAGCCATCACTGCCATCTGTGTCACTTTTCCCCCTGCATTACATTAGCCTGTTCTCATGTCAGTGGCAATATTTCTCCATTATTCACATGGCATTGAGGTTAGAATTCTTTTCCTTTTTTCCTCTTTCACTCTTTTGCAACATGCAGTTCACCTTCTACTGCCACCTTTGCTTATACCTTGCTATTGATGCATGACCTAGCTGGCTACAAGAGTCATTTTTCTGCTGATACTTTAATTCAAATCTACCCATGGGTGGTGCATAATTTTAATTGCTACCAGCAGGAAGCTGGGCATATTTCGACTCAGACACCTCTGTCAAGAAATGAGTGGTCATTTGTGACATACTGGAAAGTAAAAGTAGCCAAGGGCATTATCTGACTTGAGCTGAGCTGACAGAATTTTACAGTGTTATGTCTGGAGTCCAACAACCTATGTTTAGGAAAAAAATACATAGAATATTATGCGTGAGAAGGGGAAAAGTAAGGAATGTCACTATATAGAATTAAATGTGGCATGTAACCTCCCATTCTTGTGTGCAAAGGGGACACATTGGCCCCACATTGGGCCTATGTTTTAGAGACTTAGTGTATTTTTTAACCCCGAGTAACACCTTTCTTGCATTTACACATTGCTGCATAAAAATTTACACAGTACTGCATAAACATTACTGCATTTGTAGGCTTCTAGTAAGTGGCATGGGATGTGAACTTCATTGTCTTTAACAGTAACACTTAGCTTTCTTCAAATGCCTATTTCCAACATAAATGGACATGTTCTATCAGTCTTTTGGACTACTATAATCAATGACCATTCCAATTTAAAGGTTAATTAGGATGACAAAAGATTATGGAGTCTAGCCATGGCTGTCATTATATACATTTCTCATTGGTGTATATGATCCAGTTAATACTAGTAAGTGCTTTCACTTCTGAAGAGCTCTTCACTGAATCTCAGGTGTAAAAAAAGTGCTAGGATAAACCCATCAGTGGAAGATCTGGTGACTTGCCTAGGTCAGGCAGTAAAGTGATGTCAAAGGAGGGATAGTAGATAAACATCATGGTTTGACACAGCTTGACAAACGAGTAAGTCAAACTCTCATGTGCTGTAAGCTTGTTCAAAACCTTGTCTGCAAAACAAACACACCACTGTGTCGCTGTTTGTTACTCTTGTTGCAGGGAAGTCTGAAGAAAGAGAGGAGTCCTATCCTGGACAGACCAAACAGACAAATGAGCTCTGAATAGGCTTATTGTCTTACACGTGCAGAAATACGCACCCGACTGCACCTTGAGGTGTTATTAAAAAGCCACTCTGGCAGGTGTATACTATGTAAATGAACCCCAGATAGCTCTATGCACTTGCTGGGGAATTAATGTGCCAATGATCCCTGATGTAGCGGTACTGGTTTAGCAAAACACTACAACTGTATCAATACAGTATTGTATCCCAAAAAATAGGTCTGCTTCTCATCAGGGCTTTTTCTCTTGGGTCCAGCTTTAATACGAACATGTGCTACATGGGCCCCAGTGCTAAGTATTTTCCACTTTCACATTTCCCCCACGAAATCACAGTTTTTCCTGGGTCATCAAGACAGGCCTACCAGCTGAGTTTTGTAGCATGTTGCACAAGCCAGCTATCCTGCCTCTGAAGCATCCTGCTTGAATATACATGTGTTATTATATCCTGAACCTAGCTCCTCTGACAATTTTGGATGGTGACAGTTTCATAAAATCTTCCCCCCAACCAGTGGGTGTATAGAACAATAGTAGAACAGTAGAACAATAATAAAAGCAAAAATACAAATCCTGTTTGTATTGCAACCTACAGTAATACTGCAGAAGGACATTTTCTACACTTAATAGAAAGATCCCTTCAATAGGCTTTTGTACATCTTAAGTGCATAACATCCAGACACATACAGAGTGTGATATGTGTCAAAATCCTTACTGGATGATATTTCTTCTTGTCAGAATGGCAAGAACACTGATGTAGAGAAATCTTCAGAACAAAGTGGGGCACTGTTTACTCAGCTAAAAACCTGCTTTCATCTCTCATAAGCAGTCAATGAAAAATACTCTATTGACATATCAAAGTTTCTATGGGTTGTCAAAGGAAAATAAGGGTAGGAAGCTAGGGTGTTTGTCAGAGATGGGTAGAACAAGATCAAGATGCTCTGCCAGCAGCTGACAAGGCAAAAGATTGTAGATCAGCACTAATAGTATGTGATTTAGCTCTAAGAAACCACTTGTCATATAGCTGCAGCCTGAACATTGTCTCTTAACCACTCATTCTTTGCAACAGGCCCACTTTAGCCTTGGTGATTTGAGTGGGTGCTCATGCATCAGGTCTGTTAACTGAACTACTGACAAAGCCTCTAACCTCTATCCAGTAAATCATCTGGTTAGTTGAAACAGAATCAGGTTGCTGTTAACAGGGTTTCATTTTCCATTTTGTTATTTACTAGTGCAGTTGGAGGGGATTTTTCATGCCATTACACTGCAATCTTTGCTAAAGTTAGCCAAGTTGTTTTGGCAAAGGCGAGCATTGCCATTGCTTGCCCTGCTAGACCCTTACATGGACATACAACCATCGCCCTGCTTAGCTGACCTAATACAACAATGCTGTATCTAGTCCCCCAGGGAACTATTTGCCAGCAGCTATTCCTACATATTTATACTGTGAAATCCTAAATACAAATGAGGAGGGTTTTTTATGCTGCCTGATCAATTACTAATTTCTTTTTTGTTCTCAGCATGTCCCATCGTTCATGATGCAGGCAAGTATTTGTAGAAACTTTCTAAAAAGATAGGAATAGATTACTAAATATTTTTTTTTCCTGGCATTTTTCCAATGCTCTGCCTTGTTTTAATCAGATTGGGTGGAACATATATTGCACTTGCTCGCACTGCACTAAATCACTTGAATAAACTCACTACAGAATTCAGTCAAATGTTGCAAAACTTGGTAATGACAATCTGTCAACACTTGAAGGCATTTTGCTCAACAGAATGTGTTACTAAGTACTCTGCCCTTTCAGTTTCATTTCTGAATTCCTGTAGAAAAAAAAAAATCCCTTTGTTGTTCTCCTGAGAATCCTCACATATGTCAGTCTTATTAAATATAAGTTGTAGTGTTATCAAGTGTATGTTGTCCATGTTTTCTCAAGGATCAGTACAGTTGCAGACACATTCTGCTCCTTTATAGCACCACTTTTTTCTTAAGAAAGAAGTCTACCATTGAGCCAACAAAGGAGAAAGTATCTTATAAAATAAAAACATGTGAAATGGGAAAGGTATTTCAGGGAAGGGCAGGTCTTCCACTCAAATGCTTTATATAAAACCTCAGTATCAGCTAGAAGGTCCTTGACTGAAGCTGTGTGGATGCAATGGGACAAATTAGTGTGAACACACACACACACACACAGAGTGACTGTAGTGAGTTCCCTCTGTCATGTTGCCATCATCTTTGCATTGATTTTCAATGCTAGTTTATTCTAACTGATTCGTTGTCATCCATATTTTTAAAACACTCGAAGTTTTTCCCATGAGCGCTCACTGCAAGATCAGTGTCCCCTTTTGTTTTAACTACAGCTCAATAAACTGGGAAGAGAACTGCTGCGATCTGGATGTGAGCTTTGGGGAGCAGCAATTATACAGCAGTAGTCTCTCATTTTGCTGTACAGAATTGATCAAAACCACTCTGGTCATGTCTGCTGGGCTGCACATAGAAAGTGTACATGATCATCTGAGTAAAACATAATCTGAGGGATTACAATCTTTCCACAAATATTAGGTGAGAATAAAAAGATGCCAAATTTGAACTGCAAGATGTAAAATATTCAATCAGCATAACTTAATATGTATATACCATATACAAACAATTGCTGTCATTCAAGCTGCAAGTGGATCCTGGTGCCCAGGCACCCCAGAAGTGGATGGGGCTATACCTGAGGCTATACTTGTAGGTTAGGATTTTTCTTTGATAATTTCTATCATGCTCAATATCAGCATGGTGACTAGCAAGTTACTAGAAGAATAAAGAAAACCTTGTTCTAAATTAGCATAGCTTTCAGAAGTCTACTGAAATGAATATTTCCCATTTCTCCAAACCAGGAATATTCAGTTCCTCACACCCTCCTCTAAGCACAATAGACCACCCTGCAAATTACTTCAAACAACGTTTCCTAGGAGGCTACTCAGTATAAAGACCACAGAACTCTGTGTTTCTGTTTCACACAGACTTGCACAGATCAGCAGCTCTTATAAATTATAGGATCAAATTATGCTCATTAAAACTATTTGAGGACCTAATAAGGGGGCATCAACTAGACCTCCATGTTGACACCTGTTGCTGCAAAAGGCAAGGGCCCACTTTATACCCATTCATATCTCACAGTCCTGTTTGTGGGAAATCACCTGTCTATGTAAGAAATATATACCTGAGGGATGCCACTGGCCTGTTGAGTGAAATGGCTGTGGAAAATGCAGTGTTTGTGAAAAACAGAGCAAGGTCCATTTATTTCTCTTTTAGAGTCAGTGTGAGTCTCAAATCTAAAATCTCCAGCAGTGTGGAAAATGTGACTTGCATAGAGATGGTTGCCATATGGTTACTTCTGCATTTACCTGCTGTTGCAGTATGCTGTAGCTGCCCTCTCAGATGTGCATTTGAACATCTTTCCCATGGATGTAAGGGCAATGGCTGAAGCCATCCTAGGTGTTGCATTTATGTGTAGCTGGTGGTCATCCTGGTATCGCATTCACGCAGCTAGTACTACTTAAACCGTGACACTGTCTTCAACACTCACTGTTATGTTTGTAGATGAATATTTCCAGGATTTCTCCTGCGTTAGGTCCTCACAATCCCAACAGGATGGATGCCATCCTCCAGCCCAGAGTGTGATACTGCTGACTGTCTCCCCCACAGCTCAACCTCCCTGCTTGTGCCTGCCCCCCAAGAGGCAGGATGCTCGAGGAGACTTGGTCTTTCTCAGAACCCTCTTTTCCCCAGTTGGCACCAGCAGTCCCACCGAGCAGCTTTAGAAACTAGGACAAAACTGACATATTCTCCTTTCAATATTCCCTGGACGCTAAAGGAATTAGCCAGAATACCAGGCTTCGGTATTCAGACCATCCCATTCAATTTTTTCAGTGGCATATTTGTGAAAGTAAGCGTGAAAACTTCTTGGAGGTTGAGTTGGGCTATGGTACTTCTTAAACACATAGGCACTAAGCATACCCCTATCCACAACTTCCCAGAGACCTTCCTCCCATTGCACTAGAGAGCTCTTTCAGGTCTATAGCTCCCAGAGTCTTTCTCCTGAGTCTCAGGACTTCCCTTCAAAACTGCAAGACTCCTTAGGTCAGCTATTTAGTCTAACTTTACTTCTCCCTAAATGTAAATCCAAGCTTCATATTTCCCTCTGAAAGCATAACCACCCAATTCTTTCTCTGCCTCAGAGCTGACATGGTGTCTTTCCAGGTTTATATTTCACCTACCTCACATATGGCTTCATTTTGCTGTGTCTGGGAATTTGCCACTCCCAAGCCACCACACCCTGCAGAAAGGCTTTTCAAGAAATAGTTTTGTAGGTTTCAGCATGCCTGATGTGTTTTTCTTCAGTTACTAAGGTTTTACAATTGATTTTTAACCCAAAAGTTGTCAAAGAATTTTTATCTGTAATACAAAGTTGTGAATTTGTATCTGTTAAGAAAGTTCATTATATTTTTTTTGCATTGATTTGTAGTATCGGCCAAAACCATGGATTATACATCGACCGACCTGCCAAATCATCACATAGGTACAACTGTAGGAATCACTTCAGGCCCTTGGAGCTTTCTTAAGAAGCAGTTTCTAAATTTTTGTGGTATTAAAATCTAAGAAAGCTCAGAGCAAGGAAAGTGCCCTCCTTAACTCTGATGGGGCATGTGAGGCATTTGGCTACAGACTACCCACTACTTTCATAAGCAGTCGAAAAAGACAGCTTAAGCAACGAATCAATGTTTTGGGTGCTCACATAATTTTCTGCCTCATTATCAGTGCCTGTTCTCTGCTCAAAACAATGCTGGTCAGAGGTTTTCACTTATGTGTAACAAATTACATTATATTAAACAAAAAGATGATTTATGCAATGACAGACAAAAAAACACGACTGCAAGAGAGCTGTTCATTTGAGTTATTTTTTTTCATATTTTGGGTTTGTTTTGTTTTCCAATGGCACATAGCATGGCTCAGATCTGAGACTGAGCTCCATTTTGGATCTGCCTTTCAGGCTCTGTTAGATGTAGAGGGAACTAATTACAGTAGAGGACACTGCAGACACTAGACAAAGGATCAATACTTGTATTCTCCTAAGAGTGCTCAGCCATTAAACCAAAGCAGGAATTTCCCGAGAGCTAATAAAGGCTTTCTGGTTTTACCCAATTCTTCTAATTTTCCCAAGTTTCCCCTGCTCGCTAGCACAAGGCTTTTTCATCATCATGTTCAAAACTCTTAATATGAAAGGCAGAATTTAGCTTCCCTTTTGTTTTATTCAAGGTATTATTTCTATGTCTGGTAGATCTTGGCTTTTTCCAAACAGAAACGGTCTAACTTTTTTTGTGATCTGAAGTGCATTCACTACTTATTAGCCATAGTAAGAAGCACAGGTCACTCAAACTGTTTTAAATCCAAATACCTAAATAAAAAATTTGAGTCCTGAGTAGCCTCACTGTTGCTAGCAAAGGCTACCAACTAATTTCTCCAATTAAACTTGGAGTTCCTGCTCAGTTGCCATGCTTTGGAAATATGCATACCTCAGGCAAAGAGTTAGTTACAAGATCAGCAATTCTAGAGTGACAATTCTTTAAAAGATACCCTTGGTTTTGTATACAAACAAGGCCATGTCTGAGTCCGGGAATCAAACATAACCATTGTTCCTCCCCAACTATTTGAACACTTAACCTGTGTGTCTCTATCATGGTATATATGCCAAATAGAGCCCCTTGAAATATTTAATTGAAATCCAGACATTTCTGTTGTGGCTGCCAGCCCAGTTGTGCTAACATTAGGTTTAGCCATGATTAAACACGATTTATGCATCCTAATGCCTTCTTTTTACAATAGCATCATGAACCAAGTGACTTGGGAGCAGTTTTCAGCAGGGAAATTGCACTGGGAATATCAGTTATTACTGAAAATGTAATGAGGAAGTCTAGCAAGAATGTAGTCTCTCAGCTCTGAGGCTACAACAGCTCATTAAAAGTAAAAAATAACTTAGCATTTAATGACGTTTTGAAACTCTTACATTTAATCTTTAGTAGAAACACGCTCATGGAAATAGTAATGTATTTCTGTCAGGCAGTGTGCTGAACACTGCCTGCCTTACTGCAGTTTCCCTAGTTTGGGTAGGAAACCTTTTACAATATTGCTCTGTATTTGATGAGTTGCATTCATGGAAAATTTCTGTCTCCAGCATTCTGTATCCCTGACACACTCATTCTTCCACTTTTTTTTGTTTATCCCAGCGTTATTTATTCTATGAAATCAAACAATGATTTAGTCAATATATTCTGAAAGAAATACTCCCCTTTGTGTACTATTGTTTTATTTCTACATAGCTGTGTAGGTACTGAGTGGCATAGTGTAAGTCTGAAGTTTGGGCTGAATGCTGATGGTGACTAGCCGTCAACTGAGATGAACATAGGTTATCTGGCCATTTGGACTGGAAAAAATGCCAAAACACGGTGCCATGCATAAAATTTAACACTGTCTAAGATGAGCTGGACTTTTGGCTTGGTGTTATTAAATCACCAAAGGTCATGTGAAGAAGGTTGAAGCTGTTGGGCTCACAACATCAAAGGTGCTGGAGTAGTACTTGTCAGCTGCTTCAGGGGACTGCTCCCTCTGGACCAAGCTTTCCCACTTCTCTGAAGACTAGGACTTGAGACAAGTGGTCATGGTCCTAAGGGCAGAGATCTAGCTGAAAGGTACATGTGCCTGCAGAGCGATAGGAAATGAGAGAAGATGCTGAGAAACAGCAAATGGTTTCAAAACCCCCTGCATGTCTCTGTATCTAAACAATATTCCATGCAGAAACTATTTAAAACTTACATGTTCATGAAGTGCCATCACTGGGCTGGGCAGACCAGGCTATCAGCTTGCCAGAAATATTCTAAAGGACGAGTTGAGAGAAGATGGCTTAGGGTTGCAGTCTGCTGGAAATCATCATAGTAAGAACTATTTTATCTAATAATTACACTGTCACATGTGTAAGATAAAACTAATCAAGTCTCATCCCTCATAAAAATTAACTTTTGCTTGCTGGAATTAAGAATTAATTTTTTTTAAATTTCAAAATAGGTCTGTATAGTTGGTCAAAATAAATTATAGGTGCTTTGTCTTTCTCTAGGCTGTATTCATGCACACTGAGGTGGGATATAAGCTTTGACAGTCCCTAGCAGTAAAGAAACTTCTTGGATGTTGTTATCTATATTCTAGCACATGAATAAAGTAACAAGGCAGTTAAATCAAAGTAATATTTTTTCACAACATTCCCCACAGCTAAGTACCTAATGTATGTGTGTTTGCTTACCAATGTTGTTTAATCTCTATCAAAGATTGATTGGTATCAATGAGTCTAAGAAGATATTTCTAGCACTGAGGTGTATAGTAGAATATGTGATAAGATCACTGAAATGATGAGGGTCTGAAGACAACGTTTCAGGATTAAGTGGATACTGGTATTCCTTGTTATTTAATTCCTATTAAAGTGAGATGCAAGAGAGCTAACAATGCCTAATTTTGCAACATACTTAATTTTTTTCCTCAAGACAAATTTCTGTCAACCCCCCGCCCATGAATATGATAAAAAATTCTGTTTTCTTCTATGCCTAGGACACAAAGGCATAAGGGTGAAATGCAAAGATTTGTTATGGATGGGAAATTTTTAAAAAACCAAACAAACAAAAAACCAAACCAAAACCAAACAAAGACTAGGAAAAAAATAATTAAAGTTATTGAAAAACCCCATCAAACCAGGATTGCCTGTGAGAAAGAGACAGAGACATTTTAAAATAAACAATTTTACATAGTTTTAAATTATATATTTGTAAAAGACACATTCAAATAAAGTGTCAAGTATTAGGTTAGTATCTAAACAACAATGTTAAATTCAAACTACGGCAATTTATTTTAACCAGAAAGATCTTCAGAAAGGTGTTGAAAGTAAAAAAGAATTAAACATTGGTTTCTCTGATGAAAACATGAAACATTTTCTTTTAAAATGTAAAGGTTTGGTAGGAAGAAAGTGGAGAGGGGAGATCCCTTAAAAATTTAGTATGCTTTGAATTAACCTTAAGGGTAGAAAAGATTTTGTTTTTATTATTATTCTTTATCTAAGAGTAGAGTAAGACACGTGAATGGGAAGGAGTAAAGTCATGAATCAGTAATGTTCTCATCTTGTACACTGTATTTGATTCAGATTAGCCCACACATGAAAGTATGCAGCAGAAACCCAGGAGCTCAGAGGTAGGTTATGAAGGTGACCACAGATGTTTGTTGTGGGATAAGATACCACTTTCAAGAAAAACTCCAAAGATTGGGAACATTACTTCAGGGGAAAGACAAATGGTCAGGCAAAAGACGACCTTAGAGAAGGTGATACATATAACTGCCACAGAGACTACACTTCAGGTAGTCAGCAGAGCATGATATAACACTCTTACAAAACTACAAAAGGATAAAGGGAATGCCAATAGAATCAAAAGACAGCAACATTTTAGTGGACATACATTAAGCTAAATATTGTTTTCCTGCTGTGAGGAACCAATTAGCACAACGTGTATTTGAATCTGAAGCACAGAGTGTGTTCTTATGGCTAATTAAAACATGCTGAGCTCTAAGTTCAAAATTTTAGGTATCAGTTCCTCACATATCAAGGTACATGCAGATATTGAAGTGGCAAGAGAAAGCTATTTAGCCTCTGGGCAGATAGTTAAACAGCTGTTAGTTGAAGTTGTTTGAGAATTCACTTATAAGATCCAGTTCTGATAGGTGGAAGAGTGCACACTGAGTTTGGTGGTTTACTGGCCTGATTTGGCATTGTGGTTTCCACAGCCCTCAGCCCCGCAAAGGCACAGCAATTGCTGGAGCAGCTGCACCACAGCCAGGGGCTTGGGCAGCCTCCACCATTTAAAAACTGCTGAAAATGTGATCAAGAACTAAATTCAAAGTACAGGGAATTAGATCCCCTTAATTCCCTTGTTTTATAGTCCATAATGAATAATTTAAAACACACCAAAAAAAATTTGGAATGAACACCGTTGCCAACATATCCTTGCATGAAACGTGAACAACAAGTTGTTAATCCTGAGATCCCATTCAAAAGTGAAACTCTAGTGCATTTGTTCAATTAAAAATAAATATTGCAGTACTATCAGCAGATTCTTGTTTCCTTCTTTGTATGTAGTTTCTTAAATATTTTTAATCTACATTTTACCCAGGGTAGTCAATAAACTATATTCTGCTTATGGAGTAACTTTTTCCCACAATACATTCAGCAAATTATTAATAAATGGTGTGACTACACACACATACATGATCAGTTGTATTTAATATTGTCCACTGCCCTAATGAATAATTTCAACAGACCTAATTCTCATCTATTGTAAATTGGTATAGTCTTACAAAAAGTCACAATCTAAGTGTGAAAGGAGATGAGAATAAAACAATTTTGTATGCAGAGACAGGGAAAGGCATCTTATATTGCAGAAATACATGTGTCTAGGAAAACATAAGCAGTATCAAACATGCAAACAAACTTGTTTAATTTGTGAACTGTTGAGATTTTAATAATAAAGAATATATTTTTGTCATAATTCAAGTTTTATTGCAACTCTTTTGAACTCCAGATAGCTGTAATTTCCTTTTGTCTATCAGCCAAAAGGAGTTTTACCTTACTTTGGTTTTTTTGCAAGGAATTAAAGAAAGAGTGACTCAGATAATTGTATTTGAAGCTGCTGGGTAAGGCTATTTTCACTCTCTAGAGGTAATGTTTTTATGCCAAGCTTGAAGTTTTGAACTACAAAATAAAAAGTATGCTAAATACTGATTTTATTAGACCTCTAAGCATTTTGCTTTGAAATAATGGGAGGAAAGATCATAATACTTTTATACGTATAATAAATCAGTCCTTGAAAGAGAGATGCAATGCAATGCAATTATTTAATATTAGTCTTTCTCTTGGCCTTCTTGGAACTTGTCTCTAAGGGAATAGTTTGTTTTGCTGCCATCTTATGTACTGTCAGATCACAGAAGTTCATATTACTCTAATCAACACAGTTTTAGAAAAGTCAGCAGGCTGCAGAGACAGAGCCAAAGAACTGAGAATCTCTTTCAGTGATCTTCACATCAAGAGCATATTCCTACCTTACGATAAATGTTATGTATGCCACGAACAATAGGGAGCCTATTCATCTGCACAGCCCAACAGGAATGGCACAACGAACACGTAACATAGATGAAAGCGAGACCTTCCTAAATCTTTTATAAACCCAAAAAATTTTGCCCTGACATCTAAAGATGAACAAGGCTCCTGGCCAGTTCTCGCTTAACTGAACTTGTTTGTCCATGCCTATTAGGTACTGAAGATCAGCAAGTGCCCTTTTAGTTGACAGAGTTATTAGAAAATAAAACAGGCTACCAGAGAAGTAGTTGCAGCAACAAGCATCAGAGCCTGAAACTGCTAAGCATCTAGGGACTCTTACAATGCTGGGTATATCTCTGAACGGGAAGGAAGGAGTAAGATGGACGGTTCTCACCATTCAAAAATCCCATTTGCCACACCTCTCAGCCAGCATGCAACCTTTCCTAAAAAATTGTCCCCCCCACTCACTTCCATATGCTCCTTTAAAGCCCAACAATATCACCAATTAGGCTAATTACCCTAGTGAAACAAAACACCTGCCCGCTGTGTCAGTTCAGTGTGTCTTTACAGTGAGGAAAAGCTGAAGAAGGTTACACAGAAAATATATACACTGTGCAATAGGTAAGTTTATGTCTGTGTGTTTGATCACATGCATGCACCCATGGACATCCACACAAAATTTATTACTACTGAAGGTCAGTTCTATCCCTTTTGTTGACTCTATTTGTATTGACTGCCTCCCTGCTGATGAGATTCTTGCAAAGCATGTCACTACATTTTTGGCGGGTAGTTTATGTGACAAGGTGACTTCAAAATTGAATTCTAGCAGTGCTGTGTCTATTCAGCTGCCCACAATCTTTGCAGGTATAGAGGTAACCATGGCTCTTTTGGCTCATCTTCAGCAGCCTTTTTGTTCTTATTAATGAGTGACACATCTAATTTCAAAAAGTCTACTTAGTACCTATCTTCCCTGTAGCATTAGTTCAAGTTCTCTTGAGCATGCAGGTTAATTCCTTGAATCAAACCAGCCACATTGCAAAACACCACTTAAAAACACAGAACAGGGTGTTTCTGGAACTCGACTGCATGCTGGCATGACTTCACCTTGTACTCACAGCCCCTGAGTGGCCAGCCAAGTTCAGACTAGACTGCAGACAAGATATATGGAAGGAGAGTAGGGAAGAGCTCGGGGCAATACAAGAATTGTGAAAAGGCCATAAGTACTAGTACACAGCAACAAGCTTTAATAATACATTTGTACTGTTGAGTTAAGAGCTTTTAAAGGAGTTCAGGCATAGAATTAAGTAGTCACACTTTTTCCCACACCTCTAACCTTCCTAGTCCTTGGCTGCCCCTCTAAGGAACAGCAGTTTCCTATATTTTGCCTTTGACTCAGTGTCCCAGACCTGAAAGATTTCAGCCCAATTTGCCTCCAACCATTAGTTTGTTTTTCTTATACTTTAAAAGTAGTCGATACAGAATTTCCTGTGAACTCTTGCTGCTGAAACTGCTGTAGTAATAATATTAATAAGATAGTAAGACAGCCAAATAATGTATCAGAGACTTATGAAGCTTTCCTCTAAAAATATTGACATGTGATATGTGGAAAATATTACACATCAAATTGATTTTTCATAGAAAAGCTTAGTGAATCAATCCCCTACTCATAAACAAGATGGGATAAAAGTCCTGAAACTGCTCCTAGAAAATACAGAATTTTTCTTGAGCAGGTGATGGTTGGGTTATGTCTCTTCTTGGGCATGTTTTCTAGTTCCCAGGAGTGCTTTGGCCTCCCAGATTGATCCAGAGGTCATAACTCCAGAAAAGTTTAATGTATCATATACTTTCTTGGTGACATCAGGTTGTTGAAGGGAAACATCAAGAAGAGATTGCCACGGAGAGGAGAAACTAATAGTCAAATTCCCCAACTTAGGGCCTGGGACAGAACGGGCTTAACTTGCCATGTAAGTAACTTAAATAAATGCACAGATGACTTTAAACTCCATTTTCACTTGTTTCTCAGCATAGACACTGATAATTTTAAACAACAATTATTTTTAAGAAGTTACATGAAGTTATATTTTCTATTGGTTAGAGCTGTAAAGAACCCACCTGGACACATTTTGCAATTGTAATTTCTGCACAGAGTACTGGGAGCCCAAAGCCTAGGCTAAAGTAGAAAAATCAGCTATTTAACCCCAGTGGCCATCTGATATCCCACAACAATTAAAGAAAGTCTAAAAAATTCTAACTAATTGTGCAAAAGTGAGAGTGGTTTAAGGTGAATTCTTCTCAGTAGCAGAAACAATATTAAAAGGCCTCTGAATTACGTTGTTGGTATGATCCTAAGGGAATTCTAAGGGAATTCAAGCTGGTGTATCCTCTGGTAAAGAAAACAAAAGGAACTGAAGCAAAGGTGGAGAAAGGGCATAAAGCTAAACTTTATTTTTCTTTAGGTAAGGTGGGGTTAAGATTCTGTCTTTAATTCCCTGGCTGTTAGGACTCACTGTTCTATAACTCACAGCTTTATTTTGTAACTTTTTCATGCCTATGTCCAATGTAGCAGATGGCACATTTCAATCATTCCCATTTTTTGGGCAATGCCATGCCATTTATGTGAAACAGTACCTTCCCTGAACTTAAGTATTTTCCATGAGTTTCAGGCCCCTATTTAACCAATCACTGAAGTTCATATTTGATATTTTCTCATTCTTATAAGCTTAAAAAGTCTGTAGTGAAGAAAAACACTTCTGAGAAAATATGTGACTACAGAAAGAAGGAAAGCAAAAAACATCCAGACTGGTAAAACTAAAATATTTCAGTGTTTATAAATCCTTGTGTAAAAAGCTTCCACAGGGTCCGATACCAGTATGTCTTCTAATATTTACCAGGAAAAGTACATATGATGGTGCTGAGAGCAGGTGAACAGGGATTTGATAAAAGGATTTGATGCTTACCATTGTAAGCAAGTCTTGGGAAAACTTCAAAGATTTCTGTAGTGTAAAAAACCCTAGTGTTTATAACCTAAAGATGTTAACCACTGCAGGTACAACACAGATCTTGCTCTGTGCTTAGCATTTACACTGCTACATTGCTTTTGCAGGAAAGTACTGCCCACCATGCTCCAGCCACTGCTTTTCCTGTCCCCTTGCATTCAGCCTACATTACAGGTGTCTCAGAGATCAAAGCTGACTTGCCCTAGGTTTGCAAAGGTTGTGGGTTTTTTCCAACATACAGCTAAGGGAATGACTGGCAAAGCTGTCAATAACAGTGGCTTCTAAAGAAGAAGATTTCATGCAATTGGAAGAACTCCCAGCTCCTTAGATGTATTTTCTCAGTTCCTTTTGACTTCTTTAATTTGCTTTCCTAAACAAGTTTTATTAGCATCAATTGCACTACAGCATGACAGTATGAAACATTATCTGCCACTAGACTCACAATTTAAGAGGCTCAGTGAAAGTTGTACTTATCTTAGCATTTTACATTTTTAGGCTTCCATTTTTATTGGGTAGTATTAAAGTAATAGCTCCATAAGTCCCTCTTTGAGAAATGCTCTAAAAATTTAAACGGATAACTAGAGGCCTGTTAGAGCCATCAGGGTTTCACAGCTAAAACTGTGAAAGTGGAATTGTTCTGATAACTAGTGCAGACAGAAGAACTTTGAAAGAGCATTTGAAAGTTGGTTTTTTACAGTGATTCTTTTTTACATAGAAATATTTGACTCATTACAGTGTTACTGACAAAATTACGTTCTAGTCTTGTTGTAGGCATGGGTAGCCATACAGTGAGAAGAGATGGAGAAGACCTCCGCACTTTCTATTGCCCAACTTTCAATAGCCTGTGGGAGCAACCACAAGGGAAAAACTACAACAAGAAATCGGTCTTTGAAATGGGTGTAAATAGAAGTATATTCTTCAAAAAACACTGACATGTTAATTGCCCAGAAGCAGCAGATTAGGTATGAGATGCCTGAAATTTAGTTTAACTTCTTTTGCTTATAGCTGGGAAGATTTGCTTTGTTTGAAGTGTATTACCATTGGTTTATTCCTGAGTTTGGTATAAGTTACAAGAAGACTTTAGGTATGTCATGACTTACAGATATGGGATTTAAAGTCATAGGTTTCATTAGAATTATTTCTCAGACTGTGTTTTCATGTGTCTTGGAGGCTGCAAAATATTAGAAAAAGCAATGTATATCAAAACCACTTCCCTTTTTCCTAAGGGGAAGGCATGGAAAAGACACTGTAACTCTAGGATGAACCAGGACAGCTGCTAACTTACTGCAATTGCTGGATGATGTTATTTTCATAGCAGCAACAAATGTTGGCATCTCCAACAAGATCTTGATCTCCTTTTCTAAAGCCAAGTTGAGCTGCTGCACTCTCCAAGGACTACAAAGATGAGTTAGGATAATGACACCTTCAAAAGAGGCCAGGGAATAAGTGCAAAACACTAGCAGGACATGATGATTTCTGAATTTAGTCAAGAACTTTATTTACATTTCCCTTGTCTTTTTTGAAATAAACCCTCTTCTAACAGAAGTATTAAGTGATGAAAAATTTACCATGTTCCAAATCTGAGAGCTCCTACATTAGTCAGTGGATTCTGATGTGTCATCCATTGGCATATGATGGGCAAGATAAGCTTTTGGAATTCATCTTCAATGCAACAAGAACTTAGTGTTTCTATACGGGTGACAGAAATGGTATTGTTTGGTATCTCATCACTAGTATACCTCTTAAACTAGATTGAAAATTTATATTTACTGTGAATAAACTTATAAACTCATGGCAAATGAAAGTGAAATTTATGTATTACTATTATTCATTAGTCTTCTATGGATTTAATACCCTGAGACAGTGGATACTTTACACAGCAAGACAAATGCCTGTCAGAACACTTCAGCATCTAAACAGAGAGAAAGGTAGTAATATTATATTCCTAGTTTCTACTTTGAACTATGCATAATACGTTTGTATATTTTATTGAAAATCTAAAGCATAATAGGTTGGTACATGACACTAAGGTGCTAAAATGAAAATACAGCTTAATTATACACGAGGTTTCAAACAATTTGTTAAGGTGAAGCAGCACAAGCTGACACAGCATTCACAGTAGCTCTGTAGCAGTGTCAACAAGGACTAACAAGGTATGCCAGTGTCTCTGTGCTATTCTGTGCATTCCTAAAGGTTCTCCCATCAGTTGCTTTATAACTCTTAACTATGTTTCTGTTGTGTGATGTCTACAGGTAAACATGTGGGATCTTCAGAATATATGTCTTGCAGTTACTCATGAAAATTTAAATCCAGGTAGCCTTTTACTTACATAACAATTCAAAGTCTTTTTAAACAAAGGTTTTAAAGTATGATACGGTGTATAAAACACGTGAAAAAGACATTTTTGTTTTTATTTTCTGCTTGGCATGGAGGTTGGGCCTTAAGTTAATTCTCCTGCACAAGCTTCAAAGTGCTGGTATTCCCATAAGGAGTAGCTTGGGAGTAGTACTCCTGGCAGTAGTACTGCCGGCAGATGAGGTAGTCACAGAAACCTATGCCCCCGTGCTCTGTCTTTTTAAGCAAATTCATTATTCCTTGCAATTCCATAATGATTTTCATCTCATTTCCTTTTTCAGGCAACAGATGTTTGGATATGAAACTTGCCTACCTACATCCAGCAGTTACAGGTCCATAGCAGAATCATGCTTGATAAAACCTGATAAATCTATGCGCTTTATAAAGAGCTGTAGGACTGGAAAATGAGCCAGTCCTTAGTTAAATTATCTGGAGAGGATGGGGGAATTACTTTCTTTTCTCTGTTTAGAGTCAATACCGGAAGAATCCATTTCCTTTGAGAAAAGTGACAACTGAACTTTTTCTCCACAGGAGAGATTTTTAAAGTGAATCTTTAGCACTTAATGCAGAAATATTTCCAGTACTTTAAGTGTTTTGTTAGAAGGTCTTGAGATAAATTTTCTGAAGAATTTTAGTAAGAGTTCACAGTTCACTTCCATAACAGTTATTTGAGAAAGCTGCAGAGTGTGAAATGTGGTTTCCTTTCTGTGGGAAGAAAACTCAATGGTATAAAATACCTTAAGGAGGATGCATTAATATAATTTTGCAAAATGTTATACAAAAAATACAGCAAAATTCTAATTTTATATTATATTTTACAGGCCTTCTGTTTCCAGAACAGCTATATTTTATAATGTTAGCATCAAACACAGTGGAAATTAGTAGAATGGGAACACTTTCCTGTACAATGGGAAAGCGATTTGCTTAGGATGAAGGAATGAAAACATTTCTAGATCAGCCGGTAGCATCTACCACTAATAGAGAATTAGGGAGCTAATTTCCTCAAGGACAGATTACTTCCTAATTGTCCATTTTAAAGGTTCTTCCTTATGGTTGGTGTTTATGCTGTGGTAGTTCCTACCTGCTGAGCAGACACACAAGAAATAACTAGTGGTAAAAATAGCAAATAATCAAACTAAAAGGGTACTGGCTGACAAGGAAAAATGTTCAGATGTATGGTATAATTTCCATCACAATTCTTTTTCTGTAAAGTATGAATGGGGCCAGCTAAATAACTGTTAGTAAACAGTGGCATTCTCTATAGCTTTTCATTAACTGCTACGTTAGAGCCTCAATCACGTGAGTTTTTAAGAGCTTCCAGTTTTCCTCAGTGGCTCAAATAATGTGTGAAATACTTTGGACTAAAATACCACTTTCTCCTTCAAAATTTCCTAAAAAGAGGGGAAATATCCATTCTCCATCAAATAAAGACTTAAATCTCATATCAAAATTGCTTTTCTCCTACAACATCTTCTCTACAAAAATCTATCAAAGGGAAAATTTTGAGTCACTCTATGTGGAAATAACTGCTTCTTTTCTTTCACTGTTATTCATGATCTTGTTCAGATCCAGGAGAAAATGAGGGAGCAAACATAATAAACTAGGTCAGCTAATTATATAATCACACAAATAACTATAAAAAGTAACAAACAAGAAGCATAAGGGTAAAGGGTTATGTACAGATTGGCGCATTAGGCCATAAAAGGTATTTTCCACTCTGCCAGCCAGCAATACTGCAAGTGTCTCTTCAGACTAATCATATTAAACTGAAGCTAATACATATAGTGAGAGAGGAACAGAAGAATTTATCTACACAGCCTAGAACTGGAGAGAGCATGAACTACAAATACAAAGTTTAACCCCCAAAATGTTCTGAAAGTGTATTAAGAATGGACAGTCTATACAAAAGGGAACATTTAAAGGAGAAAGTGTATTGCGCATTTTTCTGCAGAGGGGTATTTAAGAACAGAGGGTGAATGCTAATGAAACAAGGGAGCACTGGGTTGTTGCTGTTAGTAAATTTCCTGCCTCATGGAACAGCATCGTAGCTCTGGGCTTTTTCTTTGTAGTGGCTGTCCTATTTTGAATGCCTGATCTTGTTCTTAGGCCCTTCTCCTTTGCTTGAGGGAGTTTTATTTTAAAGGGAGATGTACAGGGCAGATTCAAAGAAGCAAATACTGACGTTCTCAAAAGAGTGATGAGTACAAGCCACAGAAACATCATTTTCTCAGCAGACCACATCCTTGCTCATTTACAATGATGTGTTATGGTGCCTAATGTGTTAGGCTGGCTTGCAGTGGGTTTGTCACTCCTACACAGTTTGGATTGAGTATTCAGGTCTCCATTTACCATCTTTGTTAAACCTAACTTTAAGCCTGTGCTTTACTTTCTCTGTATTAAGAAAAATGTCAACATTGTGCTGAATCAATACTTCAGTGCATGACTAAAAGCAGGGGTTTTTCCTTTTATTTTGTTAATTAGGGTTGTTTCAGACCTCCTGCAAATGGCACAGGTTTTTATTTCAGGTATCTCAAGGTATAGCAAAACATGCTGTTCCATATTTATTTTCCATACATCATATTAACTTAAAATAATCTTTAATATACTTTGATCCAGAGCCTGCCAAGCCGCTCACAGGATTGCAGAAAGGAGAGAAAGCGAATTTCCTTCACATCCTTCTAAGTCTACATGAGGACAAGGGAACGAAAGATCTGATATTGTCTCCATCTGGGCTTCTGTCAGTATTCCAGTAAATGTTGCAGTGAAAGTATTTTATAATTGTCCTGTGAATATTAATAACATTTATTTCTGGGTAGCGAGCATGGCATAAAAGTAGTATTTTAAGACTTTTGGTTCAATACATTATATTTTACTGAGATAATGTCAAAGTGCTGGGACATGGTACTCATCTTCTGTTGAGGTAATGACAAAAATACTCCTTTGACTAGCTCAGATCTTCAGGTTTTACCACCAGGGTGGTAAAACCAGGGATTGAGCCCTCCTTCTACTGCATGTTCTTCCCACTGAGTTAGGTGGTATCCACCAAGTCAAAAATCTGCCAGAATTTTTGTTTCTCTTTTAATGCCAAAATGCTCTTTTAGATTCTCACCTTCATTATTTCCACAGATTTTCAGAAATGGCGACAATTGTTGTACATGTTTTGTTTTGTTTTGCTTTCTGGTCTTCTGACTGAATTTTTCATAATACAGTACTCAGAGATCTTTACAGTGCATGTTAGGTGCTTTTCAGATGCTCCTGCACAGCCTACTAATTGCTAATTCTTTGTGACCTACATCCTCTGCTTTTGGGGGTTGTTTTGTTTTGTTTCTGAAAAAAAGATATAAACTCTTTCTGAGAATTTGCTTTCTGATGAAAAAGCTTTCCAACTGTTCCTTTCTTCAGAACACTTAATTTCAATTATATAATTTTCCCTAACTGCATATAGGTGTAATACCTCAGAATATTGCTACAGAATCCAACTTTTCATTCATTCCATTTTGCTTTCCGCTTACGATCAAGGGGCTCAAAATTCTTTTAGTGTACTGATTTTGTATGCAAAACTGCATGTGGTGAACAAATTATAGTCCTTGTATCACAGGTTTCAGAAAGGACTGCAAAATCGTTTTTTTCCCCTGGTATCTGAAATTATTTGATTTCCACTCAGAATATTTAACCCTCCTAAGCCATGTCTGCATGTTTTACATAATGATTATAATTCTGTAATGTTATTTTTGTGTAGACATTATACAAACCACATGTTCTAATAAAAAACACTGGCTATAGCTGAATATCTGCACCACTTAATTTTTCTGCTCTTGTAGGAACAATGCTTGTACTGTTTTACTATATTTTTTTGTGTTATGGTTTAATGTCTTTGACATGAAACATTTATTGCTATTATTTTCCATTAGAAGCTTTTTGTCCCTCATTTCATTTTCCATTGGCTATTTCTAATAGTCTTATCCTTTAATATTCAGCACTAAATATGGGGGGGGTGGGGGGAGGGGGAGAAAAATCACTAGGCTGAAACTGGAATAGTGTAGACAAGCCTTTTTTAGGAGATATATGATTTTCCCCATACCTATCATAAGCCTGTTGGTTTACAAGGACTAAAAACTAGTTAGCTACAAAAACTCTGTTATCAAGTGAGAACTTTCCTCCTTGTGATCATGGAGCCATACTTTGATTACTTAAGATGACCTAGAGAGGCACTGTGCCCTCCCTGACTCAGAGAGGTGGACCAAGGATCATCTGCAGGCTCTTTTCACACCACGATGTTCCTCGAGAAACCACCTTCTTCTACCATGGTTGTATCTGATGGCTCATTCAGGTTCCATGGAACCTTTCAATAGGTCAACACTGTGAAATGAGGAGGTGATGGGACAACTTTCTAGCCCTTAGGGGAGTGGCACAAGCAGATCTCTACACCTAGTACTGCAGGTTTGTCTTGGGGTGATATGAGGATCCTCACCATGAGAATCAGGGTTCATTGCATGAGCTCCAGCTCCCCAGTTCATCAGCGCAAGTACTTCCATCTGAAATGGAGACAAAATTGGGACTGTGTTATACACTCTGGAGCTAGAGAGGATAGGAGGATTATCTCATTTTTCTCTTATGTAAGGTCAATGTTGTAACAGTATTTTTCCAATTCATCAGGAGATGAAAACAGAGAGACTGCTGTAAAAATTGTTATTTTTCAGTGAAAAATTGGAGGGTCAACATTTTCAGTCACACCCCAAAAATGCACAGATTTCACCCAGAATTTTTTGATCTGATGGAAAGATAACATTTCCTGGCAACATCTCTGCTTGATATGAGCTTTATCTACCAAAATTGTTACTGAGACTTTACTGAGGTTTTTCAGATAGTTTGGTTTTTAGATATAAAACTCTATTCAGGGTAAATTAAGAAGACTTCCTGAAGAAAATACTGTGCGAGTTGCTTTTTTTTTTTTCAAACTACAGTACTATGTGTTTATCTAAAAGGACCTAATGTCTTTATAAACTAATTCTCAGTGACTTGATGCTATTTAAACATTGGAGTTTAAACCTGGGAGCTTACTGTAGTTCAGTTGCTCAGCCCTTGGCAGGTCAGAGAAGGAAAAGCTGTTTCATCCACCTTAACTTTTTACTCAATTAGAGGTTAAAAAAGACTGGATTCTGTCAGTCTAATATCTGTGACACCAGGCAGAATAAGTTTAGGGCTGGGAAATTACAGACTTTTCAGCAGTAAAAAAAAACCTAAAGAAAAAGAAGTGTGTCCATTTTTTAACAGGAAGGGTGTTGTACCCAAAGAGTTTCAGAGCATTTAAAAAAAAAAAAAAAAGAAACACTAAATGCTGTATTTGGCGAAGACACGGATTAGTTAACTGTCAGCACCTGGAATAGTTAGATTAATGGGCTGTAACTTCTACAGAGAAGTCAATAGACCTGTTTCACAGGTCCAAAATGCTAAGCTGATCTTTGCAAGCTATGATTTAACTGATATAACCCTATAGTTCTTTTTTTTTTTTTTTGGGGGGGGGGTGTAATGTAAGATAAATTTTTTAGATCGATTTTTCAGATAATGTTGGGGCAGAGAAGGGAGAAAGTAAAGTGTTTTTCTGTTACAAATGACCTTGGACACCTGCAGATGTGGAAAGGAAAAAGACATGAGCATTGGTGACATAAGTCTTTAGCTGTGTAGCTGAAGAACAGACCAGACATTGATGACCATTAGAAAACAGCTGCAAAAGCTGTGCTATTAACTTCAAGATCTTTCAAGATGTTCCCAGATCTTCATGTTACTGCCCTGACATGCATCTGTTGAAGAATACTTCACTACAAAACATCTCGGGTAACACAGTATTCTATACTGTTCTCTATTTCCATGAAGCTAAAAACCACCAACCTTTTCTTAGTGCAAATTTTTTCTGAATTCCAGAATCACACAGGAAGACATAAAAAGATCCTACGACTCAACAGAACAAAAACTGAACCCCAGTCATTTCTTTGACCTGCGCTCTAGAAAATAAGTGTATCCTGTGTAAACTTAGGACTCACTGTAACAACAATGCCCACCTCTGAAACTACAGAAACAAATCACAACTTAACAATGCAGTTGCTCATTTTTAATTCAAAAATAATTGTTGGGGGTTGTTTCCTTGGATTTCTTTTTTGGGGTTGGGGGGGGGGGGAGTTGGGTTTCTTTGGGATTTTTTTTGCTTTAGGTCTTTCTTATTCATTCAGCTCTTGCAAATCACATTGCATCTCTTTTATATCAAGCTTCATTTCACATCTTTACGTACAAGGTCAAAGGGTATAAGTCTAATAAGTATAGTAGTGGTTTGCCCTGTGGATATGCACTTGTGTTCTTGTCTTCCACCCCCTAGCTTGGTTTCCAAATGGCACCCAAGAGATTAATATCCATTTGAGTTAATGCTTAAGTTAATATTCCAGTTCTGGCTTCTGTACAATAGAAGTGTATGTGATACCATGGAAGCTGATAGTCCAAGCATTAAAGCTTTTTATTAGCTTTCATACAGTTTGCTTGCTATATGGGGTTCTTAAGAAATTGCCTTTATTTTTTATTCAATTTTGATAAAATAACATTAACTATCTCATAGTTCAGAACAAATCAGCAAATGGTTTTCAGTGTTTATATTCTATAGAGTAATTACATGCAGAACACAGTACATTTAAAACCTAAAGAATTCCACAATGAATAAAAAATTCCAAACGTATGATGAGATAAATAATTTCTTTGCTCACTTTAAATATTACATTATTATATACTAATGTGCTGATTATCTACATGGTACTCCATGTATATGCTTTGCAAGACTCTGAATAATGCCTGTGGGGACACTGTCTCTACTTAATGTTATGCAGAAGACAATAGGACAAGAAGAGAAAAGAATGTAGTGATGTTAAGCTATCTCACCCTTTTATGATCCTGGGCTACCTATGGAACCAAAAATACTTTTACAGCCCTTGGCTGAAGTCTCCAATGTTGGGGAATCTGCAAGAAGACTTAAGGCTATAGAGAATTTCACCAGTAGTATACGCTACAGCTTCAGTCTCACATAGCCTTCATATGCCCATTCCTACATCCATTTATAAACAAACTAAAAATTATTTAGAGTAACTAGATTTGGTGGTTACAAAACAGCAACGCTTATTACCCCACTCTCAGAATACAAATAAGAGAGCTTTGGGGGAAAAAAAAAATAAAAGAACTTTTCTCTTTCTTTTTAACGGTGTATGAAATATGACTGAAAAGGGATACACATTTTCATAAAATGAAGAGAAATTTGGATTTGGGTAACTTCCTCCAATACATGGAAACTTTTCCCTCAGGTAAAGGAGGTACCTAGAAACATTGACCCATCTAAGCAGGCCAGAAAAAAGAACAAGCTGAGCTCAGTTTAGGTAGAAGGAAGGAAGTTCTGAGGGGAAATAAAGGCTGAAGTAGACAAGTAGAAAGAGAAATGTGATTTCTAGAGCCTTGGCACTAAACATAAAAGATTTCTTGCATACATATGCTTAACTGCTAGGCATATGAATCCTAAAAAAAGTAAGTATGCAAGTTAACTCAGAAGAGTCCTTATATTTATCCATATTAAAAGCATTGCATAGATGTGAATGATTTTTATGCACTTTGATAGGAGGATGATTAGTTTGTTTTGCAACATCCAGTGGTGACCATTTGCAGGCTAAATGGTTGCTTTCTCAGTTGTCCTCCCTTCCCATTAAACTTGGGCTAATATTTCTGTTTTCAGCATTAGAAACTTTGGTAGAAGTTGGCTAAGAAAACCAGTTCGTGGCCTAGCACTGTACAGTGGGCAAGGTATTTGCTTATAGAAGGAAAAGAACTTTTTCCTTTCTCTTCCAGAGGACCAAAGAATCTTCCTGTGTCCATCCTGTGTGCTTTAGGCTATGGCTAGAAAGACAGTATTCAAAGAAACTTTTTTTCCACCTTTAGGTGCTGCTTCAGCCTGGGGAAGAGTAGGCTTCAGGGAGACCTTACAGCAGCCTTCCAGTACCTAAAAGGGGTCTACAATAAAGCTGGAGATGGACTTCATGCAAGGGCATGTAGTGACAGGACAAGAGACAATGCTTTAAGCTGCAGAGGGTAGATTTAGATTAGATATCAAGAAGAAATTCTTCGCTGTAAGGGTGCTGAGGCATTGCCACAGGTTGCCCAAAGAAGTTGTGGATGCCCTGGAAATGTTCAAGGCCAGGTTGGATGGGGCTTTGAGCAACATGGTCTAGTGGAAGGTGTCTCTGCCTATGGCAGGGACTTCCCAATGGCAGTGAGGTTGGAACTAGATGATATTTAAGGTCCCTTCCAACCCAAACCATTCTATGATTCCATTATTCTATTATTTTATGATTCATGGAAACCTCTATTTTCCCAGTGAAGAACTGATTTCAAGAAAATTCCCACTTCATAAAAATGCTGGGGAAAAAAAGATTCTCACAATATTATATACTAACAACTGCAAAACACAGAGTTCATTTCAATTCAAGCCAAATTTTTGCTTTAAAATGTAAATTAATTTAAATGAATAAACACATTAAAGCACAGACTGGAAAAAATGTCAAAATATTGAACTAACTTTTTTCAGGTGACTAGATTTTTACTTGAAAATTGAAATTTTCATTACTTTTTCTCTCAAATTCAAGACTGTATCTTCTTTTCTATCTCATATGAGAAGAAAATATCTTGTTTCACTCTATGTTATTCAAATCACCTTTTTTAATGGTTCTTCATAATTACACCTGGCAAATTATTTTTCAGCATTGCTCCTTTTTTTCAGAGTAGTTTTAGTTTTGATACTCAGTAGGAACTCTAGTTCCATCGAGTCATGGGATATTTTAGATTTTACCTGAAAGCACAAATTGTATGTCCTTGCTATTACTAACAAAGTTTCACTGTACTTTGTGAGTGAACATTATAATCACTGAAGACAACACAGCTCAACATCCCACAACTAATATAACTTTACAAACAGTATACAGGCCACACTGCACAAAATATTTGCATGGCAACACTGAAATGAAAAGCCTCACCTTTTCTTCCTACATGAGGATTATACTGTGCAGTAGAGCTATGAATTCACTTAATGTAAGAGGAAACCAAGATATTCACCTCTCTAAAAAAGATTAATTTGTTAATAATTTTCATTGGTTTACTTTTACTTTATTTTTATCTCATTTTTCAATAAAACCAAGTATGTGGATCAAAAGGTTTACAGCTCCCTGCTTTGCTTAATGACCTGCAATGAATGCCCTGCTTGGCTTCGTCAATTTACTGCCCATTGCAGAATAGTTCTCTTTTTAAAAAATAATTAAGAAAAAGAAAGAAAAATGCCCCCAATTGAACAAGCTAACATGCCTCCTATTAAGTCTATCTTCAAGCAGCTTGCATAATGACTTTCATTCAAGTTCTTAGAGTATTTTAGAATGGAATGGCTCATTTGAAACATGTGCCAATCAATGGGTCTTGAAGCTCCAAGATGCACCATGTGAGAGAAGAGAGTGCTTAACACCTTATTGAATAAGGTTGAACTAATGAAGTTGAGTTATTCAAACTGTTTATTCTCACTCAGCCGTGTATTCTTGATATTATTATTACTGTTACATATTTATTATTGTGTTATAAGTTATTAAGAGGGGAACAGAATGAAATGTATTTCTATTTTCCTGCTGCTGGGCATAGGTGCATTTCTAAGCTTGCAGCCAATGTTTTCTCTGTATAGATTCCCCTGCTTCCTTTTTAAGGGGGAAATTTTGGTTTTGTTTTCTCTTCCTATGGGTTACCGCTGGTTTAAATACACTGTATGGAGGAGTCTGTGACACTGAACTGACAAGAAATGTGAAGAAAGTGGTGCTGTACCCCATATCAATGTGTAGTAGAATTTTTATCTTTATCTTTTCTAATGTTAAAACTTTCTGAGGGTGAAGTAAATGAAAGCAGATACCTGGATTTCACTAACTTACTATTATCAGCATTTTCTTTATTTTCATTGCAATAGTTACATGAGGCCCCTTCATTGATTGCCCAGTGACACTACACCCCTTAGAGTGAGGGACTAAGCAGTTCTAAATATACTGTGATTTCCAAAGATAAGGCAAACAAAAGTGTTTTTAGCTCCTATGGATCGGTGGTTTGGGCATCTTGTTGAGAAATCCCATTATCTGCACTGGTAGTCTGCCTGCAACTATTTCTCCCCTCTAGAACTCCCCCGGATGGCTAAATATTAGACTAGACTTACAGATAATGCATAATCTACACCTCTTTTTTTGTGGACCATTCTGTAAGTAACTTATCGGAAGTCAGAGAAGACTTTGTAAAAAAGCAAAGATTTAACCTCAGCTTCCTAAGTGTCATTTCACTGTCCTACCAGACTTCCATGCCTACAAGAAAAACAGCTAATACATTAGGTTCTACCATTTGTTTATTTAAACTGCAGACATTAGTTGTGCCATGTAATATAAAATCTCAACTGTGGGCACAAAGAGCATTAAAAATATCTAGACAAATTTTTAGGTATAGAAATTGCCATGGCCCCACAAAAGGCTGACCAGGGAGCAGCTACAAGTCAGTGTGTAGTTAACGAGGACAAAGGTAAAAATTTACCTGTACTTCAAGTCAACCAATTATAAACACAGCATACACACAGTAACAATGATTGACTCTTCAGACTTTAGTTTAACTAAAGAGGTTTCTGTTTGGTACTTTAGCAGCATGAACCGACTTTCGAAGGTGAGAAAAACACAGTATGGTACAAACGTATTGCATTTTCACTGACATAACAGTACCTTTTTCCTTCCCAGGGTAAGAAAGTGAGTAGAAGTGTGAGGTAAAAGTTGAGATGGACCCATGGATCCACAGCGGATAGTATTTCAGTAACATGTTCACAGAAAATGTGAAGAGCCCCTGCAGACATACAATGAGAAAACAACCATTGGGCAGCAGTGCTTGAACTCAAGACATCTGAATTGTGGTCTGAACTTCCTTAATGCTAATATGATGAGTGATAATGTGAAGAGAAGATGGAGTTCTGAAAATTAAAAATTATTTTCCTTGTGTTGCTTATAAAGAAAAATTTCCTTAAGCAGCCTTTTTAATGGAGGTAGTATACTGGGTTTGCATGGCAACATTTTGGTAGTGGGGGGTCTACAGGGATGGCTCCTGTGGGAAGCTGGTGGGAGCTTCCCCAATGTCCAACAGAGCCAGTGCCAGCCAGCTCCAAGACAAGACCCACCACCAGCCAAGTATGAGCCAATCAGAGATGGTGACAGCACTTCTGGGGTAAGAGAGTTAAGCAGGGGGGGAAAAACCCTGCAAGGTGGCAGCCAGGAAAGAGGAATGAGAATACACGAGAGAAACAGTCCTGCAGACACACTGGAGCAAACAGATGCCCAAAGGAGGCTTTAACCCCAGGGGAAGCCCATGCTGGAGCAGGCTCCTGGCAAGACTCATGGAAGAGAGCAGCCCACATTGGAGCAGATTTCCTGGCAGGACTCCAGCAGGAGTCCCATGCTGGAGCAGACTATTCCTGTGGGAGGGACTCACACTGGAGCAGATCATGAGGAATTGCAGCCTGTGGGGAGGACCCATGTTGGGAAACTTCATGGAGGGCTGTCTCCTTTTGGAAGGGCCTGGCACTGGAGCAGAGAAAGAGTCAAAGGTGCTCCCCCTGGGGAGACAGCAGCAGCAGGCACAAAGTGTCATGGGCTGACCACAACTCCCATTCCCGGTCCCCTTGCACTGCTTGAGAGTAAAGGTAGAGAAATTGGGAGTTAAGTTAAGCCCTGGATGAACGGAAGCGTGGGGGACAGGTGTTCTTAAGAGTTGTGTTTACTTCTCCTTATCATACTCTGATTTGATTGGTAGTAAATCAAGATTTCTTTCCCCCAAGTCGAGTCTGTTTTGCCTGTGATGTTAACAGCTGAGTGATCTCTCCCTGTCCTTATCTGGACCCACTGTTACAACCCACTCCAGAAGGGAAGGTTACTTGTTAATAAATCCCTTGAGGTGGATTAGAGTGAAATGACACTGAACAATCGGTGTTTGTAAACATATATATGTAGGGTTTATTTTAGAACAATTTTGTTTCAAAGGTAAACAGGTATGTTGCCGTTTTCCTTGTTATCATCTGTAGTAACATAACAATATTAAAGAGGGTTTATTTTAGAACAATTTAGTTTTAAAGGACAGTTCACTCTAGAAAAATTTGGTTTTACAGGAAAACAGGTGTGTAACACTTAAGCAAACGTATAAGGAAGAGAAAGAGAAAGAAAGGATCAAGGTCCTAAGATACATATATCACCAACTGCTGTATCTAGTGATGAAACTTGGCAGTTGTAGCTTCCATGTCTGCTGGTTGAAGTGGTGCTTAAAGTTCTGTCAAAGCAATAGTTGTGATCCATTGGTGCTGGGGGAAGACCCTCCACAAAACTCCAAGATTATAGACTTCAGGCTCAGATGGGAACACTTAGTACCTCCTCTGGGGCAAGAAGTTTTTCAATGGATCATGTCATGGGACATGTCAGGAGTCTTCCAGTCTTCAATGCTCCTGAAAGGGTCTTCCC
Organism: Pachyramphus minor; assembly: GCA_013397135.1. Taxonomy (NCBI): domain Eukaryota; kingdom Metazoa; phylum Chordata; class Aves; order Passeriformes; family Tyrannidae; genus Pachyramphus; species Pachyramphus minor. The sequence goes on along the minus strand of VYXB01008912.1, from coordinate 488,326 downwards.
AGCAGAGTCATCATGTAAAGCAGGACATTGGCATGATAAGGATTATCCCTCTTTGCAGAATCTGCCTCTTCCCTTCAGTTTGTAGCTTCAGATACACAAGCTCTTTGGGGCCTGGGATAGTCGGATAATAGCACCCACTTATCTCATCTGAAGGTCCTTTCAAAGTAGGCATATTCAGGGAGCAGTTGGCTTTGCTGGTTGGGCAGCTGTTTCTTTTCCGTTTGCTATAGTGGACAAAAGGATTTTTGTAAGATTTGGTGATCTTACAATGTTTAAGCCATTAAGTATTTCAGTCTCTGACACCCATAGGTCTTTGGTTATATTTTCTCACCCTGTCCAGCTGAGGAGGAGAGTGATAGAGCAGCCTTGGTGAGCAACTGCAGTCCAGTCAGGGTCAATACAGTCATACAGTAGAGTATGTGCCCAGTTCAAAAGACTCCTCTGCACACTCTGGATGAAAACCTGCTTTGAGTTTCAAGTTCACCTTTCTTCATATGCAATTCCCAAGAATGGAACACCTGGGATACTTTCTGTGTAAGATAACTCAAGATAAGGTTAATTGTCATGTAACTTTGGATATCTGCAACACAGAAAACTGGATATGAACTAGTTAATTTAGGATCCTGTAGAACCAACAGAGAAATAAACACTACAGCATGATTCCTCTCATGAAAATGTGTAGTTTAGGATTAAATATGTAGCATGCCCTAAAGGGTTTGTATCTTGGCAGTAACTCTGTGGTGGGGGGTTCCCAATGACAAGCTCATATGAAGACACCTACCTCTGTGCAACTGAATTCCACCTCTGCATAGGCTCAAGGAGAAAATCTAACCCTACTCTATCCAGTTAAAAATTAAAATGTTCTCTTGCAATAGTGGATGAAACAATTAGCAGAATCTTCTTTTATTTCTTTAGTTAGGTTGTGAGGTTGCCTCATCTACAAGTTAGATCAGAGCTTGCATATTCTGAAAAGCTCTTGTGAAACATGTTTCTTGATCCTGCTACTGAAAAGAGCAACTTCACAGTCTGGAGCTGAGGCACTGAGTATTTTTTTCCTTTTCTAGTTAAACTGCAAACACACCACAACCCAGACTCCCATCCCAGTTTAATGTTTCTCATCACCTATAAAATTTGTATAGCAATACTAATCTTAGTTGTACTGTGAATATTAAGACCTTAATATGTAGATGTACTAATTCTTAGCAGAACTACATTCTCAAAGAAGTGCTTAAATATATGGGAATGCAACAGTCAGAGAAGAGAATTAGTGGATCCACTGATAAAAGCCATAATTTATTAGACTTTTGGAGACAGGACTACATAGATTTCATATTTTGAAGCAGGCTGTCTTTAAGGCATAGACATCTTATTCTGAACCCAACTAAATGCTTCCTTCACCTAAACCCATTATCGTTTCTCTTTTTTAATCTCTAACATGCCATGTAACTGTCAAATGTTTTCTACCTTCACATTATACCAATCAAACACTCTCTCTGCAATCTCTCTCCCCTTTACTGCCAGCCCTTCCTTCTGGAATTTCTTGCTCTGTGTTCACTCCTCATCCCTTCTGCAAAGGTCAAAATAATCATCTGATTACACAAAATCAACACAGATTATTATGAAAAGACTCAGATATCTTTCTCAATCAGTTACTTTACACACAATCATGCATTTTTATTTTTTTTTAAAAAGCAAACATCTGTAACATATCATGGTGCCTCTCCAGAAGAGTACTGTAAGAGTCTACAGAATGCAACACACTCTCTTCTGGACTGATGAGGGCAGCATCTTTCCCGTCATTCATGAGCCTATTCTGCTCAGTGCACTAACTCTACCTCTGAAATGTGCTACCATACACTTTCTGCTGTGCAGCACCAGAGAGAAAAGGACACCATGCTCAGGCACCATGTGCACAGTATTGTAAAATCCTTCAGTTAAACTTCTCCATCAGCTTTAATTTCTGCAGCTTTAAATGGGTTAGTATCATCAGTAAGCTTTGTCATACCACAAATATGATGAAGCATATTTATGCTTAAATATGCTTAAATATTTATGCATAAATATGCTTCGTCATAACTGCCTTTTCTCGGTTATTTGTGGATGGATATTTATGCAGACCATGAAAGAGATCCTTCCTTGTGACCTACCACACTAAAAAATGGAAGAACTGAAAACTGGCAATTTATTTCAGTTTTCAACTTCTAACCTTTTAAACCACTATTTATCTAACAGATCACCATTATCATCCTGTATCTTGGAGTCAGGGTTAGAACTAGATGATTTTTAAGGTCCCTTCCAACCCAAACTATTCTATGATTCTATGATCTTCTTAAAACGCCTTTGAGAAGGGCATTTTAAAAAGGGCTTTTTGGAAAGCCCACTATATCTAGTCCAACCCCGCTATGTTTTTTATTCCTTTAGAAAACTTACAAATTTCTGATTCCTGCATCACCTCTATACTATCCACACTGTTTTCAGCACTAATCCAAAACACAACCCTGTACCATCCACTCAGAAGAAAATTAATTCTACCCCAGCTAAAACCAGCACACAGGTTTAAACCATTAATTTTTAAATATTTCATCCTTAAATTCCTTTACAGATCTAAGGTGAATATGATAATGCTTTGGTTATCTGTGTATAGCAGTTCATTTGTTGTTCTGGTCAAAATAATTTCTACGGATGTTTCAATAGGACAGGTTTTTGAACCATCTCCAACAAGGATAATTTTCTTTGTGTGAAACAAACTTTTTCAGCTACTCCATGGCAAACACAAATATCAAAAGTTCATTCATTGAGTGGTTTGGTATTTTGCAGGAAAGGGATCCTTAAGCACATAGTTTACATTTTGGCCACCTATAAGCTTTGCAGCCAACAGCTTCTTGGAAACTTCATGCACACAATGTGTTTTCAAAGGATTTACTTATTAAATTGCATTTATTTATTAGTTCTCCAGCAAGTCTTTACCCAAAGTATTTTTATCTGACTGCATATTGATTTTTGATTTGCCACATTTTACATTTTTCTATGGTTCCTTATTCAGGGAGGAAGGATGTCACTCAGTCTTTTGAATTATGAATGATTCATTCTTTGCATGGGAATATATAGTTTCTGGAATGATATATATATATATGTATATATATATGAATAATCTTTTTGCCTTTTAAGTCGCTCCCTATTCACAATGGCTTGAATTTATTGGATTTTATTTTTTCTTCATTGTTTTGACAGGATATTTTTTAAGGTTTTATGTGCATTTCCTCTGACATTCCAATATTATATTTTTAAACAAAGCACATCTGTACATATATATATATCCTTTGGCTGCCTCTTTTAATTCCTTGTCAGCAAGATTCCCTTTTAATTTTTTTATTTTCTAGTTTTGGAAATTAAAACACTATGGTGTATTTGAGGGGTAGTTCTTTGTTTTCTTTTACTTTTGTTTTGTTCACTTTTGTTGTTCCTGCAGCGATGTGCCTTAAAATTGCTGGTACAAAGTAGTTCTTGGACAGCACTGCTTTGCAGAAGGACCTGATTGCAGATCAGGACGACCAGTTGTGCATTTCTGTACTAGCCACCATTTGCTGCAATCATTCACACGGCAGCTAAAAATCAAGTCACATTCTGAAGAAAGATTTATCCATATCATACAGAGGTAATTAAAATCTTTGATTATTCCTGTGTTCCTGCCCTGAGAGACCTTCTGATCTCCTAAAACATGTCACAGTCATGACTGAAAGGGTATGGGGATCGGCAAAACAGTTCAAACGTGACATTTCTCAGTTTCACCTTGGAGCTTCAACCCATGCAGACTCTGTGTTACTTATTGAAAGTTAGAAGTTAGCATAAATTATGCAGTCTTTCAGACAGTTGGCTATGATGAGCTGCCTCTATTAATTCTTCATTCATCTTGCCATGTGTATGATTTTTTTGCTAATTCAACCTTCCCATATTTACATGTATGAAACTAAGCCCATTCAAAAATCATATGGCCACATGGCATAAAATCTTTAACAAATTCTTCTTTATCAAGGGTATCTGAGAACTGTTGGATTATTAATGGATCCAGGTTCCCACACTGCATGACAATTACAAAGACCAAATATACTACAATTAAATCAATATATGGCCATCACCATTTTTGTGAAATTCCCATATTCTTCTATATGCCATCTTGAGATCAGTTACTGTGTAAACAACTAACATCAACATGAATTTGCTCATAAGAAAAATGTGACAGACAGAGAATTTGCTTAGCACAGGAAAATAGGCATGAGCTGTCTCTATTTTCAGGGACAGCTATTTGATTAATCCAAGGACATGCCATACAAACCATCCAGCTTTTCCAAAATATTGTGTGCAGTTATCCATGTAGATTTAATCAAAGCTTGATGCACAGTGACAAAGTAGTAGAGAATGAGCAATTCAATAGGAATTGTGTAAGAGTCCTCCTATTTTACATATTTACTAGTAGAAAACAATTTCCAAGAGATACTTTTGCTGCAAAAAAATTAATTTTAATGTCAGGATAATTTTTATTGCTCCTAGATCTATTCTTGTAACCAGAATATCAGATTGTTAGCTAAGTGATAATAATAATCAAACAACAATCTACAACTCAACTGATGCAAAACGCATGTAGAAGACTTTTACAAAACTACCTTATAAAAAAAATACAGCCGCCGTTGGTGAATGATGTGTAAGATATTCATATAGGGCTCTTCAAAATGCATTGGTTCAAGACCATTACTGCTACACACAGCTTTAGTTGAACTATTTTATTAATTTTCCCTTCTACAATGCCTCTTATAAGCAACATACAGACAGGTCCTCTGCATCATGATGTGCTTTGCAATTACACATATGCATAATAAATATACAAAACTTGACTGGTTTTCCTGCTTTGTTACACATACATCTTTTGGTCTTTTTGTGATCTGCTTCTGCTGCACTTACTGCAAAATTTGAGTTGTTAAAGGTCATTATATTTAAAATAATAACACTTCTCAATACATGCACTTAAATCCTCCTTAAGTATAGAAGTGAATGAGAGACATCGGGTTCCAACTGTGACAGGAAACATCTTTGATGACGTAGGGCCATGTTTATTTCAAAGAAGTCCAAGAGTGATCTTGGGAGGCACAGACAAATTTATTTAATACAGGATCAGACAAACTGGTAAAAAAAATACAATGAACAACAGAATAGTAGGAAAACAGATAAACATGGTGAAGAATAATTATCTTACCTGTTTTCTTTCCCCATACACCTCTGGTTGAACAATAGCCTAAGCAGATGGCAACATGCTGTTCCAACATCAGCAGAGCTAGCAAAACCTCATATCCTGTGGATTTGTGTCCTCTGTCTCCATATTCTCCTCTATCCATTTCCTAATCTCTTTGCTCAGACCCCATATCCTAGCTGCTATCTGTGACGAGAAGCACCAGAGCTCTGCTGCTGAAGCCACAGAGTAATGTCCCTGGTGACGGGCCACTCGTCAGGTGAAACGGAGCAGTTTACTGCTGAATTTGGGCTGAGGATGTTTCCTGGGTCTGTCCTTTAGCCGTGGTTTTGAACAGCATCAGGTGGCCCTAGAAGAAGCAGCAGTAAGAAGCGCTTTCCATATGTACATGTAAGCACTAATAAATTTTCATCCATTTGTTTGTCCATTATTGTTTTGGTTTGGTTGGCTTAGTTCCCCAGTCTAGTCACTGCTAGTTCAAATGCAGGGCGTGAAGGAATGCTTTCAGTGACACTGTCAGCTTGCAGTGAAAATGTTTGTGAAGGTAGAGACTAAGTTTATGAGTCTACCAAAGGATAACCACCAGTAGTTGTGAAATGAGATCTCTACCCTTGTTCAAATTTGGTAGTTCTTGGTCCATTTAAATATTATCAAGAAGAAACTAATGGACGAACTGTCAATTACAACACATAAACCCACTTTGGGAAAGTAAGCTATAAATTATACATATAACCTCACATATGGACTTGGACTGATAAAGATTAGGACTCTTCAGCTTCAAAAAGAACCATCCATAAGTGATATACAGTAAAGGGCTTTATTTACAGTGGTGGAACATGTTTAGCTGACTGTGGTGTGAGGGGACATGCAGTAGTGATATTCCACATTCCCCAGTGTACCAAAACATTCTTGCAGTTGCCATCAGTACCAGGACACTCAACACAAATACCAACCAGCTGGATTCTCCCAGTCTTATGTTCCACTTAAGACTGCAAGAAGCTCAAACCAAAGAAAAGGGTGCCCTTTCTCAGACAATACATAGTTACATTGCAAAGTTTGCTCCCTCAAGAAGGCTAGGTGCTAAAGCAATGACAGATATTATTCCAATGAACATCAGACATATGCTTCCACCAGTGAATATTAAATGCAATGGGCTTGACACGTAGCCTGCCTCAGGATATCCCTAAACCACGGGTGAGACAGCATACTCAAGACACTCTGATTCCTTTTTAAAAATTATTTCCCTAAACCTCTGTAAGAAGCAGTATACTGGATGATATGTACCTAAGGTCTTTCTTTGGTATGATTACTATTATTTTCCTACAGTTTTGTTGAGGAGTTGGAAACACAGACTTGTCTCAGTTGCACATTGTTGAATGGTGTGTTGTGAAGATAAAATAGTGTGCACTATAGGTATCCAGTGCTGGCTACACAAAAGAAATGTACTGCCATTCTGCCCGTAGGAAAGAGCAAAAACTGCACTGTGGTTTTCAGAATTACTCAGTTACTGGATTTGAGACTCCAGTTCTTTTCTGCCTCTGCCTCAGTAAGGAATACACATAAAGGGCTTTAACTGTCTATGCTAGACATCCTTTCTGCTACCTCAGAGAGGATCACTATTTCAGAGTCTGGATGAGGTCTAAGCCTTCCCCTTTTTCCCTGTAACCCTTACGGCACTGGGATTCAGCTGCACTGAACAAGGTAGAGGAAAGAGGAGGGTTTCCTTTTGAGTACATTGAGTACGGGAGAGAGGGAGGGAGGGAGAGAGGGAGGGAGGGAAGCCTATTTTATAAAGGGTCAGGTAAATGAAGGTGAGATGGGATTCAGATACAACCTGAGTGTGTAGGATAAGGATGAAAAAGAAGCTTGTAAAAGAGAAGAATATTTAAAATTACCACATAATAATCAACAGGAACATTTTCCTAACTGTATCTACTTTTCACATACTGGATTAAAAGAAAACCAATGAAGTCAGCACCAGCTGGAAAGAGCAATTATCCCTCCCACTTCCCCTATGGACTTCACCACCACTAACAGATGAAATAGTGCAGAGAAGGGTGGGGCAGCATTTCTGCATTAAGTCATAGCAGAACAGTGATAGTTCTCTTGCAAAATCAAGATGACAGCACTTTGGTATTTGTATTCAGTAATCCAGTTCAAAGAAAAAATGGAAATATAAACTGGAACAAGCTCTGTAAATGGCCTTCTTTTGTTGTGAAATAAACTCTCAACTTTTCATACAGTTTGCTGCAATGTTTGGCAGTGGATTTTGAACTGCATTTGAACAGAAGTGACGTTACCATTACATCTGCTTAAAAGCCTCTTCAAGCCTAGAGCTTTTGCCTCCTGTATTCTCTCTGCCTCACGACTAATGTTTAAGCTGCACAGCTAGTTTGTTTAAGTAGCTATTAAACAGCTCTTTTGCAATAGAAATACGCAAATATTCCCATAACCCTGAGTTTCATTTGAATGCTGAAGTTAAACTGGTGTGCAATACGGGCATTCAGTCCCATAAATTTGACATACACAATGACAACACCACAAGAACAAACATGTTAGCATGGAAGTTGTGGCACTTGTGAACCCGGACAAAACTGCTTGCAAATGGATTTACTATGAAACAGCATCAGTGATTGCTCTGTGTAGCTGTGTTTTACTTTGGATAAGCACTGCTGTCTGGAAAAGCAATTAGGGATTTCTGGATTTGAAACTGCTAGAGGCATGTCCAATTATAGTACCATACATTTAAAATGTCTCCAGGATCAGGCAGAGAAGCTGAGGGCAAAACACTGTCCTCTTCACAAATGACAGAGAAAGGGAAGCCTTGTTAGATGTTGTAGCAGAGGTTAGAAGACAGCTTCCTTGCCTGGGAAACATGCTTTGCAGCAGTGCCTTGTTACAGGGAACACTGCAGTAAATGAAGCAGGACAAAACTGTAGATGTATTAAAATGTCTTTTCCAGCTACAAAGGAAAGTTCCACAGCGTATCTGGTATAAGTTTTCACAGGACAGTGGTGGATGTTTAGTTGCCGAGAGCCATGAAGGCACTGGGAAGCCACCTTGTTGCTATGATTCATCACTCTGGACAAATTGTGACTGACAGGTACAAGAAGGCTGAAAACCAACGAAGCAAAAAGTTTACCTGGTGTGCTGAAGAAGTCAGGGAGGAGCAAAAATTGTTTCCTGCCATTTCACATAGATTACCTTTCAGACACTGGGACTTCATCCAAATCTTTCCAGTCAAACAGTCTTTATGTAACCTGGATCATCACCAAACCAAAAGCAGAAAGCAATTACAGAGTGAGAGATGGGAAGGCCAAATCCAAGGAAATGTAACATACAATGCCTAGACTATACAGTGTCACTGCTTCCTTGCTCTTGCTGAAGTTGTCAATATAAAACATTCCCTCTGAGGCAACTGTGGCCGAAGACAAATTTTACCAGATGATGCTGTCTGACTAGAGGCCTGTTATCAAGTTATGTGCAACTCCTGGTATAACACAGATGACTTGTTTTGATACATTGCTATCGCGGAGAAAAACATAAGATATGCCAGGAACAATTTCCAGCTGATTCCTAACATGCTTACTGCCTTGATATTTTTTATGAGTCCCTGAAGTGTTAGAAATGCCAACCTCCATCCTCCCACCAGGAATAAAATCAGGAACATATAAGCCTGGGGCTTCTCAAGACCAATTTATTTAGCTAAAGGACACAAAACACGCCATTTCTGCGATGACCGTAATCCTCTGCAGTGTTGTTCTCTCCCTGGTTCTTGGAATTTGCTTTCTCAAGATAGGAGAATAGCATAACGGTAAAAAGATGAGTATCATACAATATCTATATTATAATAATAAGGTTACATAAGGAAGGAGATTGTCAAACATGTCAGAAAGAAAGATTTCTAGATAGTATGAGTGAAAAATATAAATAGCAGGAGCAGTAAAAATAATTGCTGCTTATCATTAAGGATAAATGCCATTAATAGTCCAAAGCTAGTGTACACTTTAAGCTATTTAAGGCATTAATACAAGATTGTCAAGCAGATACAGATGTCATTTTAGTACAGCATAAACTACTGATTCCATTGGATCCCCCACTTTTACTGAGCAAGCTTGATTTAACACTCCTTAAAACTCAATGAACTTTCTAAGAGCCTAAAACACTTTTATTAATAGCTAAAATGTCTTCAGGCACATTGTGATGATATTCTTATCTGCACACAAAGCTTGTGGGGAAAATGCACCCAGGGGTATGTGCTTGGGCATATGTATACATATATATATACATATATGTATATACGTATATATATATATATATGTGCTTAGGCACACTGTTTGATTAGCCAAGTGAGTTGTGAGATACAGCAGAACCCTATTACAAGCGATTGATTCCTGTCCCCGTAATTCCCCATGCCTCCTAAACATACCTTGCAATCTACTATAAGAATGGCCTGGAACTCAGCAGAGCCTGGGAGCAGTGCCAGAAACCACAGGATACCCATCCATATGGAAATGTGCAGCCACCAATGCAGCACAGCGCGGTAGAGACGCCTGACATAAATCATAGGTAAGAACTAACAGTGCAGGCACAACAGTGGGAGCTGGCAGAGCAGAGATACATCAGTACGGATACACTGATGTAATTATTATTCCAGAGGGGATTCTGAGTGTAAGAAAGCCATTAGATGTGATGACAGCTTCTTCGTTTTTTTCTTACAGAATTTCACCATAATATACAGGCTAAATTTGATTGGAGATGGCAGGATATTTTTTCTGATTATTCCAGGCCTTAAATCATAGTTCTCTGCATGTGTATGTTTGGCTTCTTCTGTATAATTTCTGTGGGTAGTAAAGAAAGATATGGATAAATTCTGAGTTAAAATGTAGCAATACATTTATTGTTTCTTCTGTATCAGATTCTTTTTAAAAGCAGAAGAAACTGTATGTTATATTTGGGTTTCGTCAAAATTTCTATACACGTTTATCACAGTATGATTTAGTAAAGGTCTTTTCTTTCTTGTTTAAAATACTAACTTTCAGTTTTGTATTAAATTTTCAGGGTCTTTTCACCATTTTCTAGAGTGTTCATGAATATAGGTTCCAAGATTATAATCTGTGGGGATCCTTAGATATTAAACACTGTGAAGGTAAAACAAACGATTAAATTTTAAGAAGTCCTTCCAGCTATCAAATTAACTTTTAAGTAAAATTTTCCTAATTTTTATCACATCCTGTCTAATGTGCTAGCATAGTATCAACATTTAATAGATGGAGCAAGTATATTTTAACTCTATTTCTGAATTTCAGCAATGGAAAACTGTATTAAGTAGAAAATAGAAAAAAATGCACACTAAATTAGTATGAAACTGCAGTGATTCACATGTCCATTGCCCAAATTCTCCCTAAAACTCTTCTTTAAAAATTAAAGACTCTGGAGTTTCATTCACCCATAAAATATTGAGGAGGTCAGTTTTCACTCTGAAATCCAATGAAGTTATTTAAACAGGTTCATCCTGCCTGTATCACGGAAAGCTTCCTCTTCTGTGTTGAGACCAATCTTTCTTCTTCTGTTCCTTTTTTCCCATTCTTGATTCTTCATGACATCATGGTAAACTTCAACAGTGAACTTCATTCTTCCAAGCCTGCCTATGTGGATAAATTGTGACATGGGATATCTGTTTCCTCCAGTACCTTTTGCAACTTAATAACATTCTTCCTCTACTTTGTAACAGTATGTTTTTCTCTATGAATTCCTCCCCATTTTACATTTTAATATCTGTATTTCCTCCTGTAATCAGTTGCGTTCTGATCCTTAAACTTGGTTGCAGGTATATTTGAATGCTATTTATTTTCAAGTTCTTAAAAGCATCTTAATATCTCCTTTCCTCTTGTCTTTTTTTTTAGAAGTGCAACTTCACTATGATTATGATCTGTGTTGTAGTTTCAGCAAATATGCAACCTTCCATTGTACAAATACAGAATACAGAACAGTATTTCCTTATCACAGTATCTTCCACAGAACACACCCAAGACTCTTACCCAGGACTACTTAAGTTTGCACATTCTTCTTTTAGTGAACAAAGAACTTCATCAAATGTTTAATTTCTTAAGTCAGCCTCTATTTTTAATCCCCCCTTCTGAAACTTTAGCCTCATTTCTCACACTCAAAACTGTTTCTTGTGTGGGCATTTAATATCACTTGACTTTCTCTAGCCCCCAGCTGCTGGACAAGAAGGAGCTGGGGTTTCCTCTAGGTCCCATCTACCTCATATACACCACTTCTAAGTGGATGGCTCAGAAAACCTAATGAATCTCAATTAGCTCTATTCACCTATGTTTAGGCAACTGGGCATAAGCTCCTACGGGTGATGAAACTTGGGGAACAGTTCAGATGCCATGGTACATACTGGAGGCTCAGTTCAGTCTCCTGGACTTCTGTCTATTGTCATTTGAAATGTCTTACTTAACTGTGCCTGGACTCCAACTGCCTTTCAAAAGCATGGGCATCTCTAGTAGGTCCTGTGTCACACCTGGTGGCTCCATGAGAATGTCTCAGGCACCCTAGTGCATCTCAACATTCACCAGTGCTGAGACCAGCCGAATCAAGCTCTACAAATCACCCTTAGGCCTCACTCACTGCACTTCATCTTCCTTGGTTAGAGCTTAGATACCTTGGGATCAATTCAGTCCCTTAAGAAAAGGCACTTATTGCCTTTTGACATGTCCTGAAGTATCTGAGGCAAGTATCACAAGGATGGCAAGTATGGCATAGGACCTATAGGAGAAGATCCCATTACTTCTGGAAAATATACTGGAGGTCGACAGGTCATCTCTAATGGCTACAAATTCCTATGTTTAGGTGACTGAACAAAAGAACAGCCCACATGAGGATGTACCCTTCTACGATCTGTGATGGTAATCTCATGTCTAGAATGGGATTCATTAATTTCTTAACTTCACACAGAGCCTCATATCTGAGCTAATCACCTGCATTTCTTTCTGCTAAAAAGAAATCAGTGCTTTTCGGCCAGCTACATTCTCATCCTTAGGTGAGAAAATAAATTAGGCAAATCATGTAATAGAATTATTTCCACCTTGCCATTGGCTCTGATGAGAGCTCAGGTGAGTGGTTCACAAGTTGGGTTAAAAAGTAGTTCATGGAAAAAAAATCCATTGAGGCCCATTAAGTATTAAGACATGACTTGTTCAGGAATTCCCTGCTCCAAGATATCCTGGGCAAATTTAAAAATTTCTACCATGCGCTTGCCATCTCTTTTACACTCCCTGAGACTGCTGGTGACAAGATACTGGACAATTCAGGTTTCTTGTCTAACTCAGCACAAAATTTGTATGTTCTTACATTAATTCTTATCTATGTAAACCCGTTCACTTCCACCCCTGAAACAGTCATCTCTCGTCCTTCTGGAAGCCTGCTCTAGTTCCTATGATTTCTATCACGAGTATTTATCCTTTTGCTGTTGCAAGTAATAGCTTTCTACAGAACAAGAAAAGAAACAGTCCCTTCATCAAAAAAAAAAAAAAAAAATTGGTTGTAAAGAGTAAATTTATTGGGTTGGAATAGTTCTTGAGAATACTTTAATCTGTCAGACAAATAAGCATACACTCTCATGGTTTGTTTTACAATACTGAAAGAAAAGTGGGTATGAACTCTAAAAAGGCTAGCAACATCAATTCCAGCAACACTTGTAAACATCTTTTTTTCTTGGTTAAGGAGATGGTTTTATGAAAATAATTCACAGCACCTCTGAAAAACACCCCCCGGTGAAACAACTTGGGAATCTCTCTCTATATAGCATTAAGAGTGGTATATCAGGGTACAAATTATTTGAATATGAACTGTGTTTAGAATTCTTCCTGTCTTTTGCCCTGCTACTGATTTAAAACCCAGAGATCTCAACAAGAGACATTCTAGCACAGGCTAACAGTCAACAGCTGCTAAACTATGATTATCCTATCAGCACATAAAAAAAAATTGCTATCATTCAGGCAACACCAGTTTTTCCAGTCTGAACTCTAAGAGACTGACAATTCACAAACAAGTGATAGCCTTCAATCACCTGTAAAGAAAATATTATGGCTGGTATTTGACTAAGAAAATTAGTGCCTATAAGAAAAAGGCTAACTGGTAATTTTAATGAGTGAATGAATGAACATTTGAATGAGTGAATTTTAACGAGTGAATGAATGAACGTGAACAGAAAATGACCCACATCACCAGCAGAGGTAGGGAGGTACTCCATGATGTATGCAGGTAAGTATCTCATGGGAGGAAATTTAGCATACACTGGAGAATGTTGATCAAATCCTACAAAGAATGCCCAAGAGTGGTAACAACATTAAGTCAAAATGGCATACATGAATCTTATTGTTTTGTCTGACTTCATATGTCCCTTGTGCTTTCTAATTAAGGGCAAATAGTCTCTCGATGTTTTTTAAAATTGTTTTATGTACTTAACTTTTCCCTGGAGACACAAATTATGGCCACCAGATTAAAGTTCAGAGGAAGGTTGTGATTAAATGCTTGAGGCACTATAAAGTGCCAGTACTGGTGCTAATGCCAAGGAAAGACAGATCACAAGTATCCACGTTAAAGAAGGAATAACATACAGTTTGAATCCAGCAAATGCACCAGAAAGGACATAGGAAAAAGTCAGTGCTCAATTCTATTCATACTCAGGAAGCTGAAAAGCACGCACAAGTTTAGATTAAAGTAAACTTTTTTAAAAATCCACAGTTAATTGCATAATTAAAAGATAAATACTTTGAGGTCACATTAAACTTTTTGATTGACCCTGAGTTATCACTCCAATTACAGGCATTTCTAACAAAATGAAGTGTGATATCCTCAAGAGCTTGCAGTCATATGACACCGCTTTAGGCATCTGGGCAATATGTTACAAACCTATTTCATGTGCACTTCCTTGAAAGCTGGTGGACCAGCTCAGCAAAAACGTGGTCAACCAAAAAAAAGCTGAGTAGAAAAATCCTGAGACTCTCCACATCACTTAAAAAAATTCATAAAAGTAATGACACCTTTATACTCCATACTCTGACTGAAAGCTAGAGAGATATACACATCTTTCATGCCTGATCCGGAGCAGCCATCTGAACCTCCTGGGAAACATCCTGACTGGTCTACTGTGTGGTATTTTGGCTTAGACTTTCTAGTTCTCTCTGTAGAACGTTTCTGTTGGCATAAATTAAGCATTTATGGACATGTTACAGTCAAAAGGGCTATGAGTGTCCTCCAAACAAGGAGACCTCTGTTTTGTCTTACATACCTTAGAATATATTTTAGCTCCATGGTTATAAAACCTTATATGGTTCAATTTTTAATTATCTAAGTGATGAGGTGCAACTCTGTGATTTTATGAACGGTATGTTTTTGATCCAGCTTGAGAAGACAAAATGTATAGAAAATGTGTTCTTTTCATATGTTTGCTATTTTTAACACAAATTCACAAATTATTCAAGGATGTTCCATTACTGTCTTTCCTTTGAAGGATAAACAAGCAAGCCCACAGTAGGGCTATTTTATAAGGTTCATAACAAGCCTCTGGTTTAAAAAGAAGCCCTTCACACTAAAGTGGTATGGTGTGAGAGATGTACAAACTGAATACACAAATCTAAGTATAACATGACTCTCAGACACTTTCTCAGACATTGTTCAGTCCAGCTCTCCAAAACAAATAGAAGATTCATGAAACAGAGAATTTGAGAAAACAGCAAATGAATATTCCGTGTTATTTGCAGCATCAGGTTTGAAAGCTGCTCACCTCTAGATCTCTAAGATCTGTTTCTCCTGTGTCAGATGGGAATACAACAGACTGTGCAGTAAAGGCAGTGATCACACAGATACAGTATGTCCTTCACACTTACTGGGCCTGTTGACTACATTCTTCCCATCTGAACACAGCAGTATCAAAAAATATTTATGGGGCAGTAAGTAATCTTTGTGGATTTTTCCCATTCCACATAGCCCAGAATACTCTGAACCAGCTCCAGGAAAACAGGAGCTTGCCAAAACATTAGTTCAAGCAGGTGGTTCCAATTCAAAGGACCTTTACCTTCTCTATGCTTCAGAGGTTCTTGGAACAACAAAAACCTCACAGGCCTATGTTGGCAAGCATAAGATCTGAAAGGCAGATGTTATTCTCCCATCCACCCATCAAAATCCTTTTGCCAGATTAACCAGTATCAGTACTATGATTTAGCTTTTGAACTGGCCACATGGGAGGTCTGCTATAATAGGGCAGCTACAAGCCATGTGCTGCCACTTATCTTTGTGCCTCTTACTGGGAAAGAAAAGGGGAAAAAAAAAAAAAAAGAGAACCATTAAGAATGGTAATTTCTTACCTGGTAATTTGTTTCTCCACATGCCCTAATATGCAAACCCAAACACTAGCTAAAACTCTTCTTATCAGCAGATGGACACAGGGAAAATATAAAGCCCCTGGGGTGTCAGACTTGAAATACAGAGAGATGATCTCTCTGGTTAAGTTCAGATTCAAATTTCTAAAGCAATAAAGAGGAAAATGCCATTTCAGAATGTATAGTAGAAAATTTTCATAAAGGCAAATTCCTCAGAGAGAGAAAACAACACTTAATCGATGAAAAGATACTACAATTTTACAGGCAACTACTAAGCAGTGGGCAATTGATAAATATTTTTCTCTCTTTATGTCTCTCTGTAAACATTTTGATTACAAGATTGCTCTGTTCTCCTCCTGATGTTTTACCTCCAGCTTGAACTGATATAGGACTAACGATGGAGGACTGTTATCCCTTGATAATTTCTTGTTCAGATGGATATACAAGACATGCCCAGCCCACCCATGTAGAACTGGTAACCAAACAGTCGACCACCTGGTAAGATGACTAAAGCTTATCACAAAGTCACATGGCAATGAAAGATGACTGGACATCTGTGAAAGGATCAAGCCTGGTCAAAGAAATATCTCCTTTCATTGATTTGAAGGAGAACAGTATGAGCTGGAAGAGGAAAATCCAGGGCAACATTTCTAACAAAAACTGTTTAAGAAGGAGTAGGTAAAAATGTGGTCCTTTCATGCTTAGATGCAGCATGTCGGTGCTTTTGCCTTTAAAATCTATGTCAAGCTATTCTACAGGCAAGAATCCTCAGGAATTTCTCAAAAATGTTCTCAAACAGCCAGCACACTGAGTGAGGAGCTACTGAGAGCCAAGCAGTAAGAAATAACCACAACATGTGCCTACCTTACATCCATCCCTATGTAGAACTTACATTAGTCAGGACTGTAGAAAAGTTCCTCTATCTTTTGAAGACATGGTATTCTTTCTTGAAGAAATGTAACAGAACTCATGTGTTTGTCTGGAGTTTTGTTTTGGTGGTGGTGGTGTCCGAAACGGTGCTAACACCCACTTTTAACATAAAGTGTGGTGTCCACACCTCAATCGGAAGTTTCAGGTTCCAGGTCCTCCCAGCAAACAGTGCAACTCTCATGTCCCACCTGACAAATAAGGGTCCCAATAATCAACCACATAACTAACTAAAACGGGTGGCCTTTCCCTCTTTCTGTACAGCAAATCAGAGAACACTGACAGATCATGACATTATAATTCAGAGGCTATGGTGATTAGCAGGAAGTGGCATCTGTACGCTTCAGTCCCTGTTTCTAGAAGAACACTATTAAATGAGTGAAAGGCAGTCAACAGCCATTAAATTTTTCAGACTGAGAAGAGCGTTACACTCCCCATGTATGAGAGGGCCCTGAAGATTTGGTGATGTATCTGGTGTGCATGCATGCATGCCTGTATGTGTGTTTGGCACAGAAGCACTTCTGCCTCCTCTTCAGCTGTGTTTCAAGGGAAACCATCCTTTGCATTTTTTTAAGGTCTAACCCATTAGGTATGCTCCAAAAATATCTAACATATTGGATCCCTCAAGCATTTGTAGATGGAGCATAGTCTGCTTTCCCAACCTTCCCTTTATTTTAGGCAAGAGAAAGGTATTGAATTCTTTAATTTTGCTGTAAGTGTCTTGAGAACTTCACAGTCCTACAAGAGGGCATCTAATCAAGCTAGGCAGCAGATTAACAGCTGGCTTTTGGATCACCAGTTTGGGCTCAGGCACTGCAATTCCACTTAAGTCCTGCTGTAGGTGCTTTAATTCTTTTATTGCCTTCAGCCCTGTGATGATATCTATGACAGCTGAGATTTCGAGCTGATAGTGATGTGAAAAGGTGAAAAGGTTGGAGGATGTTCGAGTGGCTGGCTTAAAAATTGCACCAGGAAAAGCACATTCTCTCTTGCCACAAGAGCATAAGGTTGACTTGCTTCTCTCTCAGTCCTAAAACTTACAGAATCTCTGAAGCCTGACAAGCTTCTCATAAAATACTAGAGAGAATAAAAAGATGACTCGACTTTCTGTCATATAAAAGAAGTCCTCTGAAGGCAGAGGAAGTTTTTCCATTTTCAGAGGAAAAAAACATGGAAGAACAAGAAATTCTGGAGATAACGGTTTCTCTGAGGGAATGGAAATAAGGAAATGTCATAAAGAAGTGGCAGAAGTTCTCTGCAACTATGGATGGGTCTTCTCCTACCCGTCTACTCAAATTAATATTAAGCTCAATAGTGTACAGTCTCTGAGAGATGTCCCCCAAACATACCAGATTTTCTTTCTCTGTGTTGCCTTCTCAGAAAAGTGTGTTTGCTTGTTCTTTTTCCCAGAGTTTGTATACGTGTTTATTTTGCTGTTACTCTCACTGGTTTTCCTTTACTTTTCTTCACTTCCAGTCCTTTCATGAATGAAACCACTCACGCTGAGTGCTGTCAGCCCTCCCCTGTCTTGTAAAGGTTTTGACCAAAATCAAATTTTACAGAACAGCAAGTTTTCAGCCACTCATACTTTTCAGTTACTTAAATAGCACCCAGGTTTCTTTCCCCATCCTTTTTGTCCATTTAATAACGGTCTGCTTTCTACAGCAATAAAGATTCTGTAAAAGAAAGGTCTTGTTTTATTTCTTATTTAGACAGCTTTGAAATTTTAGAAAAGATTGAGGCCGTTTATAAAACTTCTTCATGGATGAAAAACGGAAACAGAGAGAGGTGTTTTCTCAGAAGATGATTGAAGAATTGAGTTTTCAGAGGTGAGTTTTCACAGAAAATGAGCTTCAGACAAGCTGAATGCACGAACTGGCTGCCACTCCAAAAGATGTGGGTCTTACTTAGGAGTCCCATGTGATAACTTAGAGTGCTGTATGTCTGTCTCACACAAAGCTGTCACAAGTTTTTAGGTCTGCAAGGATAGAATTCAACACCTGAATTAAAGGTCATAAGCATAGACACCTGGGTGTGAGCTAGCTGTCCAAGTCACTGTCATGGTCACTACAGGTCTTGTCTGTGCAACCAGTGAAGTACACAGACTTACTCAGCGGACCAAAACAAAGTACCTATTTTAGGGTGTAAACTCCTTTGAGCGTACTGGGTTAGCTTCAGTTGCATGAATAGGCATCTTGTGCCATTTGAGTTGTCTTGGCTAACCCTGTCTGGCCTCCAGTTGTCTCTCCAGATGTCACATGGTGCTGTATCCGAAGGCCCCCTTTCAATGTATGCAAGCACAAGGCTCAAATGGCTCCTGTGGAGGAACCTGAATCCCATCTCCACTGTCTGCAATGGAAAGTTAAGATACCTCACTCACACTCTCATAGCTAAATTTCTGTGCTTGAAGACAAAGCTGAACCTCACTCTAGGGGACTGCCTTTGAAATGCAGTGTGCAGAGAAAAGAACTAACCCTCTTTTAGAGTGGAAACATTAAAGGGACTCTCAAATACCTTGGGAACCTCAGAATACAGATAATTCATTTTTGTACTTATTTCTCAGACTTAAAACCCCATTTTTGAATATTCGGGATAAGCAGTAAGTCTCTGGTAAGGCTTCAGGATTCCTTCTGAGTTCTGTTTCTCTTATGACCCATCAGCATTGTGGCTGGACCTTCTCCAAGTTTCTTTGAAACATCTTCTCCAGACAGTGCTCCTGCTTCCCCACCGTACCCCACACGTTCCTGTAACTCCCCAAAGTAAAATCCCCATTTACAAATTGGAGGCATGGCTCCTTACAATTTGTTTGACAAAAAAAAAGAGGTGCTTTTAACAAGTACCTGTTCTCACACAGGAAGACTATCCCAGCTTCATGAATACTTACTGAGTACTTACTCAGTGTTTCTTTCAAATATGCTTAATTCTTAGGTGGATACTCCAAGCTACACTTCAGATAATCCAGTCGACCAAGAAAATAATAAGAATTGCACTTACCTAAACATTAAAGATCATTTTATCTTATAGATGACTTACTATAGCAGCACGCCTTACTAAACATCGCCTCCACCTGCACAACCTGGTTTACCTGCAGTAGTAGTTTGAGCTGTGGGAGAGAATACAGTGAAAGAGAAAAATGGCAATGCTGAACTGAAAGTCTTTTAAAATTCCCAGTGCTCTTCTTCAGTCTTTTCTTTTTGTCATCTTTCATTCATTTTGTACAACAGCAACCTTGCTAAGTACAAGCACAAAGCCAGTTGAGAGCGGCATCTTTTTAAATACAAATGATCCCTAAAATCATTTACCTAGGAAATCAGACAGTGAGGATTAGCTGGTATCACCCTCTTTAATGCTTGGGATCACATATTTAAATAAACAGCAATCTCTTAAGAGAATTAGTATTTGTGGGTTCTTTTTGCATTACGTAATTTAAATGACATGATACGCTAAGTCATAGGATATAATGAAAGCACACAGAAAAGCAGTGCCACTCTTCTGAGCGCCAGGACTTCACTTTAATTTATGAGTGCACGTACATGATTTTTTTGAAGGGTACATAGCCCCCTCTTAGACTCAACTGCTTATTGCTTTTACAATAGAACAATTCCTAACAAAATTAATTCATGCTATTTAAGTCTTTTTGCTGACTTTCAGCTTTTTTAAAAAAGTACTGTTTAATCTCTTATCCTCTTTTTTTCTCTCCAATTTCATCTTAAATAGCTTACCAAATCAAAGCCTATCCTACGAATGATGTCATAGTGCAGTTCAGCCCAGATATTTTTCTGCTCTCTTCTGCTTTATTTTTGGCCTGTGATGACAAATCTTAAAGGGGGGGGGG
>VYXB01008912.1:451767-467830 GCA_013397135.1 Pachyramphus minor | reverse complement strand
TGTCAGCCCTCCAGCTGCATTAGTGAAAGGGGACGCTTACCAGCATTCAGCAGAGTGAAGCGGCAGCGATGTCTCCATCGCTTTAACCTAGAAGGGGCACAGAAATGGGAGTGCCATCTTGGGGCATCCCGCTGCTCCCCGATGTGTGAGCACTGCCCGGGGCTGCAGGTGCCGACGGGCGCTACGGGGAGCGGGGAGCTGAGCACCCTCAGCCTGACAGGGCGGGCTGCTCCCGGCGACGCACAGGGCAGAGAAGGGAAGTGAAGGGAAGGTAAAGCATAAAAGAGGCAGGGCAGGGCAGGGCAGGGCAGGGCTGCCGCTGCCGCTGCCACCGCCCCCAGGCCGCGCCGTTGCCGCGGTAACCCGCAGGCGGGGCGCCCCCAACCCGGCAGCTGCCTGGGGGGGCCCGGGGGTCCTTGATATGCGGGCGCCGCGCCGGGGGTGGGGCGGACAAAGGCGGCTCCTGCGCCGGGAGAGGCGAGGGGAGGGTTGCGCCACCGGGACAGAGGGGAGGGGAAGCGGCCGCCCGGGGGAGCGGAGCAGGAGCGCTGAGTCCCGCGGAAGCCGAAGCTTTCCCTCCGCCGGCCCGCCAAGCCCTGGGCGCCAGGGGAGGGAGGCACTCCCGCACCGTGTCCCCCCTCCCGCTGGACGAGGGACCGCCCCGGGGCAACGCGACAACTTAATCGAACAAACAAACGGAAAAAAAGCTGAGAGTATTAGCTATACTTAATTTAGAAGCGAGATGTGGTCGTTTGGTGATTTTCCTTTTTTCTTTTTATTTTTTCCCCCTCTATTGGCTAGAAGCCAAAGCTCTCCTATTGAACGCCTCTCGCTGAATGGGAAAAGCTGCCTTGTTTAATTAATGTTAATTTTCCCCGAAAAGAAAAAATATTCCCATTATTTTAGCTGTGGAAAAGCCTCCGGTCTCCAGGAGAGTCGTGACAGACATCTGAGCCCAACCCTCCTTTCTTCCTCCCCTCCTCCCTTCATCACCAGCATACATAGGGGCAAACACACACAAAAGGGAAAGGGAAAGCTGAAAAAATGAGCAGTTACCTGAGAAACCAGATACGGTACTATAGGGCACCATGGGCAGACCCATATTTGAGGAATAAACATTGCAGAAGTAACCTCTGCCTTAACCTCTCCCTGAACCACGCCTCATTTAGTACAGTAATCCACCCAACACTGATATATACGTGTCTAGAGCATGCACAGAAAAGTTTGGGTAGCATGTGTAACATGGTGGAATCCCATATTAAATGTTAAAATGTCACTCTATTATAGATTATGTAAAATTCTCTCCAAATCCACAAAAATAGCAATAGCTATAAACCAGATAGAAGATCAACCATGTTTTCAGATGTGTGCCTTCCTGTTTCCTGTTCCTACGCTGTTTGAAAAATAATAGTTTGCTGTATGGAAAATACACAAATCTCTGTTACACTGATGGAAACATATCAACATTCATATCAACCACTGTTTGGAAGCACAGCAAATATGTTTGTACTAATTGTAATCATGAAAGCATTATGATGAATAATATGTTGTTATTTAGATGGTTTAGGGCATTAGTTTTTAGTTTACTACTATGAGTTCTGCGTTTCCTTTAAAAATGCTCAGTTTTGCTAGTAGCCTTGCTTTGTTGCAGATTTGTTGTGTCACTGAGAGCCTGCTTTTAAAAGGATTATTTTTCATGTCTGAGAAAAACTCTACTGTAAGTTTTGAAAAGAAATTACACTTCTTTCTTGACCTTCGTTCCACTTACACCTTTCTGTGCACACATCCTGCAATTGTAATGTATTATTCTGATCAAGGTTGTCTCAGTTTTTATGATGAAGCTAGACATGCATTTAGAAAATGTTCTAGCAATGCATTAACATGGAAATGTGGTTCCAAGTAGTAGGAACACAGTGATCACAAGCCCCACTTGGTGAGAGTAATCACTGTGTTTAACAGTATCGAGATCCAGATCATGTCTTAATTTTACAGTCCGTGTTTAAGTGTTAGGAATTTTCAGACTGAAGTATTTAATAGACTACCAGGTCTGAAGATGAAGTCAGAATTTGTAAGGGAGGATGTACTGTTCACAGCACAGTACTTTTATTTAACACTTAATTATGAAGCTGTGCACAGAGAAGCTTTTGAGATTGTTGCCATTAGAAACTGAGCCCTCATGGCTCGAGTTATGGTCAGGCTGCCGTCTCCACCCCCATCTTCCTCCTCTGCCCTCCTCCTGCTCTGACGACTGACCTTGCCACGCTTGGTTAAGCTGATCCTTGAGGTGCTGCAGTGTTTTACATTGCTGGGCTGTAAGGTTTAAGGTGCAAGCATGTAAGGGGTGGTGCCATCTGCGGGGACGAAAGTATTTTCTTTTGCTGAAAACCTGCCAGCTGTTAATATCACTGAGTATCATGTAACAAATATAAAAGCTACATATCAGCAAGAACGTCTCTTTTCCTACTGATCTAGGCTGGAACACAGCAAAGTTTCCATTTACTTCTAGCTATTGTGAAAAGAAAGCTCTATTGACCTATTTTGACACTCGGCCAGGGAGGTGACTCCATCAGTCAGAAGCTGACCATTTTTGTTTCCAAACTCACCCACCAGAATTTTAATGCTATGCTTTGTTTGAACTGAAAGGCTGTCATTTCAGTGCTTTTTCTCACCGTTGATCTCAGCCTTATGTATTTTACATGGTATTTTGAACATACACTCTTAGCCATCATTATAGCATTCTCTGTGTGAAATTATTTTGTGTGTAAGCCTGAAAAAAATTTCTGGTGAATTTTCATGTTATTCAGTGGCACTGAGTGATCTTTTGTGCAAAGATATCACAGGTTTGCTCTTTCATAACCTCTTCTTCCCAGGGAGACTCTGATCTTTCACCACACAAGGCATTTGAAGTTCTGCGGTTGATTTTTGCAAGACTAGGAGCAAGCCTTGAGGTCTCCTAATTTTACCTGTCACTGAGCATCTCCCACGTTGGGAGGCAAGGGTGTGTAGGGCACGGTGGGATCAGATCCTGAATTAATTCTCCTGTGAGTAATTGATCCTCAGAATGATTCCCACAGGCACAGCTTCCAAAGGTGCTGAGTGCTGATACACTGCAACACAATACCAGTTTTTGCAGATCAACAAAGGAGTGGTCACTCTAACCAACAAAGGGTAGGAAAGTGTTCTGTAGAGAACAATCCCTTAGCAGGACATTACAGCCTTTACTCGTGATTGTCAATAGGTCAAACTGGATCATTGCTGGCAGACTGAGGGACTGCCTGAGTTTCCTATGCATCATTTTTGCCAGACAGGATTCCCTCACGTGCATCAGCAGCATTTTTCCTATTGTTGTGAAAAGAGAAAATTGAGCCAGGTTGTCGACAATACTGACAGCAGGGGATTTTTTTCCCCAAAGGTATAAGCATCAATTAGGCACTGAAGCTCCACTCGCTATCAATCATTCAAAAATATCCCTCTGCATGATGCTGCCTGGCCTCAGGGCAAGAGCAACAGCTGGGCACGACCTTGTGCTTTGGTGGGACTGTGGTCCCTTAGCCCAGAAACCTCTACTGAAATTCTCTTGTCAGGGAGGGAGCTCTTTAGACTTCCCAGTCATTACTCTTTTTGAGAACCATACCACATTCAGTTTGAATATGTAACCAAGTCTTGGATTACGGGATGGGCATAAGATTTGTGCATGGAATCTCCTGAGTATACGTGAATGTCTCAATTGGGATGAGACCTGTGGTCTTTACTTTTAGTACCTAGAAAAACACTGTTTGGGGCTGATGCAAATGTATGTTAAGCAAACTATGAGAAATATAATTTATTTTTATGTTGAATCAGTTACTGAGCAGTGTGAGATGAGAGTAATTATTTTTAACATTACTTAAAAACCTATATTTTAAAGAAAATGTAGGAGTTCAAATATATTTGACATTTATGAAAAAAGAAACACTGATGATTGATTGACAGAACCAGTAGTTTTACAAAATACTCTTTAAGCACCATATCTAAAAAATACTGCAATTATCTAAAAGAAATCAAAGCAGAGGGATGTAAAGTTCAAATATGAAAAGAACTTTCATGGAGGTGTGGTGAACATATCCACTGATGTAACTTCTAGTGAGATAAAATCTCCCTTTTCTGTACTAAGCTTACAATCTGTACATTGCCTTTTGCTTTCATGGTCAGAAGTGGTACTTTTTCAAATGAACATCTTTCCACTACAGACACTATGTTTACAATAAATGTCTTCCACACACTAACTGTGGCTGTTTTCAGTGTGATTTTAAACAAGTCATATTTCCCAGTGCTTTAATGTTTTGTGGGACTGTGAAGGCCCCCTCCCTTTATATGAAGAACCTGGTAGCAGAGAAGCTAAAGCACAGCAGAGAGGCAAACTAAATTTATATCTGTCTTCATAAGATTTGTCCTTGGCTATTTAACATATAAAAACCTGTACATTGGAAATATCTCAGATATTTTACAGAAGTCAACAACATTATCAGGGTTGTGGTTCACAACTCTAGAAATGCTTGGAACCCAATCTTTTAATTTTTTGAATGACATGTCAAACACATTCTTATCACTTCAGATTAACTTGCAGTTCTTTTAAGTGTAACCCTTTAACATGGCCAACAGTTAAGCTTTCCAAGCTCCTGGGATACCATTGCTGGTTTAATTCATACAATAGTCATTAACATGCCTCATTTCAAGAGCAAAAACTTAACTGATGAAGAGAAATTCAAATGTGTGTTCTCCTGTAAGTCGTGTCTGTAGGGCACTTGGCCTGCTGGCAGTTGGCCCCTTCCCTTCATCATGAAACCAGGCCTTTTCAGAATCAAACTCCCAGTTCATGTTAACAACTTTGTTTGGCTTTTCAGAGACAACTGACCTTCTCGTCGTCTTCAGGCTCATATTCAATCTGCATTCAAAGACCTGAGAACAAACAAAAACTTGCGTCCTCTATCCAAAGAAGATGATACAAAATTGCTTGTTCAATTCTAGCTTGTTGAGGTACCTATTTAGATGTTTAATGCAGAATTTCTCTTCCCTAGCTTACATACTCTCTAAGCAAGATTTCTTGCTTTAAACCCTCTTAAAAGTCTTTCTGGAGCAGTTTGCCTACATATTGTGACATAAGTGGATATGAAGAAAGACAGTGACCATACTTCTTCTCCCTGTGAGCCAGGAAGGCTGGACAGCTACAAAAAGAGACTTCTGTCATCATGATTTTGTAGCATATATCAGCATGTGGCCACTCAATATTCATGACACTGTTCTTTCAGAATTCTAGATAGAGTGATTCAATGCCCATTGCAGTTTTTTGTCTTTCAAATACAGCTAAACCTTCAGAAATCTGATTATTACAGTAACCAGAAAGTTGACAGGAAAGTAATGGAGCTTGCAAAGGTTAATTTGGATGAAAAAAACTTGTCATGAATCCATGTTACAGAGCAACATTTTCTAATCTGTGAGACTTGCATATAATGGGCATGTGGTGTGAGGAAGGAAACTAAAAAAATTATGTCTTTCAAGCTGACAGATTTGATAATGAAAAATCTTCAGCTCCAAGTTTGGATTTTGTTTAATGTAAATAACTTCCTCCTGGCAAGGCAGGCTTCACAAAACAGGAAGTCATTTTCAGTCACTATACTAAAGTAATTTTCTGACACTAGTGAATCTGCATCTCTAACGATGCTCAGATTCTCCCTTGCAATATTCAAGGCTAGAGAAAGCCTACTGAAATGAGTGAAATTATTAGGATTTCACTGGAATACAGGAGAACATACTTTGGCCAGCTTAATCACCTGTGGCTGTATGAGTCGGTGTGCGCACTATGTATTCTCTGGAGTACAGAACCACTGTAATAACCTCATACCTTTTGTTACGGGTGTTCTGAAAGTGCTTTTGGTACACGCTGAAAATTTCTCCATACAGTTCTAAGAGCTTGTCTTTGATTCTATGAGAAGGATGCACACTGAATGCCTGCAATAAATTATTAACCGTGTCAGTGAGCCAGGTTTTTGGATAGCTTAATTTATAGTGAGTACATCTCTATCCAGAGGTGGCATTGTTGAAAATGGGACTTGCTCTTCTGTAAGGAGGCACAGAGCTCTGAGTAAAATCAGAAGCAGTTCCAAGCTGTGTGATTTTTGGGGAGAGATACTATAGAAAACTTGATATATTTATAATGGAAAGTAAGCCAAGTTGGTTTGGTTTGTTGTGTTGCTTTTTTAAGTAGGAAGCAGTATTGAATAATAGTTTACACATTTACTTAATCAGCTGCATAAGTAAAAGAAACCAACATAGAACATTAAAAAAAAATCTCAAAACTGAGATTTAGCTGAAGTGAAAGCTGAAGCTCCTGTAAACTATGGCAAGGTAGCATTTCAGTCACTTACCTAGAACTGTGTGAGTTAGCCAGGCTCTTCCTAGATATCAATCATCTATCCTCCAGACAGGAATGCAAAGGTATTATTACTCCTCTTTATAGGAGTCAAGGTCTCAGAATGGTCTTTCCCAAGACCTTTACTTTAGGAAGGGAGGGAGTTGTTTTGCTTGAATTAACATGGAAATGCCCCTCTGACATCCTTCTTCATCCAAGACAATTTCTGGAACACCAGGATGAGAAATTTAACTAGAGTTCAGCAGATTAAGGGACATAGTATGATAAACACTCACAAAACAGACATGAAAAAATGTGATTCAGTTAATTTTTGTGATCTGCTAGGTGCCAGATTGTACTTGACAATCTACACTCATTCTTTATGTCAGCCTGATT
The DNA here is from genome assembly GCA_013397135.1 of Pachyramphus minor. Taxonomy (NCBI): domain Eukaryota; kingdom Metazoa; phylum Chordata; class Aves; order Passeriformes; family Tyrannidae; genus Pachyramphus; species Pachyramphus minor. Next base: position 461,046 of record VYXB01008912.1, on the reverse strand, counting down.
TTAATGTTGTGTTTTTATCGTGAGTTCTTGTTGACAACGTAAACCACCTGCACGTAAAACCCTGATATTATCCACCATCACAAAGAGTGATTTTACAGTACATACAGTAGATTGAGTGTCATTTGGTATTAGTTTGGGCTTTTGAGAAAGAGCTTCATACTTACTGTTGCTTGTAGTAACTGTCATATACTGGATTATTAAATTTTGCAGAAATGTATTTCAGAAATAATATTACTGTGGATTCCAGTGAAGAAAGCACGTGCTAGCTTTTGTGAAAATTATGCATGAGAAGAATTTTTGTTACTGTAACAGATATAGCAATATACATAAAAATGTACTTCCCTTTATATACAAACATTTCTTTGTTTGTAAGGGCTTAATTTTGTGTACATATATGTATGACCCCTGTTTGCTGGAGAAATTATTAACTTTAGGATCAGTATCCTGATTTCCAAAATACCTGAACAGTCAGAACCTTAAATTGAAATAGTGAGGACTGTGGACAGAGAGCACCATCAAAAAGCCAAGTCCTGAATAATCAAGAAAAAGGGTGGGAAAAAGCCTAAATTGAGCCAGGCTACCAGAAAGTCAGAACAAGACCAACAGGTTTATAGGAATGTCCTGGAATAACTGTTCTAGGTAGCAACATATAGGCAGAGTGAGAAGTATTTATCACCATTGATAAGCTAAGGGTAGATTTCCTGGGGTTAGTGAAATAATCTCAGAGGAAAGCAGCTGGCTTGCTTGTTGAAGCAAACAGCAAGCAGAAGTAAAGGCCAAGGAGTTGGGCAGGTAATTGGAGTTTGACCAGGAGTTGTAAGAGCTAAAAGAGAGCTCCCACAAGCAACTACAAACAAAGGAGACAGAGACTAAAACAAGAAACACCAGCTTGCCAAGTTTTTTCCTGACTTGTGTAACAAGGAGGTGTCTGAGGCAGCAGAAAAGCCAAATACACATAGAATTGGAGGAGAAAGAAAAAATAAGAATATGAAGAAATTCATATCTGATCCATAAAATCTTGACAGACCTTTGAGAGAGAAAAAAAATATGTTGTATTTAGGCCTATGGAACTTATCTGAAAGAAAAATATTATCTGAAATGTAATATTATTATTTAACACTCTGGAGAATGTAAATAGTTGTAAAAGAAATTTTAAAACATGAGAATTAGTTTCTCCTGCAGTAAAAGACAGTGCAACACGGCAATACATATATTGTCTTATAATGTTGTACCAGTAGATATAAATGCCACTGAGCTTCAGAAAAGAAACTTAGGTCTGTATTCATTATTGCTAGTAAAACCTTTTTTTTTTTTAATTAGATTTTAAATCTCTCTGCGATATATAGACTTAAATTCCTGAATCATCTTGAATGACTCCAGTTACATTGCTATAGCAGTAGGTGTGATACCAAATCAGCCCTATTCTTGGGGGCTGCTTTACCTAGAAGTGAGGCACACCATGTTTCAGATAAAACCCGTATTCATATCTTGAGATCAGACACTGGCCTCCCCGTATATAACCACCACTAAATTTAGGAGTCCTAATCTGGAGTTCAGTTCCACCAGTGCTAATTTCACTGTTATTCTGCAGCTTCTGCTCCCCATCTCAGCTAGTGCCTGCCAGCATCAGTCAATGGTGAAGTGCTGATAATGCTGATAATGACAGCTTCTCAACGAAGTGCTCTGGCATGTGATAACTATTTGCCCTCAGTATCACAAAAGCTCAGACATCTGCTCCCAGACCTGCTGGACTTTATGTTTCCACAACACTAAGGACCAGGGAGTAGACCTGCACAGGCAATGTTGTAGAAGATATCCGTACAGTTAACTTGATTAGGAAGAGAAGGTAGATGAATTCTTCTTTGGGCAGCTGAAGAAAACCACAAAATTATAGACACTGGTGGTCACAGATGACTCTGATCACCCCAGTATCTCCTGAAAGGGTAATATGGCACAAACAGTCCATGAGATTTTTGTTTCTTAATGCAGGTGATCAATGAACCAGTGAGGAGATACTGGACCTGAGAGTCAGGAGCAGTGTTGGTTGCAGCAACTGTGAGTTGAGTGTGGAGTTAGGATCCTGACAGAAGTGAGCAAGATAAATAGAATGACAGCTCTGGACTTCAGAAGAGCAGATTTAGGTCTGTTCAGGGAGTCTGTTCATGGAAAACTGTGCTGCAGGGCAAAAGTCCCCTGGAGAGCTGGCTGATCTTCAAAGACAGCCTGCTCAGAACACGAGAACAGCGCACAATGTTCAGAAAGTTGAGCGAGTATGGCAGAAGGCCAGTATAGATGAACATGGAGCTCCTGCCTGAGCTCAAACACAAGAAGTACACAGCAGGTGGAAGCAGGGACAGACTACTTGGGAGAAATGAACAGATGCTGTTCAAGCATGTAGGAATACAGTCAGGAAAGCCAAAGGGCAACTCAAGTTGAAACTAGCAAGGGAAGAAAAGGGCAAAAAGAAAGGTTTCTTCAAGCACACCAGTAGCAGAAAGAAGATTAATGAGAATTTAGAATAATGAGAATGGACATTTCTCAGTGGACCAGGGGATCTTGTGACACGCGATATGGAAAGGCTCAGGTACTTGGTGCATTTTTTCCTGTTTTCCTTGGTAAGGTCTGCCCTCTGGCCCTCTAGGTCCCTAAGCAGTCTGTAGGTGGGAAGCAGTACCCACAGTAGGAGCAGATGGAATCAGGGAGTACTTGACCCACTTGGACATTCACATGGGACCAGATAGGATGCATCCAAGGGTGCTGGGGGAGCTAAGTAATGTCACTATGATGCTGGTAACATTTTTGAAAGGTCCTGACAATTTCAAAGTGGGGAGGTTCCCAATAGCTACAGAAAGTCAAACATCGCAGCCATAATTAGGAAGGGCAAGAGGGAGCATCTGTGTAACTACAGGCTGGTTAGCCTCACCTCAGTCCCTGAGACAGTTATGGAGCAAATCCTCCTGGAAGCCACTGCTAAACATATGAAGGACAAGAAGGTGATTGTGAGCAGTCAGCATAGGTTTATCAAGGGCAAACTATTGCCTGACCAATCTAATTTCTTTTCTATGATGATGTTATGCACAAGGGGATAGCAGTGTGTGATGTACGCTTTAGGAACCTTTTCCTGTAGTCTTCTGATCCCCAAACTGGTGAGATATGGGCTATATAAATGGATGATAAAATGTATGGAAAATTGGCTGTAATTGTGGGCTCAGGAGGTTGTGATCAGTAACACAAAGTCAGTATGATGTATGATGGCCAGTAACTAGTGGTGTCCCTCAGGAACCAATACTGGGACAGCAGTGTTTAATCACTTCATTGATGGCCTGGCTGATGGGACAAACTGTTCTCAACAAGTGTGCAGATGACACCAAACTGGGAGGTGCAGTCACAGAGCTGCTGTTCAGAAGGACTTTGTCAGGTTGGAGAAATGGGCTGACAGGAATTTCATGAAGTTCAACAAAAGTGAATGCAAAGTCTTGCATCTGGGATGGAATAAACAATGGATGGAATGCAACAACGCAGGCTGAGGGCCAGCTGACTTGGAAACAGTTTTTCTGAAAAGGACTGGGCCATCTTGGAGGACAAGAATTTGAACATGGGCTGGCAATGTGACCTTGTGTCTGGGAAAGCCAGCAACATCCTGCAAGACTGCCAGCAGCAGGTCCAGGGAGGTTTTTGGCACTTGTGAGATTGCACCCTGAATAGCATGTCCAGTCTGGGGTTCTCCAATAAATGACAGACTTGGACATATTAGGCTGAGTCCTGATGAGGCCAGCAAGCTGCTCTGGAGCTGAAGCACATGATCTGTGAGAAAAGGCACTGAGTGATGGACCTGTTTAGCCTGAAAAAGAGAGATCTTAGGAGAGATCTGCAACTAAAAGTTGTGACTGAAACTACCTTATCAGAGGACATAAAGGAGACAGGGCAAGACTATTCCTGGAGGTACACAGCAACTGGATGAAAGGTAGTGGCTGCAGGGGGGAACGTGGGAGATTTCAATTAGATATGTTTTTTCTACCATGAGGTTTGTCCAGTACTGGAAGAGACCCAGAGATACTGTGAGACAAACACTCCATCCTTGGAAGTGTTCAAGACTACTGGGCACAGATCTGAGGAAGCTGATCTGATTAGCCCTGCCTTGAGTAGAGTAGGTGGGTGGCATGTCACCCAGAGGTGCTTTCTGGCCTGTCTGATTCTGCAGATCCATAATTCTGCATTGCCTGGTCTAATGCTTCTACTATAAAATGCATAATGGGAGGAAAGGAGTAAGTAATAGAAACTTGATTTCAAAATTTTTAAGTGTAGATGGAGATACATTTACAGCAGCAACATCTAGAAATCAGCATAGATGGTTGCACAGGGTCACAAACCGCAGTGCTTTAGAAACAAATCCCAGGTAGTGGTATAGGGAGGTCCCACCATGTCATATAAATCTAATGTTGTCCTGCAATTTTTAGCATTGTGTCCATTGCTGGAATTGCTCCAGCAAACACCTGTGACAAATTACAGTTCCTATTTTTATCTGGGTAGCTGGAGACTCAGAATCCAGTTTCAGGCCCTGAAAATGATTGATACTCAGCCAAAGAACAGAGATAGCCATCCTGTATAGTGCAAATACACTTATTAATAGCGGAATATGAAACTGAACTGAATTAATAACCATATCAATACACCTGGTCAGGCAAGAAATGCAGATTGTTTTTGTGCCATCAGCAATGTTTGGGCCAAAGTATGCAAGAGCAAAATAAAAAATTAAAGCATGTCGCAGAATTGGGACATTCCACATATGAGTATAACCCATCTGAAAAGAAATATCCACAACAAAATAGTGGGAAAGGCTCAAAACTCATAACTGTCCACAGTGTACATGATGCATGCTAATTCAATCCTCAGTGAACTGGCATTTCTAGCGAGGCTGTTCCAAAATGTTATTAAGGGCATTGCAGCATATTGCAGACTGTGTTGGCAATGCCAAAAACAGAGGGAAATCAGGAACACAGAAAAAACATGAGACAGCTGCCAAACACTGATTTTCTTTAAAGGTGGGAAGCAAATATACTGGGTTTTTTTGAGAGTGAGGAAAAAATGTTGGCGTGTTTTTTTGCAATTTTGTTTATAAGAGCTGAGAAGGCTAAACATAGTAGTTGAAATGGGTTTAATGTATTCACATTCTGTGTATAATTACACTTGGGGAACATATTTGACAAGAAACCAATAGTAATACATCAGTGTCTGTCTGGGAGCATCTCAGTTGTTACTATGCAGCAACTCATGAGCCCTTGGATCTCCACAGTTTCTGTCAACAGAGCTTACACTTCTGTCCTCCAAAACCTTAAGTCCCTGCCACCTGAAATTTAAAAAAGTCCCATTCATTGCAACACGACTGGTAACTCAGAAGATTAACTCAGAAGAAAGGTAACTCAGAAGAGTGCTAAGTGAAGTCCTAGTTTCACTTTTACTGTTGCAACATGATAGTTTTCAGAAAGTTTGTCAATGAAAGAAAACATTATGAAGCGAAAAATGTGGGAACTATATTTTATAAGGTTCTTTTCCAGTTGGGTTACTGGTCACTGAAAACGTACAGAGGATTGTGGCAAGTGCTGAAGGGTTAAAATTCAGGTGCCAAATGAAGTAAAACTCTCTCAGAGTACGTGGTGCTGAGTAATCACTGGCTCACACAATAAAATGCACTAAAAAATTCCTGTAAGGGGAAATGGACTAGCCAGTAGAAAGTCCCACTGGGGCTAAAGCTCTACAAATTTGGAAGACAACTAGAAAGATTTAAGTAGCTCTTCTCCATTGATAAGTAGTGCCTAGAAGAAAGAATCAGAAATTAACTTTAGTTCTGACAGGAGCTGGCTCAGAATCATTTAATGTTTTTAATTCTTTGTAGTTAATGTTAGTAGAAGAGGCTGATGATTAAAGTACTATAGAAATTTGAGGAAAATATTACTTCATATAAAAATTAAAGGTATGGGTGATATGTTCTGAAATGAACAAATTTGAAAAATTAAACTATGAGCAGTTGTGACTGATTTAAAGTCTTGCATTCAGCTTTGCTTAACAAACAGCTCAGATGCTTTAAGATGTTACTGCTTCCCAGCTGTTTGTTTGGTCTTTTTGTAACAGGTCATCACCCTTCAACAGAACTGACAGGAGGAAATTATGCCCATGCACAATCTCCTTCTGCACAGGAATTGTACCTTGTTCAAGCCCACATTCTTTGGTGATTTAAGACTGGCTGTCAGCCTCTGTGTTAGCACAGCAGAGGCACAAGCACAGGTTCCCTTGTGCCAGCCCCACACTGGTGATAGTAATGGAGGCACAAGAAGACTTTTGAATTATTGCAGCATCATTTGCTCAACTACACCTGTCAGAGTCTCAAGCCCACCAAGAGACACTTGCTCTTTTAAAGGCTTTTTTCTTTTACGTGGGAAAAGAAGTCGGGGGACTGTGTTACAGGGCTGAGGAGGTAAGTGAAGGGATAACTGCTGAATAAGCAACACATAATTAATAGGACTATCACGCATGCAGAGACTACATTGGAAAGGAAGAAACAAAAGCTTTGGAGTTGGTCTTCCAAGGACTTTGGAAGATCTCAGTGGGTTTCAGAACATAGATGAGAGTATTTCCTTCCTTTTGTCACTCTCCTGCTCTCCCCCGTTCAAATTCCTAGGAGGACACCCTTCATCCACAAATAGGAACTGCTTTGGAACAGGACAGAGTTACTGCGCTATAGGAGGAGAGCAAGTGAAGCAGCAGGTAGCATTAGGTCCATCCAACTTCCTGGCCAGAGCAGGAAGCACAGTGGAAAAAAGTGTAGAATCTTTCACTTGTGTATTAGGTCCAAAACCTGTAAAGTGGGAATGTTTTCCATCACATTTCTGTACAGAAGAGTTGGAAACATTTTTCTGTGCTTGATGAGAAAGGAAAATAAAATAGTTGTTTGGCCATTTCCCTCACTATTGGGAAACACTGGTTTTTGAACATCACCATCTGAGTTGTTTCTAACAGATATTTCACATGAAAATACAACTTTTGATAGTCTAGCTGTTGTTAAGTTACACGTAGATGAAGCTTTGATGTGAGAAAAACAGTAGGTTGACAAGAGATTCCTGGCAGCTTTGAAAAGAGTTCAAGCCTCTGGAATAAAGCAAAAAGAAGCAAAAATGTAAATTCCATATGGTGAAAATAGCCGATCTCATTCAAAAACTAACCCAAAAATACTTACAGGGAAATGAAAGTACAGCTGAGGCCATCACCTTCCTGCCTTAACAAGCCAGAAGGTACTTTCTTTTTTTATTTTCATGTTTCTCATAACTGTATTGTCAAAACTAGAGGTCACTAACTCAGACAGGCTGACAAATGCAAAATGGTGATGAGAGCAAATGAAGGGGGACTCTTTGCAATTAGTAGTTAGGTGTATAAAGTTTTTGTCTTTATTAGTGAGAATGTAATTTATGAGGTGCGGATGGAAGCTAATCATAAATCACTTCTTGCCATTGTCAAAAGCACTTCAGAAACACCCTTTCTACACCTTGGAGAACAGATATTTCTTTTTTTCAGATTGAATTCATATCTGGAGAAAAATGCATTAGTTGTCACTTTTGCAATATCAGGCCTCTGTAACTGACAATTTAATCTGGCCCAAAAAGTCATTTTAACATTTCTAAAATGCATTTATGCATTACCAGATATTTACTGCTGTGAGGTGTTGCTGTATCCATAAGATGCAAGAGGCCAGTGTGAGAACTCAAACTGCAGAAGTGTCCAGAACAGGTATCCAGCCCTGATTCAAAAGGTCAGACATCCCTGACACAGAGGTTTGGCAGAAGTGTAACAAAACAAAATCTTAAGGCAGACTGTGTGTCTGTTGACCTGATAAAGAAAAAATACCAAACTGTCTGATCTCAGATGCAATTTGGATTACTGGTGTGGGTGAGATACAAAGAAAGTACTAATTCTACTGTTGTGTTACAAGATCCAAAATAAAAGCACAAAATAATGAATATATAGTAATAGTGTATTGCCAGCTATTGCTATTGATTTATGGATTATCCTCACAATATTAGTTGAGATTTTCTCTAAATACAGCAAAATAATGTTTCCAAGATGTTGCACAAAAAGTATTTTAAAAACCACAAAAAGGGAACTTAGGCATTGGAAATATAAGAAATGAAAAGGAAGTGTTTTAAAGTTTGTTGTGTATGCCAAAAATACAGGCCAAGTCAAATGAAAGAGCTCTTATTGGCACTACAGAAATTTTTGAACCCCTTGAGCAACATAGGCATAGATTTGTTTATGCTGGCTGAAGACTAATATTCGTCTTAACTTGCTATTTTCACTTTCTTCTGATAGCTTTACTAGAATATATTGCAACTAAGTAGGCAATTATTCAGAACAAATTATCTTCTAGTGTAGAAAGAATCAAACGCAAGCCACAAAAATTAGTAGATAACTTAAAGAATTTTTTGGGGGCGTTGGGTCATGTAACTGCCAGTGTTTGTTATATTAAATCTAAACTGTTGTTAGAAAACAATATCAAAATAATAAGGCACTGTAAAATAACCTGCAGAACCAGACTGATCTGTATTTAGATTAAATCATAGAAGGGCAGTGATTAAATTTAGGTTGTCGTTCATTGATATTTTACTTGACAGGATGCTGAAAAGTATTGTTTTCAGCAGTAACACAAAGAAAGGAGAGCAGCAGGATAAAAAGACTGATGTAGAATCATAGAATTGATTGGGTTGGAAAAGACCTCAGAGATCATCAAGTTCAACCCTTGGTCCAACTCCAGTCCCTTTACTAGATCATGGCACTACGTGCCATGTCCAATCTCAGTTTAAAAACCTCCAGGGACGGTGAATCCACCACCTCCCTGGGCAGGTCATTCCAATGCCTGACCACTCTCTGTAAAGAATTTCTTTATAATATCCAGCCTAAATTTCCCCTGGCAGAGCTTAAGCCTGTGCCCCCTTGTCCTATTGCTAACTGCCTGGGAGAAGAGACCAATCCCCACCTGGCTATAACTTCCCTTCAGGTAGTTCTAGAGAGTGATGAGGTCACCTCTAAGCCTCCTCTTCTCCAGACTAAACAACCCCAGCTCCCTCAGCCTCTCCCCATAGGTCTTGTGTTCCAGTCCCTTCACCAGTCTTGTTGCTCTTTTCTGGACCCGCTCCAGCACTTCAATATCTTTCCTGAACTGAGGGGCCCAGAACTGAACACAATACTCCAGGTGTGGCCTCACCAATGCAGAGTACAGGGGAAGGATCACTT
>VYXB01008912.1:418477-451225 GCA_013397135.1 Pachyramphus minor | reverse complement strand
TGCAGCCCTTTCTGTGGATTGGGGTAACATTTGCAAATTTCTAATCATATGGGACCTCCCCAGTGAGCCAGGACTGTTGGATGATGATGGAGACCAGCTTGGCAAGCTCTTCTGCCAGCTCCCTCATCATCCTAGGATGGATCCCGTCTGGTCCCATAGACTTGGGAGGATCCAGATGGCTCAGTAAGTCACCAATTATTTCCTTCTGGAATACAAGGATATGACCCAAGAGCTGCCATCATAAGTCACCAATTATTTCCTTCTGGAATACAAGGATATGACCCAAGAGCTGCCATCACTTCATAAACTGATTCTATGCATCAAGGAATAATGGCCTCAGAAGAGAATGAGAACATCATTGTATGAGAACATCACTCTTCAAATATGCTGTGAAGGGATGGGTGACCCCTTCTTGCAAATGGTAGTAAAAGACACAGATTAGCAATCTTGACAGAAAATGCTGTCATGCTGAGGACACCTTTCTGAGAAGGTCTCTGGCATAAACCAAAACAAATATTCGTTGCTGACCCTTATGAGGCTGCTGGCTTTAATGGCTTTGGCCCTCCTTGTTTAAGGCTTCCTTGTGTACCCTGCCCATGGCCCAGGGGCCCCATTTCAACCCAGCCCCAGGCACCCAGCCCTGCCCTGGGAAACACTGGATGTGTCCCAGATTGTCACTTGAGCGTCCTGGGCTGACCTCATACCTCACTGGTGGCCACTCATATACCTGATAGTCACTGGACTGTCATCTCAACCCAACACTACTGACTAACACGAAGAAACTGTTCACGTGTTGGGCTTGTTTCTCCACTGGAGACTTGGTGTACCTGGCAAAAGTATTGAAGCATTTTGTGTTTCAAGGCCTCACTGTCATTTTGCTTTCTTTGAAGGGTCTGACTTCAAAAGTTCCTATGAATTAATCCGTTTCAGCACCCAGCTGAGATGCTTTAGCTGTGCTTGTCTAAGAAGCATCTGAGTTCCAGTATAATTGCCTGCTCAGAAGGTTTTTCCCTTTTGCAGTTGAAAGAGCCATGTCCTTACTATGACTCAGTTACCTCATGCATGAAAATCATCAGTCATGATAAGGGATGTGAGCTTTTTCTTGAAGACCCCCAAACTGATGAAATTTCAATCCTATCACTTTTAATACCACCGTATCTCTGCCACTCTAGTGAAACAGAAAATCTTGCCCTCTTGAAATTAGCAAAAACAACTTTTTGAGCCTTCAGAATCCCACACCTTTATGTGTGAGATCAAAGAGACAGTTATTATGGAATTCCTGTTTACCAGGTAGGCACTTCAGTAATTTTTCCCTGTCTTCAATGTCTTGAGTAGTTCATTCCATGAGTTCCATGAGGCACAATTTCCAATTGAATTATCCTTGAGGACTTTGTCTGAGATGTCTTTGATTTTTTCAAAATTCTTTACAAATTGTAGACATCAGAGCTGGGTTTATTTTTCCAGCAGGCTGACACTTGCAAGCTTCCTACACTTTTTGAGTATAAATTCTTGGGTTACATGTAAGAATTGCATTAGCATGGGAGAGTCTGTTTGACTGATTTGTTTCTCACAGGCTTCTTCAGATTCATTTCTTTCCCCATTATTTGTAGATGAGTGAGTTTTCCTATTACTATGCTGAAAAACATGTAGTCTTACAAAACTATTTGCCGATCTGTACAAAGTTCTTCGTGGTATTGACTGGTCACTCCCCTAATATCTTAGTCTTCTACAGACTTTAGGAGTGATATTTTTATCTTTTCTTTAGAGGCCTGTGATAACAATTTCAACAGCATAGAGGACAAAACCGTCTAGAAATATGCCTACTCAGCGAAGAATTCTCTCTTACAGTTTCTATTTTGGTCCCATGAAGTAACGATGTTTCCTATTGGCTTTGAGTTGATTTGGTTCTCAGTCTTCAGTTAATTAAGATCTTGAAATGTCTTCAACTCTTATACCAAAAGTCTGACTCAAAATGCAATAATTAAACCTTCAGTCAGTAAAGGTGAATTTAAGTGACTACAGATAATCCCAGTTTTGCCAGGGACAAGTAAGTTTAATGGCAGTGTTCTGCAGAGTTATGCAAGACTCCTGGAGCTGATTTTCAGTTTTTCTCTCCTGCTCATTCAGGTGGGGGAGGGGGGGAAAAAGAAAAGAAAAAATGTATCATACTTTGCTTCCAAGGTGGAAATATTTCCCGTAATTCAAGGAATGTTTATTACAAACAGCTAGGTGTAGCACTCTTGTTCGTCTTCCACTGCACTGATCCAATGCAGTCCATCTCACATGGTGGAAGAGGAGTGAAGGAAAGGGAAGAACTGTAAAACGTAGAAGATTGATTCCAGGCCCTATCTCACTTCAGTTCCTTAAAATCTTTTCATTAAAATGCATTGTGCAGCATCAGGAAAGCAAAGTCAAATTTTGGTGGAAGAAAATGAGGTATTTTTGTGTCTGATCCATGAACATTGGCCATTACAGAACAGCCACTTATCCAGAAGAAAAATATCCAAACAAGAGGATGGTTAATCTCAACGTGAGGCATTCCACATTGATAGTGTTTTGATTTGAGACCCTATATTGTAAGCACATCTGATAAATATTTAGTGGTTAACTGACCCTGAGGAAGCTGAGAAATGAGTCACTGAAACCAGAACACCTGTTATTTATGCACTCAGTTCATAGCCCAGCTGCAGGTAGAATAAAAAGCCTCAATTCCAGTTGCAAATGCAACATGTTTAAACACCTACATACACATGAATTAAGTAGATCATAAGCAGTAATGAAATCTGTTTATTTCTTTTTCAGAATATTTGGATGCACTTAAAATTATAATTAATTATTCTTCTACAGTATTGTGACGGTACTACTTACAAACAAGTCTGACCCAAGAAGTATTAGTACTATAATGCTAATATTAAAAAGCAGATACCTGGGAAAAGGCTGATAGATTTTTAAAAGTAATTACAGTGAAAGAATTAATGGATACCATTTTAAAAGACCCTAGAAGCTGTTTAAAAACATATGTCCACAGAGTTTGAAACTAGTTTGTAGTATATAATAGAAAATTTTCTATTTGGAAATGCTTACTGTTTGGAGGAGGCTGCTCATACCTTTCTTTGTGTTGGCATTGCATCTATCATGATGTGGAATGTTAAAAGAAAATAAAAAAATGGTACAATTGCAGTCTTAAGTAGTCAAAAGAGCTGTTTTCACAAATTTCAAAAGGGTAAAGTTTTCTGTTGTGTTTTTTTTAATTCTTTAGAAGCATTATACTCAATTGCTACCTGACCTTTCCAGAAGGCCTATTTTAATATCATAAAATCGTATCAAAAAATATACTGGCACATTTTTTACAGAAATAAGTATGGATAGGAAGCAGTTAAAAAAATGTACAAGTTAACTCAGAAAAGCTGAAGCCACTAAATCCCTGTTATGAATAATCAAAGTTTCAGATACTTTTTATTTATACCCCAGTTTTGCTTTAACAAAAAGGATAAATTTAAACTACAGAGCTGGGCTGCATTCCTATTTCCCCTCTACTGTTTTAAATAAGATATCCAAATTCTTTCCATTTCTCATGGAGCATTAAGGGTATATTTTCATTGTGGATTATATAGTATCAATTGGTAATATGCCATGTTCTGATGGGTCAAAAAACATCTTGTAACCTGGAGCAAATTTCAGATGCATGGAAGAAATTCTAGTTGAACAACAAACCATGAAAATCTAGGGGAAGTTAGGCCTCTTTGGCTGCAATTAAAGCATGCAGCAAATTTGTTCCACCAACAGGTTTTCCTGTGTTCAGTGATTGACAAGGTTTGTTCAACTTCTACAGCACTGTGTGTCCTAAAGTTTATGCATGAAATTATTACCACATATGGATTATACAGATGCTCTGCAAACAGAGAATACTAAAGTGATTAAGCGAATGAGGCAAAACCCAAGGACATAGTTTGCATCCCTCTATGTTTATAGTTATATTCCTCTCCTTAGCAGGAGACAGTACCTTTTTTGACTTCCAAATCAGTATTTGACTGAATGAGTATAGTATTAATCGCTTTGATAAGTCTCAGAGAAAAGTCTTCCACCAACAGGAGTTGTACCTTCTTACGCTGCCCTGCCACCAGCAGCATCACACAGCGTCCCTGGCTTTTCCCCAGCTTGATGCCAGTTTATCCTGCATATTCAGTTCCTTCACCTTTTCTGAGGATCCAGAGGAATCCTAGGGATGGCTGTGGTTTTGTAATGAAGATTTTCATTCTTAGGGTTTTCCCAAAAACTACTGACCTATTTCAAATCGGCAATTAAATTAGAATAAAAATTTCATTGGTCAGATTGACTCAGGCCAGACTTTGAATCAGTAGTCTCAGTACGAAAGGTGTTGTTACCAGATGACTGGTAGTGGGTTTTCAAAACATCCTACAAATAAGACACTAACTCATGCTACTCTCTGTAATGACACAGGAGATGTAAAAAGATGCACTTTAAGTACTTGGTTTCTGACTATTTTGTAGCAACCATGAGTTTCTCTCTGCAAGCTTTATGTATATCTAACAAACATCCTCACAAAGCCATATGTGATGGCTTCTATACATCAATATTGTATTTGTTGGGGGGGGGAGGGGGAATAACTATAGGCCAGTTTCACAGACAGATTAGTTTTTATTGCAGCCTTGAATTTTTGCTGCACTTTTATGATGGAAGACCATAATAATACGTCACAAGTATCATCAGATGTCACTGTCACTGTATGTAGAGTGCTGGATAGAATTTAGTACATTGGCTGTTATTATTACCATGAAAAATGCCTATTGCTTTGTTATTAAGGCACAAGGAAAGAGCAGCATGTGCCTGACCTCTGAACAGTATAGGTGCTTTCAAAATCACATTAATTTTCAGATTTTTGTTAATACAATCCCTTCATCCAGAGTTCCTATTGCTAGTAATGGGTATTTTCATACTTTTTTCCCCCCAAAGATATACAGCATAAGGTACATATGTAAATTGGTGATCAACTGAAGTAAAAGAATCACTTTCCTTTATTACATTCATTATACCTCCACTGAATTTGGGCATAGAGGCTGGTATCTACTCTGAAATACAGTGTTTTGTGTACAGTCTAAGAAAAGCAGATTATATAGATAATGCATGAATATCAACAGGTCTTGTAAGTATCCACTGACCAGAAAGACAACCTTGCTAGGTGCGACTGAGCAACGAATAACATTGCAAAAGAGGTGTTGTTTATGACAGAAAATGCCCTGACTTCTATTTTTGAGTCTATAAATACTTTTTTGATAGCGTTACGAAGTTTCATGGGCATTACTGGATTAGTGAGGTTATGTCACTAATGTGAACACTGACTACTCAAAGGAAGTAAATAAAGGCCATATTTTTAAAAATACAGGACTTCACAAAAATAAAAAAAGTTAAGTTCGCGGTTGGATTTTTGTTTTGTTGTTTGGTTGGGGGGTTTTTGGCAGATTAACACACTACCAATTGTTCCTGAGGGTTAGGACTACAGCCTAGGGATTTTGTTAAATCCCTAGTCCACATATCAGGATTACTGCTAGGAAAGATCTGTTTGCTATACAAGCAACTACAGGATGCTTTTCTTATGATAAAAAAACAAGAAGAGTGATGGGGTGCATCACAACAAAGTTGGCTCTCAGTAAAGAAAATACTACCTTTTTTCTCCTTTTGTGTGTTAAATATGGCATAATAGATGTGTGAAGCAAAGAGGGAAACCTGATTACCAAGTGAGGTTAAACACTTGATTTTGAACAGCCTGCCAAGATGCTATATAGCTGAAAGGTTCTTTATGGTTTGTCACAATATAGCAGTATGTCTTGTACATGCTTCTCCCTGTATTCACTTGCATAGGGATTTGAAATCACTTCTCAAATGCATGTTCTGAATTCTGCAGGAGTTTGGTGGCTTGCTGGCTCATACTTCTGATTTTTGAACACAGATGCATAAATCATTACCCTTTAAAGCTCCTTTCAGAATTTATTGGATTATAATTAACAAGAGTCAATTTAATAAAAGCAGGAACACTTTTTAAAAAACATTAAATCTAACCAAAATTATTATGACATTTAAGAGAAAAGTGCAAGGTGCTTATTGTTCCAACATTAATCATGTGCCAGCATGGAAGGGATACATTCCACCTCACTAGAGCTCTCTTAAATTAGTCATCACATCTCATCTACTCACTTAAATTCCTATTCAATCAATGGACAGGAACAGGAATTCTGAGGGGCACACCAGCACATTCTCAGATAGGTGAGATAAATACCTGTTTCTTACCAGTAGGTATAGATGGAGCTAGATGATGGGAGGCAGATGCTTCATGTATTTGTTCGCAAGTAGGGATCTCATGCTATTTGAGATCACTTATGGGACCCAAGATATGCATATGGAGGCAGCAGACGTGACCCAGGACTGACCCACAGAAAACCCCTCCATGGTGGCAGCTGGAGGCTAGACAGATAGACAGAACTGTTGATACTTTGGAGTTCCTAAAAATGCACTAAATCCGTGACTGTTGCCTCCAAATCATGTCCAGTGACTGTAAAGGGAGCTCAGGTACATCTAAGTCCCAGCACTTATCTGAAAGTATCACTGCCACCTCCCTAAACCTCTTAGGTTTACAGAAGGAAGGAAAACTCAAAACTGACTGAAAGTTTTCCCATACAGACACTCAGAAAAACAAGCAAGCCTGCATCAAGAGAGGATGGTGCATGCTGTCTCATCCGTTCTGCCTGCTCTAGGACAAGTGAGGTTGAGCTGAAATTATTCCTAGGGAATAAGTGCAAGGCTGATGCAGGGAAGACTGAAAAAACATATTATAAGCAGTGGTTATCACTATTGGTAGAGGCTGATGAAGGCAGATTAGCAAAATTGCTTGAAGGTACCCTGGATTGTGTGATGCCAGCAATGGCATCCAAAGAGAACACCACAAAGTAGATTTGGAAGAACAGCATCCTGCTGCTTCAGTTGGCTTCCGTTCCTAGAAGAGTCAAAGACTGTCTTCCTAAAAGCAAAAATGGGATTGTTAGAAGACAAAGGGGCCAGTCATGCTTAAAGCAAAGGGAAACCTACAAGCAAAGGACTGTTGTGGCTTCCTAGCTTCTCAGGCCAAAGCAAACTGAACACTACAAACCACCCACACTGCCTTTACCATGTCCCTCTTCCTTGGACCAAGAACCACAGGACAGGAAATTGTTTTTGACTTGAGCAATGGGGCTTGAAAACCAAACCTCTGCTTTCTGCAATCTTTAATTTACATGCTTATCTTACGAGTTTACCCTTAATGTGGACTCACTTGGCACTGGATTGTTTGCAACAGTCATTTTAAATGTTCTTTTATATTTATTCACAGGTATGAGTTTCATCAAAGATTCTCTTTATACTTACTCCCCTTGCCTCCCACCACCCTTGCCCTGCTTCCCAAGTATATATTTTCTCTTGCTGAAGAGCCATTTTGGGCAACAGATTCAAAGAAACGTTTGACCATGCCTACATGTTAACCCATCTTACAAGTGGACTTCCTTTTCTTTGAGAACCCAGTAAGATAACCTCTCTAAGCCCCCCGTATAAGATGAGCAGGAAGTTCCTACAACCTCTGTGATTTCATGCTACACATCAAGAAAATTTCTCTGGAAAATCTTTTTTTTCCCATAGGCATTTTGCAGGATTTCCCTGAGGATTTTTCATCATTGCCTTTGAGAAATCCCCAAAGGGTGTATTCCAGTGCAGTGCCCACCCCAGCAATGGGCACAAGTAACACTGAGAGTTCTGGTTTTCTGATAAGGGTAATATCAGGCTTCTATGTTACCAAATTATAACCTCAAAGGCATTTTTTTTAAGGAAAAAAATAATATTCACTTATTTGTCCCCTCATCTTACAGCTCAAATTTAATTTTTACCCTCACTTAATATATTCTTCATATTTAAGTTCTCCACGTATGTTTTCACATTAGACATGCTTTTATTTTTTGTTTTATTCTTACCAAAGCTGTAAGTTGGAAAAATTATTCATGTCCACCATGTCCAAACCTCAAATATTGTTATTAAACACATGCTATGTCCCAGTCTGGAGATAGCTGTACTTTCCTGAGAGGTCAAGTAATTTAAGTACTTTTGGGATGAGAAGTGCTGTGTATATGGTGTAGTGTTATAAAATGTTAGTTTATGCTTGCCTTTCCTTTTTCTTTTTCTTTTTTTTTTTTTTTACTGTAGACTCATATATCATGATTACAAGTTGTAGAGTTGTAAAACAGTTCAGCATACAGAAGAAGAGAAATACATTGTCAGTATTACCTCCCTCTCTGGTATTTGATTATTGAAAAAAAGAGGTCTAGTGGAATGTTTGGCTCTTGAAATTATGCAGCTATGTCCCGCAGAAGCTTAGCAGTTACGGCAGGGCAGTAATTGCATTTTGCCTGGGAATCTTTTTAATTATCCAGGCACCAAAAAAATAATGAAATTTTTTAAGTGGTGGATTCAGTTGGGGCGATGCAGGTATGAGTAGTCTGTCTTCATTAGTGTTTGTATTGTGGCATTGCCGTGGGACATCAGCAACGGGCAGGGACTGATTGTACTTGGCAATGAACAAACAAGGCAGAGTTTGCCCCAAAGAGGTTATAACCTAAATACACCAGTACTGAGAGGTGAGGAGAGCGGTGTTGCATTACACAGGATGTGGGAAGTTGAGGCTGAAGAACCCTCTTCTCCTGAAGCTGAACACTTCTAAAGCAGATTGCTTCTCTCCTGGAAATCAAGTCTTCATGTCACAGGTGCCCTTCTTGCCAGCTAGGGTAGTTTTTCCTTTGAAAACCTGTAATGTTCTGACTGCGACCTAGACAATATTGACCTAAAAAACAAGACCAGAAAAAAAGAGCAAGAACGGTCTGCTTAAGAGCTGTCAAGGTTAAACTCTGAAATGATTAGTCACTTTCCATTGCAGTCAGTGCAAACTACCAGCACTTCTAAAACATTTCTTTTAGCAGTCACTTACTTGAATAATTAACTCCTGTGACCCTGGCTTGTCACTTACTGGTTAACATGGTCAAATGCTATCATTAACTTTCAGCATTACATGTGCTCTCTCATACTTTCCACCGGCTGATGCAAATGCTCGGGCTCGAAGCTCACATTTCTAAATGTAGAAATGCGTGTGCGTGAACTCTTCAGAAGCCTCCTCCTGCACGGGCAGCTGGCTCTGGTGCCACGGGCTCCGTGTTTTCCCCGTCTTCTCGGGTCCCTTGTTTCTCGGCAGCCGCGGGGAAAACCTGTCGGGGAGAGAGCAGAGGTTTACCTCGCAGTGGCCTTTCTTTATCAGCAAAGCCAGGAAGCTGCACAAATCCCTGGCATGCATCCACCTTCGGCTTTCTGAGAAGCAGATAGCGTGTCCCAGCCTGTGCTTTATTTAAAGAGGCAGACCATTTGGGGTGAATAGTTAAGTGTGTGGAGCACTGGATATACTTGCCCGGATTTTTTTCTCCCATCCAGGGGAAACTGCAAATGGGGACGTTGCAGCGGGTTGTGGCTAACAAAGTGGTAAGGCCTCCTTGGGATGTTACTGGGAAATTCCAATTTCCTCCCTTTGGGACCACATTTTAATCCTGTAGAAAATTTTGTCTCAGAGAGACAAACACAGGATTTGATCTGAATGTAAAGTGTTCATTTTGCACTCCTACTATGACTAGGGTGGGATATTGTAACACAGCAAGCTCCCTCAGTCCTCTTGACACATAGGCAGTGGCAAAATATCATCAATCTCAAAAGGAGGTTTATTGTCTTGTCCTTTTAAATCCCTACCTTGCATTGCACCATTATCGCAATACATAAGGTAATGGCAGAAGTTGAATGAGTCTTGGGAGACTTTCACTAAGATTCAATCCAAACTTTAAAAGCTGCTACTCTGCATGTTTTTAAGCTACAGGAAATATGCTGTATTCAGTAACATCACATAATGTTAATTGCTGAATATTCTACCCCAGGGTCCTCAATGTCAGTGCTGTAGGTGACAGAGGTAAAAAACAAAACTCTGATTATTAATTTTGTCTGTCACTAGCAAAGATAATTCTTTGATTATGGAGGTTACTATGGGGCCTGATTCAGGGACAAAAAAAACCAAATGTAAACTCACCGTAATTGAAAATCTTTAAACTGCTCTTTGGTACATTTAAGAATTCTTGTGGTCCCTCTGGGAACAAAATCTAAACCAAAATCTAACATGAAGGAAACAGATTCGCTGTGATGCTAGAAGTGCTCTAATTAATATATCTGGTTTTCATGGTTATAAATGGGGTCTGTCGGAGGGTAATAATTAATTCTTAGTAACGTGAACTTTTCAAGGTCATTTTGCCCTTAGATTTTTGAAGACTTATCCAGAAACAAAACTGATACTGTAAACAAACAAATCTTGATTTGCTACACATGTGGTACAGCTACGTGTGTGTATTAGTGGGCTTGGCTCCCCTCACAAGCAATCATTTCACTTTTGATGCTCTGGCTTTGTTTGCACTCACTTATCTGTCCACAAATGGCCATGTTGATTCATACTACCACTGCAAAGCTACCCAGCCTCCTCATAGCCAGGACTGATCCACAGGCTGGGTTTGATGCTGGCAGCCACTCTGTGGGTGAAATGCACCCTTTCCTCTACTTTAATAGTCACATTTCTAAAATTAGGATCTACTTTGTTGCTGGAAGGGCCTACAGAAAGGACATGAAATGTTGAAAGGAAAGGGTGTTTTTTAAAAGCAATTGTAACACCAGGCGAGGGAAAAAAATCTTTTTTCTTCCCTAAACCACTAATCTCTATTCTGCATCTGTCTACTCATTTACCCTCTGGTAACACTGTTGGCTCCCCCTTTCCCAAGAGTTCTCTCTCTCTCATGGAAAAACTGGGCAGGAAGAGGTCATTGAAAACATTCTTGGGGATTGAGGCTACCAGGGCTTGCTGCTGTACAATTATGCAAGCAGATCCTTTTGAAAACAACTTCTAAGAAGGAAATAGGGAGCTTATAGTGAACAAGTGAGAACAGTACTTAGTGTAACTGTGTGCCTAGTACTGACTTCCCGGCCTTATACTTTAAATTGGGCTACACTAAGTTATAGCTGAAGAATATGAAACTGAAAGGAGAAAAAAATCAGATAACTATCTTTATGTCCATCATTTTAGCCTTTATTCTGTAGATTAAACTCTTAGCAGAGAAAGCTTTAAATTCCATAAAATATGCATTTAATAGTAAAGAAAACAACATAGCCATGTGAGCATATGTGGCAATCCCCAAACTTCGACTTACATGTGTTGTTACACAAGTCATTTTCCTGTGAAAATTTGGGCTTTTTTTGGTTTAGTTTTTGTTTTTAACATGGCATTCTTTTGAGAGGCTTGGAATGGTGAACTTAAAACTAAGCTAGGTAAACACAGTTATGGATCCTGAGTAATCTTTCATTGCCAATCAAAGTAATGACTTTCTTTCGCTTGCCATTTTTCTTACTCTCTCTCACTTTGATTTATACCCTGGAGTTTTGCTCAGTGATTTTTCAGAAGCTGCAGAGAAGTTAAAATAAACATGTTTAGTGCTGAACAGATTAATCTTCTTTTCTTATTTTCCCTCCAGTTCTTTGCCACATTCACAGAGCTGACATGCACAATCTCTGCCTCTGGATGACAGCCCCTGCCATCTTCTGAAACCACAGGTATCCCACACAGAGAATGTCCTTTGGGGGCAAGTTTCTCCTGTGGAGGGGAGGCAGTAATGTGCCCTTAAAATTGTCTGCCCTTTGGGTTACGAAATGTGTCTTATCTAGGTCACTGGTCAAGTTATCACATCTGTATGCGCAACCATCTCGGCTTGGCTGCAAGTCTGCTGGGGATAGTGGGAGGCTGTGCAGGGACAGGGTCCAGCTGCAAGGTCAGGGGCTGAATTTTGGAAATACCTCTGCTATTGACTCCGCATGTCACAGATTCACTTCAAGAGAAAAAGAAATTAAACAGATAATTTCTGGCTCTAGCACATATTTGTTAAATCCTTTTCTCCTCTCCTTTTACGGACTCTATTTTTATGGCTTCATGTTTTACCTGTTCAACACAAGTTCACCAAACTGACTGAAAAGAATATTTTATGTGCTGATCTTTCACACTGTACAAATGTTCAGGAACATCCCACCTCACAGTAATAAACAGGCTTAAGTCAGAGGGGCTACTTGGCAAAATAAGGGCAGAATTTTAAGATAAAAGCTTAAAGTGATCACATTTCTTTTTAAATGCTTTTATTTTTGTTAAGTTATATTACAAAAATTCAAGGTTAACGTTTAATAGACAGAGAGTGCAAGCTGCATGAGTGGAGTCATTATTACACTGTGTTTATCCAGTTCCATGTAAATTGATTTAAGTTTATTTTTACATCACTTCCACTGTGGAAAGCAGGACTTGGATCAAAAAACACCAACCAACCAACCAAAGAGAAAAAAACCCCAAAAGCCCACTGTTACTCACAGCTGTGCAGGTGACCCTAACCAATCATAGAATAATAAAATCAACGGGGTTGGTAAAGACCTCCAAGATCATCAAGGATCCTTGATCCAACACCACCGTGGTTACTAGACCATGGCATTAAGTGCCACATCCAGTCTCATCTTAAAAACCTCCAGGGACAGTGAATCCACCACCTCCCTGGAATCCACCACCTACCATTCCAATGTCTGATTACTGTCTCTGTAAAAACTTTCTTCCTAATATCTAACCTAACCCTAACCTAACCCAGCACAAAGTGCCCCTGTCCAAGCTGTGGGCTGCCAGCTTTTTCTGGAGTATGCTGTGAAGTCCACATTCACAGCCTTCCCCTCATCCACCAGGTGGGTCACCTGATCATAAAAGGAGATCAGACAGGACCTGCCCCTCCTAAACCCGTGCTGGCTGGGTCTGATCCCTTTTCATCCTGAAGGTGCTCTGTGATTGCACTTAGGATGATCTGCTCCATAACCTTGCCAGGCACTGAGGTCAGGCTGACAGGCCTGTAGTTTCCCAGGTCCTCCTTCCACCCCTTTTTGTGGATCAGTGTGACATTCACCAACTTCTAATCATCTGGGACCTCCCCAGTGAGCCAGGACTGTTGGTAAATGATGGAGAGTGGCTTGGAAACCTTTCCACCAGCTCACTCATCACCCTAGGATGGATCCCATCTGGTCCCATAGACTTGGGAGGATCCAAGTGGCTCAGCAGGTCACTAACTGTTTCCTCCTGGATTACAGGGGCCTATTTGGCTTCTCGTCTCTGTTTACCAGCTCCGGAGGCCAGTTGTCCTGAGGACAACCTGTCTTACTGTTGAAAACTGAGGCAAAGAAGGTGTTAAGTACCTCAGGCTTTTCCTCATTTTTGGTGACTGTTCCCCTCCATGTCCAACAAAGAATGGAGGTTTTCCAATGCTACTTTTACCCTAGTGATTTTAGATATTAGTATCAGGAAAATCTCCAATAATTGGGTAACACACACCCACTTCTGTGGATCACAGAATCACAGAAGAGAGTTGGGAGAATCAAGGCCAAGGATCATCAAACCCAACTCTTGGCCCTGCACAGTACCATTCCAAAGAATCACTCCATGTGCCCAAGAATATTGTCCAAATGCTTCTTGATCTCTGTCAGGTTTGGTGCTGTGACCACTTCCCTGGGGAGCCTGTTCCAGTGCCCAACCACCCTCTGGGTGAAGAACCTTTTTCTAATATCCAACCTAAACCTCCCCTGACAAAACTTCAGGCCATTCCCTTGGGTCCTGTCACTGGTCACCACAGATTGCCTGCGCCTCCTCTTCCCCTCACAAGGAGTTGTAGACTGTGATGAGGTCTCCCCTCAATCTCCTCTTCTCCAGCCTGAACAGACCAAGTAACCTCAGGCGCTCCTCATATGGCTTCCTCTCAGGGCTCTTCACCATCCTCGTTGCCCTCCCTTAAGCTTTCTAAGAGCTTAATATCTTCCTTATATTGTGGTGCCCAAAACTGCACATAATATTCAAGGTGAGGCCGCACCAGTGAAGAGCGGAGCAGGACAATCCCCTCCCTCGACCAGCTGGTGGTGCTTTGCCTGATGCCCCCTAGGACACAATTGGCCTTCCTGGCTGCCAGGGCACTGCTGACTTGTATACAACCAGGACCCACATGCCCCTTTCTGTGGCACTGCTTTCCAGCATCTCATTCCCCAGCCTGTATGAACATCCAGGGTTGCCCCATCCCAGGTACAGAATCCAGCACTTTCCCTTGTTGAGCTTCATATGGTTAGTGAAGCCCCCTAATTTGTCAAGGTCTCTGTGCAGGGCCTCCCTGGCTTGGACGGAGTCAGCAGCTCCTGCCAGTTTTGTGTCATCTGCAAACTTGCTTAGTATCCCTTCCAGTCCTGCATCCAAGTGACTTATGAAAATGTTGAATGCCTCTCTTCTCCTTTGCTTTGTCTGGCTTACGGGTTCTTTGTATTTTTGGTCTTTTTCATTAACAAACAAGTGGCATATTTCACTCCCACCTAGTACTGTGCTTTCCTGTCTATATGCCTTCATGTAAAAAAAACCACTGAATCAATGCCTTGCCAATGTGTCTGAAGGTAAAAAAAACAACTCTAAAAATGCTGACATTTATTTGTTTTCTCAAAACAAACCTTGTGCCTGTAATGTTAGAAGCTCTGATTGCCTAGGGAATTTCTTCCTCTGACTGTGTGAAAGTTGACAATAAAAAGAATTCCTGAATTCTTCTTATGGGGAAGTATTTTTTTTTTTCCTCTTCACTAAATTGTTTCGTTATGAATCAAGGTTGTAACTAGAATTACAAAGCAGCAAAAGGAGGTGGGGCTTTAATTCAGGCCCTGTTTTGCCCTGAGACCTCAGGGCCTGGCTCACCACCCTGTATCCTGGGACATTCCTGCTGCTGCAGATGTGGTGACAGCTTTGCCTCCATCTGAGAGGAATCCGCTGGGCCCAGTAATGACAAGGGGAGGACCCTGGGACCAAAAGGATAGGACCAGAGAAGCTGCTGCTGTAGGATAAGGCTCCTGGGGTTAGAGGTGCGTAAAAGGCTTTGAAGATGCCTTCTTCCTTTTCCATGGGTCCAAAGCCTATGCTGGTGCTTGATAACTTGCAGGTATCACTGCAACAGGAGAGGCAAGAGGAAAAAGACTATCTTAAAAAGCCTTCATTGACCCTCCTATATCATCTAATCCTGCACTGAAATCAAATATTTTCATAGAATCATTGGATTGTTTTGGTTGGAAAATACTACAATATCATTGAGTCCAGCCACTGCCAAGTTCACCACTAAACCACATCCCTAAGCACATCTACTCATCCTTCAAATGCCTCCAGGGATGGAGGCACCCACTTCCCTGGGCAGCCTTTTGGTGAAGGAATTTTTCCTAAGAACCAATCTAAACGTCCCCTGGGGAAACTTGAGGCCATTTCCCCTTGTCCTATAATTTATTTGTACCTTGCTACAACCTCCTTTCAGGTAGTTGTAGAGACTGATAAGGTCTCCCAAGATCCTTCTTTTCTCCAAGCTAAAACTGTCAACTTGTCTTAAGCTAAAACAAGGAAAAACAATCTAACTTTCTTGGATTGGATCAGAAGATAGATTGGAACTGTGTTTTGGTGTTACATATGCCAATACGTATATATGAAATACATACTGAAGCTTGGAAACTGGGCACTGGGGTCCTCTCCCAACAGTGTGACTGTGCAGAGGGGGCTGTGTTGCAGCTCTGAGACCTGCTGGGAGTCAACGGGCTTGGCAGCAGTGTTACTGGCAGTGTTGCCACCCCAGGATCACCACAGGTGTAGAACCAAAGCCAGAATGGAAAATGTCCTACATACAGGCTTTGGGGAGCCACTGCTCTGGCATGTGTACAGCATCTCTCCCTTCTGCAGGGCACTGCGTGTGTACCAGCGCTGGCTGCTCTGGGTGACAGAGCAGCCAGGTAGAGTAGGGGCTCAGTCTCGGCTGCTGGATAGTGGTGTCTCACCATTCACAAGTTACTAATATTTTATGTAAAGCACATGTGGCTTCTTGTGACTTCATCTGAACCCTTGCCATGTGAGGTCTGAGGTGGAAGCTTCTGTTATTGCTGGTACTTTTCCCATAGGGTCTGACATAAATCAAGAACTGAAAATGAGGTGGGATACCCATGGTTTCTAACTTTCTTTGCAAAAACAGGGTGTAATGTGCTGAAGAGGGAGTGTCAGTTTTTGGCTTTCTTAAATTTCCTGTCTATTGTTGATTTATATCAGAGCCTTAAAGCTATTTAAACAAAGTGTTTTGTCGGTATTTCCTTAGTATAAATGAGTGAAAGGGATAACGTATTTCATGGAAGCTTATGCCTGTATTCTTCTCAGAAAGACTCAAGGGGTTCTTTTGGCATCAGCACGGTCCTTAAGATGTGTAGTACATATCAGGTAGACTTTGTGGCTCCTGGAGGTTTGTCATGCTGTCTTCCTTTAAGCAGATACCTATAGTATTTTGTGTATGGCCTATTTACAAAATTCAGTGTATTTATGCTATATACCTAACCATGCTCTGTAAAACTCCCTGGTCTCTTTCATAAAACATTTACTTGGGATATGTGCCATGTGTGGAAAAATTCTGTACCAAATTACATTTTACAAGTTTTCGTGCATGCTCATTTAGGTGATTTATCAACCTCACAAGAAAAGATCTTTCAAAGCTCTGAAAAGGAAGCACATACCATATGATTACTGCCAGTGTTTACTTTTAATTCAACCTGTCGTGAAATAAAACAACAATAAAGAGTATATGAAAATAAGTACCTTCAGAGTAAATATGCTAAGTCTTGTATTTCTCTGTTCTTACTACAGGCCGGTGACAATTCTAGCAGCAATTCACGAGGACATCCATTTTTATCAGTTCACACTTGGTCTAAACTAATGGTCCTTGCACTTCCTTTTTTTCAAAGTCATAAAAGCACAGAGATCTGCAGGTGGTAGCCAAGTTCAAACCTCTGCCTCGGTGGCTGGAGTCAGTAGAAGACAAGTAGCAGTCCAGGACCACCCGGAGTTCTCCCAACATGCCCAGTGATGGTGCCACATCTCATGCCACACCAATTGGGCCATGGGTCAGCCAGGAGCTCAGTCCAACCGCAGGGTCTCAAAAACAGGGAGGGCAAACCACAGCAAACTTGGATGGAATGGACAGAAAAGGCTTCTTTTGACCTCTGTCTTGCTCACTTGTAAAACCATCTTTTCCAGAAAATTCCCCATCATCCTTTGAAATTGTCATGAGCAGATTCTCCCTCTGATGAGCACCATCTTTCAGCTCAGCTCCTTGCATGTGTAGCTTAAAAAAAATCCCCATCAAATTTACAAGGATGGCAATGTGCTGATACTGTGTAGTGTCCTCCCTGTCTGTCTCCAAGGTTTGCAATGAATGCTATAAATTCCAGGAGCATTTATGATTTAAGGAGTGCAGTGACCAGATTTCTAAACCGAGATCATGCCTTCACTCACTGGTACCATCATCAAATCACTAAGCCTGCATTACCCTGTGTTTCTTAAGCCCAAGCCATGTGCAATGGCAAGTAACAAAAAAAAGGTCCAAAAATAATAACACATTGAAAATGTGGGAGAAGGCTCTATATTTTGGATATCTTTGTTCTTACTCTGTTTTATTTTTTTCTTCTTCATAATACTTACTGAAAATGATATTTTTTTCTCTCCAATTAATTCTGGTTTGGTTCAGGATGTGCAACTGGAAATATTATTCTAGTAGCTTCTCACAATCTAAATTAAGTAAAATTCAAGCTTTTACAGAATACATCCAGCAGCTACAAAGAAGATGCAGCTTTGACTTGAAGGTGCAACAAAAATATGTTTTTCCCACCGAAAGATTATGACAAAGGCTAGTCAATACCAGGTGGGAAAAAACCCCAAAACATAATCACTTGAATGAAAAGGAAATATTGCTCTTTTATTCTAAAACTCATGTAGACACACACACACACAGGAGTGGGGAGGTAGGGTATACCTGTTTCGTAAATGAGGAAGATTTGCCTTTCCCTAAATTGAACAGTATGAATCTCCAACCGTATGTCATAGCCTAAATCTCAAATAAAAGTTGCATGGGTTAAACTGATATGTTATTACAAGTTAAATAACCAGAGGGGAATATTAGTCAAAAGCTTGCTCCCATCAAAGATTTGATATATAGTTTCTGAGGAAAAAAAAGAGACTGTTCGTTTCTGAAACAGGCCCTGGAGACATTAGGATATTATCTAATAGGAAGAGAGTTTATTCTGGAACAGACCACAGTGCATGAGAGTGACTGAGCAGCATGAAAGACTCCAACAGCTGAAGCACAAGGTAGTATCTATCATTCCACCCTTTTCATTTCCCAGCCAGACATATGGCTGAATCTTGTAATTTAAATGCGGATTATCTGTCCCAGCAGGAGTGCCTGAACATCCTAGAACCAGTGTCATGTTTCAGTAGAGGTGTCAGTGACTGTTTTGTGTTGCATAATTGCAAAATATCTTGTTCTCTGCCAAATTTAAGTATTGTTTATGCATTTAAAGGGTGGGTCTTCCTCCTACAGATGCTTTTTACTCTTTAAAGGGGAAAAGAATTAATTTGTTTTTCTATGCTACCTGAAGGCTAGTTTTTCTCCAAAAATCTCCAATGAATCTCTCCACTTACAGTACCAGGAGGGCTGAACTTCAGGCTGTTTTGCCCCTCATCCTGGGATGGAGCTGTAGTGTACAATGCGCAGTGGTGAGCTGGATGCCAAGGGCCTTTTGATGCAAACAAGTCATTTAGTCATGTAAACACAGGGGTTTCAACGAAAATCCAAGTCAGTAGATAAATGGGTATAGGTATATAGGTGTTAGCACA
The DNA here is from genome assembly GCA_013397135.1 of Pachyramphus minor. Classification (NCBI taxonomy): domain Eukaryota; kingdom Metazoa; phylum Chordata; class Aves; order Passeriformes; family Tyrannidae; genus Pachyramphus; species Pachyramphus minor. Next base: position 432,333 of record VYXB01008912.1, on the reverse strand, counting down.
TGAATTTTTATGCCAGATTTTTTTGAGGAGCAGGCATTAGTAACAACACATACACCTTTCATAATTATGCTGGGACTTGGACAAAATCCACAATGCCTAAATCCCAGGGATTCAGACTGCCTACTCTCTGGCACTGCCCAACCCACTAGACGTTTACTCTCTAGAAACATCCTGGTCTGCTGTCAAATCTCTCAAAGAAAAGTTTTGAGCCAGCTCAGAAGCAGCCCAGTGTCAGGAAAAGCTTCATGTCTTTCATCTAAGATCTGGTAGTGGATATGTAGTGGAGTAACAGAACGGGATTCATCCCAAGAGCTGTAGAGGAAGCCACACTACACATCTGAACCTAATAATCTCTGTGGACAGAGGAGATAGATAGAAATACACTCTGAGCATACCTTGGTGGAATAGCATCACTTTGTACATCCAAACAATGCAGCTTTTGTTTTAGCTTATGCACAATGAAATAATTGATTTAAATAGAACTGAATCAAATGGGGCATAGCACAAGAAACGTTCAAACTACAGTAAATTTACGTGCAGAGTAAAAGATACATCCCTCAGGTAGGTTGCTATTACATTTATTGCCTTTATGTGTGGTATTGTCGAGAGCAATTGCATGTGTAAAAAATTTACATCCCTTAGAGGTACATAGAAAAGAAATGACACACTAAGAAGCCCATCAAAACTTACTTCAAAAAGTTGTTGTGATGTCAGTGCAAAGGTTCTTTGATTTATTCTATTGCACGCTAGAAGAGTGAAATCCTTTTCCTAGAAACTTGCATGCAGGGTGATTAGTGAGCAAAACTGGAGACAAAAGTGAGAAAGGACAAGGTAAGCATTACTGTTCTTCCCACTGAATCTCCAAATGTCTCTTTAGCAAAATGTGTTTGATAGATTGGGAATGAAGGATTGTTTCCACATTTTTTGATACTCATTAGGAATCAGTGGGAGAAAGAGTGGATCAGCATTTGAAAGCCTTCTTTTACAAGCATGTTCTTAAAATCTCTGCGTTTCAGTGAGAGATTTTGATGTGCTCAATCTCCAAACCCTGGGCTTTTAGGTTTATCTTTGCATGTTTCAGTTTAAAATCTCAGCCAACAAAATCATCACTTTCTATGCCTTCTAGGCTTTAATCCTTTGAAAATCTGATTTAATGAATTCTGCCTTCTGCCTTTTACCTAGATAAACGGTCTTTAAAAAAAACCCAAACCAACAAACAAATTAATGTCATCAACAATAGTAACAAATGTCCTGTCTGTGAGCACAATTAGTAGGAAAACAGCCTTAGTAGTGTTTAGCCTGCAGACACCAGTGGAACTCCACAACCATAGATTCTAATTAAGGGATTGACTTTTCAAGAAACATTAAAACAACCAAACACATTTAGCTTTGCTAAACAAAGACAGGGAGGGAATAGGAGAACCCTCAACAACAATAAGGAGATTGTAAACAGCAACAATGGACAAGAGCTGTTTAAAGGAAGAGAAAGAACATTTTCCTAGGCACCAAGAATAATAAGGAATAGTGGATGTGTAAATGGAATAAATAAGTTAAATGTTTTTTGCTGGTATTCTTATTATATTACAACTTATGAATGAACACAGGGATATCACTTGCCAAGGATGGATTTATTCATGACCAAGGAAAATGGAAGGGCTCTGATTACCTTGTTACCACTGCCAAACGTAACATCTAGTTTCATATGACCCAGGAGAGGCTGTATGACTATATATCCACTCATCATGGAAATGTTTGCATCAGGTCTGGTTTCTGTGCAGCCTCCATGGAAATGTTTACCAGAAATAACATTTACAGAACTGTAAATCCATTTCATCCTTCCAAGGAACAGTGGTGAAGCCACCCCCTTGCTACTGCAGAGAGAGGAGAGGAGCGGTCAGCAAGGCAGCGTAGGCTGTACAGCACTATGTGCCCATGGTTTTGACACTGCATCCAGGGGCAGGAGATGTTCCATTTCTAGCATGGGCTTGAGCAGATCCTTGGCTCCACCATTGGAATTTCTCTGTCAGGTGTCTAACCAGCTGGGTGGAGAAGACAGAAATAAAACTGAAGTCTTTATCAACTGCTACTGCTGTTCAATCCTGCTACAGGGATTTCTCCTACTTGCTTCTAAGAAAGTCATGTTTTGGCATTAAAATAGTTCCAAAGCCTCTAAGAACACAAGGCTTCTAACACATTCAAAAGTCAAACTTAACATTGTTAAGCAGCTCTAGGTTATCAAGATTCAAGCTCGGGCAGATGTCTAGCTTCAGTAAATGCTAATGCTAATAACTCTTATTAAAAACACTCTTATTAAAGATCAAGATTGTTTTCTCAATCTTCATAGTAGAATGGAATGTTATCTTTAAAGAGAGAAGTAGCGTCTTCAAATTAAGCTGTACTGTGTCCACTAAAGCATAACCACTTCCACTAAAGTCACAGTATCCAGAAATGGACATAGAGCCAATACACAGCTCTGGGTATCCCAATTTAGAGGGAAATACAGCAAGGCTCCGAGATTGCCTTCTTCCTTTGTCACCTGAGGAGAGTTTCTGATAGTCTCTCAGAGTATTCATCTTGAAACAGAAAAATAATCACTTTTGCCCCTCCCTACTAACATTAAATGTCCTGCTTTTCCTCTGACATATGGGCTTACCAGGTGAACACCTTCCCTCCATTCCACAATGTGGACACAGTGATGTCTGATGTGTGTATCAACATTTCCCACCAGTTATACAATTAGAGAGACAATTGGGAATTTTTTTGTTTCACTGCAGACAATGCATGCAAGTGTAGCATTACAGTGCCCACCATGCAATTGCAATGGCATGTGATGGCAACGTTTCCAAATAGTCTATTCTACAACAAAAGGTCAGCAAGTAACCACTCAGACAGACACAATGACAGAGTTACTTTCTACCTGACATGCAATCTTCCTAGAAAATGAAGACAGAAATTACTGAGGACATTTGTAAAACATAGAATGAGGTGTGTACAAAACCAATTAAGGAAAGAATTGCTTTTTGCTGCTTTTTTCCTAGTGCATTCTTTTGGAAATTAACCTCCATATACTAATTAACCTCTGGGTGAGTTTATGTAAATTAGATGGCATTCTTTGCAGCATTGCCGTGGTAGTGTAAGTTATTTAAAGTGATATAAAGTACTTTAAAGGTAGCCAACAACGTTTCTTTTTAATGCATTACATTTTAAAGATGTTCGAATGATCACGTTCTCTTGGAATGAGAGATAGATGAGAAGGAGGGATAGATGAGGAAAAGGTGGAAAGTGATGTGAAAGATACTGGGAAATTACACAGAGTTCATGGGCCACATCACTTGCTTGATAAACATGCCCAGGACTACTAACTCAATGTAGATGTTCAAATTAACTTCATCTCAGGACCTAGCCTCATACACTGAAAAAGATATTAAGGATGTTAACTGGAGTCCTAGTGTCCTTGGTGATGTTGGAGAAGTAATTTCAGTAGATCAGAAGTATCACTTAGGAAGCCAGGTGATTTGTTGGAGATAGGCTGAGGACAGAAACAGACTTCAAAAAGTGGAAAGAAGACATCTGTGCCTGACGTCGTTGTGGGCATCTCTCTCTGGAGAGAGAGAGACAGCCCCCTGCATGGGCAGGCTACCCAGGGGGTAGCTGCCCTGACCAATCCCCAGTTGTCTCTGTTCTGTACCTCCCGCCTCTCTCCCTGTCAATCCTGTTGCCCTACCAATCACCGATACAGGTGTCCCATTCCAGAACCTTCCCTTTCCTGCCCTATATAAACCCACCATTTTGTCCAATACAGTTAGATCGGCATCGACCTTCGAGCTGCATGCTGTGTCTCGTTCCTGTGGGGCTTAGTGCGGCAACTGCAACTTGGGGAACAAGAACCCACCGATCTGGACTTATCCCTTGCCCATAACCGCGGCAGTGATTGGCTTCCCTTATGATGTGCAATTAGTTTTCTTATGTCTTGTGAGGAAATTTAACTAAGGAAACAGTGCTCAGATCTGTTGCTATACCTGAAAGATTTCAGACCAGAATTAGCCTGGGTGACTTGGTGTTACCCACAAGTACCTAAAGCACTTGGGACAGCAAAGACATGAGGAGCAACCAAAGCAGTGTCAAAAAAGTTGGAGTCCATGCTGAAGCCAAGTGTGACTCCTGATGTCCACTGAAGCATTTAATACAATGAAGATGTCTTGCAATGCCAGTAAAGTTTAGAAACCTATTTTAGGATGAGATGAGAGAGATCCTAAAGGTATCTTTCTCCATTACAGAGGGGTACAAAGGTGGTTGGTCCTGATATAGATGCCTACAGCCCAGATTTAATAAGACATATCCTAGTGCCTCAGACAAGCACATCTAATCTAAATAGTGGAGCTGGGATGTAAGAGATGTAGAAAATACATCACTTAGATGCCTGCTGTGTATTACTGTTGTTATTACTCATAACACGTTTTAAAGCATTAGACATTGTATTACATGTCTTATATATGTTACGGTCAAGGTATTGCTCTATCATTTAAATTAAAAAAAAAAAAAAAAAAAAGCTCATTCAGCCCCTTGAAAAGATGGCTGAGGTGTTCAGCTTGAAAGAGAACCAGGCTGTGACTCCCAAACCACAAAAAATACTGCCTTGCAGCCCATACTTAGACTCCTTACATGCTGAGACAGGGAAATTTTACAATAGAAATTCAGTCTTGATAGTTTAAGAGACTTTCTACTCACTACTGTGGTTGTGGTGAGTCCCAGGCACCTGATTCTCCCTGTGACATATACAGAGTGGGTATTTCCCACTGCACAGTGTGAATTCAGAACTGGGAGCCTACAAGAAATGTGCAGTGAAACTTGGTACTATCACGTTTTCTGTGAATGTAAAGCCAGGTGTCTGGAAGTTAAGCACAGTAGCACCTTTAGGCACACAAATTTTCCTGGATTTACCCTGTCATCTGTGAAATGCTCAAACACTTGGAACAATGCCAAACAGCTACTTGGTTCACTGCCTGCATTAAACAGGATAGTCAGGCTGAAAGATTTACTTCAAGGCAGTCTGGGGGAAAACAAGGAAAACTTCAGAGAAATATTACGGGAAAATGATATCATTAATTATATCATAATGGCATTAGACAACTTTGCATGCTGCTATTAGATAAGGGAGTGAGTTTTAAGTATGATGGAGAGACAGGTGTGGTAATAGCCCTGATGATGAGGGTTTTTGTCCTCAGGGCATCCTGACTGTCAAAGTCTCCCCAGTTACTCTACTGGGAGAGCAACCTGCTTAACATCACCCCTCCTCCCATCCTTTTTCCAATACGCCTGTTCCTGGGTGAAGTGAGGGGTACTTCAAATTATGAAAGACATATGCAGTTTGCCTTTGCTCCCTCCATTTTGCTGAAAAGAGACATTCAGTTAGCAGGACCTTTGGCAGAGCCACGCCAAGGCTTCCAGCAGGGCACCCTCCACGAGAGCTAGTCACTCCATACCGTGCATTCAAACCTCCACCCACTGCAGCTGGCATTTATTTGTGCCTTGGTTGGAAAGGCAGGTTCCTGGCTCCAGCATGTAAAAGTAGTGGAGGCTCCTGAGGCTGAGGCTGTGAGATGGTAATGCCTTGCAATCAGCCCCAGGTTTTCCACCTTCAGCGCAACTTTTCATTGCTACGAGGAACGTACCAAAGACACAGTGGCATGGGAGCGACACTCATAATAATGCAATGAATGAAAAGAAAGTTTGTTCAGAGCAAATACGCAGCAGACTAAGGAAAAGCACAGAGCTGCCTTTTCTCCCTACCCCACGGCTGGCCTCATGCTCTGGTGTGTTTCCATGGAGGCTGTTGCTGTCACTACATGGCTCATGCTGAAGTGTCACATTGGATGGAGGCCAGCTCAACAAGAAAAATAAAGTGAGTTTTTAAGAGGTAATGTGATAAATGTTCTTCTCAGTCTGGCTACCAATATGTACTGTCTAGCCTGAGGCGTTCAGCACATATGGGTGAAACTACTGACGTTTGGTACTTTTAACTTGTCAAGTCACTCCTTACAAAACCAAAGGAGATGCATTAGACTAACTGAGGAGTCAAAAAAAAAAAAAAAAGGTAAGGAAAGGCAAGGGCAAGCAATCTGATTCCCACAGACTGCCACTGCCCATTTCTCAAATCTTATTCTGGGATTTACAGGCTTTCTGCATACTGGGGGATTTTCCCTGCTGCTTAGGCACCAGCAGAGCGGGCAGCTGTTTGCAGCAGCAGACGGCCAGGATAGCAAAGGACCCTGGCCATGCTGATGTGGCTCAGGCAGGTGACAGTGTCCAGGGCAGCAGCAGATGCTGGCATTCAAGCCACCTGCCTGGGGCAGCTGTAGCGGTAGCCCTGCTCGCCCACTCTTCCAGCAGCTGCTGGAGGAGGTAGCCTGGTTCCAGCTCCTCCTTTTGACAGGGAAATTAAATTTTACCTTCACTTCTGAGACTCAAATGAGCTCTGGTGCTAAGTACTCCGAAGAGAATTTGGTCAGCTTGTTTGGGGGGGCTGTGATAGAAAGGGTAACTTTTAAAGCAAAATATAGGTGATGTCTGCTCTTCAGAAATCTGTACTGCACTTATGGTCTGTCAAGACACTTCAGCAGTCATTTTGTGGTGTGCCCCTGGGCTTCTGGGAGAGCATCACAACCTCCTCCTCTTTTTCCCATCTGTCAGCTCAGTAGTGACAATAGGGCAGACTGGAGTTTCTTTCAGCTCATTCGATTTCTATGGTTAGCATTTGCCAAATGCTCAACCATTTGTAAAAATCATGTCATCAGTTGTCATTAGAAAGAGAATTGATAACTGGTATTTACTGAGCTTTGAAGTCACTCAAACAAATTCATTCCCTTAGTTCAAAGAAAAAAAATCACACAAACAAGCCTAGACATTAAATAAGCAATTGCTACAATACGATGCTTAGATTTTTCAGCAATTAGATTTATATCCAGTATCACAACTATGAAATAACAATCTGTGAAATTCACCATTTAAAAAACCTGAAACCTATAATTCACTAAAAAAAAAAATAATTTACTCATCTGTAATGTGGTATTTACAACTGGGTCCAGATGAAGCCTCTTAATGCTTGTGAGTCACTGACATTCTGTATCCAGAAAACATACGATCCAGAAATCACCATGACAATGGATATGTCCATGAGGCTCAGGTGCAAACCCAGGCATTTCAAGCCAATGTAACATAGTAACACACGACTTAAAAAGAACCTTTTTTCATTTTTAATGATAGAATCATAGAATTTGCTGGGTTGGAAGGGATCCATCAGGGTCATTGAGTCCAGCTCCTGGCCCTGCACAGGACCAGCCCAAAGAATCACACCATGTGCCTAAGAGCATTGAACAAATGCTTCTTGAACTCTGGCAGGCTTGGTGCTGTGACCACTTCCCTTTCGATCCTGTTCCACCACCCAACCACAGTCTGAGTGAAAAACCTTTTCCTGATATCCAGCCTAAACCTCTCCTGACTGAGCTTCACATCATTTCCTCGAGTCTTGTCACTGATCATGAGAGTGAAGAGACTGGTATTTGCCCCTCCACTTCTTCCCCTAATGAGAAAGTTGTAGACTGCAATGTCTCCCCTCAGTCTCCTCCAGGCTGAAGAGACCAAGTGACCTCAGCTGCTCCTCATACAGCTTCCCCTCAAGGCCCTTTGTCATCTTGCTTGCCCTCCTTTGGACACTCTCTAAGAGCTTAATATCTTTCCTATATTGTGGTGCCCAAAACACAATATTCAAGGTGAGGTCGCACCAGTGCAGAGCAGAGCGGGACAATCCCATCCCTCCACTGGCTGGTGATGCCAAGTTGCATGGCCATGAAATCAAAACAAAAGTTATCAACATGAATGCCTTAGTAAAACAGGAAAGCATCTGTTAGATGGGGTGGAAGCTGGGAAAGGAGGAATGCTGTATGAGTAAAGAAAAAACATCTAAGTGCTTATTTATTTGGAGACTTATTCTGTTGTAATTTATTTAACATCTCCACAGGGAACAAAGAACTTTGCTTAATTAAAAACAATAGGGGAAATATTTGTTATACCTAAAACCTGTCAGGAAAAGCATGAAAGATGCTAGGGTAATACCTGCAAAGAAGATATCCCAGATGTTTTTGGCTGCCTACTAGGTGTAAAATCAGATCTATGCTCAGCTGAACGTATTCCTTCCCTAACCTGATTGCAGAATGCTTCTCAGTCTAATGCACAGCCTCCAGACATTTCTGAAACATTTCTGTCTTTGAAACTTCTCCTCCGGGTCTTAAACTTGCAGATCTTCTTTTGGAACCTATGAAACAGACATGCAGGGAACAAATTAGATAATCATCAGTTGTACAAAGACACAGTGGAACACAAAATTATCAGGAGCCACAGAGAACATAACACAGTGGGAGTTACAGGGAAACTTGGGAAAGATTGTTGTAGGCTGTGTCTCTATCTTACCAAAGGAGATGTAATAGCTTTAATGTTCATACGAGAATACTGTCTGTCTCTCTTTATAATAATGGCCAGACTTCGCGAACGAAGATCTGTGGAAGGTCTTTGTACGCCTTCCAGCCTGCGCATTGGATTTATTTTAGGTGGGACACAGTGCGCGCAGAACTGAGCCCACCCTTTAATCCTAAGGTTCATCTGCCGGGGCCAAGCGAGCTTGGACAGTGGCAGCGAGGTCCTCAGGACGTAGGTGGATTGCCTTACAGGGCTAACGGGCTCCACCTGCCCGGGGAGTTCCTCCCCTCTTTTTTTTTTTGTCTCCTAAACAACAAAAAACCACATTTAATATAAGGAGCTGAGATAATTGAACATAGACTTCAAACTGATAGAAGAAATTTAATCAGGGTGATATTTAAGCTCATAAATTCAGCTATAAACGACAGGGTTTTGAAATGAAAATCCAGTGCAACCTGTTCCATTCATGAGCATTGCATTGACATGGTGTCCAGAACCAGGAAGCACTTGTCTCCTTTTTTTTTTCTTGCAAAAATATTAACCAAACATTGAAGAGATGTAAAAACCAAACACTTCCCCAAAACATGTTCCTTGATAATTTACTGCTCCCTATTAAATTTTGCCAGTGTTGGATTATACTAAATAAGGAACTGTTCCTGCAGTTCTTCTGCTTCTTAAGTAAGATCATAACCCTTCAAGGGCTCTTGCTAAAAGAAGACAAGTTTAAAATAAAAAAAAATATAATGTGTGATTTCAATCCAAGGTTATAGGAAGGGCATAGAGCTTTTGGATCAAAGGAGTGAAGCATTAATACTGTGTGGCCCCACTTTCCTAAGAATAAGTGTCTTGGCAACATTGCTAGTCTAAATCTGGCAAATTGAATATTTTGATTTCTGCCCCTGGAGAAAAACATGCACCTATTAATTATATCAGATTATAATTTTCCTCTCTTGTGCAGTGTAACTGAACTATTCTCTGTTATATACTTTATTGTATCACAGAGGCTGCATTGTGTACACTAACACTGCCATTTATGCAGGTTGAGCTAGGTTGTGCTTTTCAGGGTGGTTTAAAGGACGGTGGGCTGAAGGGAAGATTTCCTGATAGTCTAAGAACAAAAAAATTGGTTCATATGAAGTACAGAAAAAAAAACCCCTAAGATGTCCAAAAGCTCCAGTGTTCATATCCAAGGAAGTGCAGTGCTGATGTTTGAGTGAATCCCATGAAATACAATGGGCAAGCAATGCTTGTTAGTTTTACTTCCATGTTTTAGACTGACTGGTTTGGTTAATGGCCACCTAGAAGTTGACTATAAAGCTCAGCATTTGATGACAGAGTGCTGTTGATGTTGAAACACTTTGTAAGTAGATTCAAAGAAACAGAAGCTGATGTCCTTGCTCAAGAACATCTGTACTCTCATGCTTGATGGCAGCTGTCAGATAAAGGGGCAAGGCCCACATATTGCCTTAACACCAGTTTGAATGGGGTAAGAGTGGAGGAAGCACTTAGCAGGTGATCACAGGCTGGATTGCAAGACAGCACCCATACCTGACAGGCTGTATATGCTGATGTGGTCAATTCCTTGGCAAAGAAAACTCGTTTATTTGCCTGTATCCAAAAGGGAAGGGTTGTGAAAGGAATTAGTAACACAATCCCTCAACTGCAGGTATTTGAATTGATTATCTGTCAACCCAAAGGTTTCTCTAAGTTCAGCAAATGAACACAATCTGTCTTCTAAAATGCATCATGTAATTTGTTACAGCTTTTGTCTAACCGTGCATCCCAAGTAAAAATTCATTTAGGTAATGTTGATTTTTTTTAAATTTGTTTGCTTATTTGAGTTAAAAAATTGAATACAATCTGAAATGGAATAAACAATAGGTAACTTAAGTGATTTTTTTTTTATAACTGATGTTAATTTAAATGACAAAATCTCTCAATATTCAGCACATTATGCATTCATTTCAGATGTATTTTTATGTGTTTCAGGCACACATTTTTAAAATATGCTATTGATTTTATGTTTTCTTTTGTTCTGAGGTTCCAGTGTGCTCTCTGCTGGTGATGCCATTCCCCATTTTGAAAAATGATTGATTGTTAATAAATTTAAAAAAAAAACCAAAACAACTTAAATCATGCTTAAGTTAAAGGTAGAAGCTGATAAATTGCTTTCAGAAGTATTATTTATTTGCACATGGATTAGGATCTAAGACAAAAATATAAGACAAATAAGTAAATGGATATTGGGGAACAACAGTGAAGAAAAGTCTGTATCAGTGGAGGACAAATACAGTGTAAGTGAGAGACTGAGGAACATTAAGGGGAGATTTTATAATACATTGGTTTTGGTGAGTTTTAAGAAACTCCATTAGGGGATGAACAGCTAGAGGAAGACTGGAAAGAGCCATCTGATCTTGTAAGTGGTGGGAATCAATAAAAGGGAATTAGTACTACCGCTCTGAAGGCAATATGGCAGAAGTGAAGGAGGACTATGGAAAAAGTCTAAAATCACACATAAACACACTTGTTGAGCTTGTGAAAAAATAAGTAACCAGAAATGGTCAGTGGGCTGATTTTTTCTCCTGGTTTCCAAAAGTATGATTTTCTAATTTTAGAGTAGTATGTGGCAATACACTACTAATGTTCCTATCTCAAAATTTAGGACTGTTGTTTCTGAAAAAACTGCATGCTGAAAAGTCCCCTTGATTAATAGGAAATATGATTAAAATTCCCTCTTTTCAGGGGAAAAAAAATGTTGGGAAAAAAAAGAACTTTCAAAATCTTGAAAAATACTAAATGTCTTCAAAGTATTTCTGTGTTAAAATGTAAGCCAAAACATTTTCAAATAGACAATGTATGCTCAGGTTTGTTAAGTTAGATGAGACTGGAAACAGAGGGGTCAGGTGTATGGAGTGAGCCGAGACGGTGATTTAGTAGGACAGGTTTTCCATAAAAGGAGAGAACTACATTTCTCTATAAATCTGTGATATACATTAAATACTAATGTGTAATATCCCTACTTCTGTATCAATCTATCGATATATAATTAGGTAATACATTTCTCATGCGAATGTAGCTACATATTTTTTTGCTTAGATACTGCCCTGCAAATTCATGCATATGGGTAATAGTTCTTAGTAGCAGGCAATAGACCATGTAAACAGCCAACATAGCACATAATGAAGCTCGCCGAGAACAAATTTTATCACCCACTGTCAGTCAGCCATCCCCTCTTTTAGATGATTTCCTTATATATAGTAGATAAATAAAATATTTCTAAGTATGACAAAATTCATATTGATGTTTTAAGATATTTTATCTGAAACTCAGTGGAAATGAACTTTGTCTTTTTCTCAGGGCACAGCAACGCGTGTAACGTGTTGTTTTTCTGTTACACACCTTATCACACCGTCTTCTTCCCTCTATCACTATTCATTTTTCATGTGCCAAGTATTCATTAATCCTTTAACCTCTGTAGGTAGAAACCAGTTTTTCTCTGCAGAACACTTAGTGCTCCCTGTTCCAAGTGGTTAAGGAGGATAAATGTTGTTAATACTCGTGTTTTTTATTGATAAATCTGAATATAAACTATGCATCTGTCCAGGGAATGTTTCCAGCTGTCTCCTATACTAGCCTGCTTCCTATGGGATTTTATCTTTTAAAACAAGTATTACAATGTTAACTTTTGACTTGAGTAAAATCTAATGCATTACATATGTAACTTACCGTGAGTAGCTGGAACTGGTTCTGTATTTAAAAAAACTAGTATAAGGAAATACGTTGTTTTAGTCACTAGACTGTATTTTAACTATATGCTCGCTTTTCTCCAAAGGAAATTATTACACTAGAGGCAACATTACAATAGCAAATCATGTCTAATCCCCTTTATAGCTTGTGGAGACATATATTTTTGTTTATAGCCATTTTAACATTTCCTATTTACTATTCTACCTCTTTCTTTTTTTTTTAACTTCGTGGAAATAGAGGTAAGATGCAAGGACAAATAGTGAAGGGTTATGTTATCCAAACTATTTATGCCAAGAGGCGGCAGAGGACCATTACAGGGAGAACACACGAAGCGATGTGTATTTCCAGCAGCCGGCATGAAATGCTCTCCAGGAACAAACATTGGTTCTGGTTCTTCAGGCTTCCTCAGCAAATATTGTGTTGAACAGCAAATATTAGTTTGTATTTACTGCAAGTAATAGCATTTTAGCAGTAATTATTTACCTGTGCTCAGCTTGGCTTTCTGTGTAAATACACCAGCTGTATGGGCATTTACAAACACCCTGACATGTCAGGCCAACCTTCTAGATGAGGGATCTATCCATCCCTCTTTTTGCTTTTTATTTACCCAATTATTGTTATGACTGGCACCTTTAGGAACTGTTGAGCTGAGTTTGAACTTGAGGAGAATGAGGGGTGGGACTCAGAGAACTTGCTGTTTTCTACCTACTCTGACCATGGCTTTTGCCAGGGTCCAGCACAATACCCTGAAAATTCACAAGGCTATTAAGCTTCCTTAAATTGAATCACCCCCCAAACGTTGCCCAGAAACCACCTCAACAGGCAGGACTGGCCAAAGCTCACCTGCAGTCTGACCACACCATTTTTACTTCATGAACCACAGGGGAGGAGGCAGAAAACAGCCACATCAGCTTTACATTAACAAAAGGCTCTCCAATGCAAGGGAATCCCGAGGTAACCTGTCCGGTCAGTTTAACACCTTCAACACTGCTCAGGGATGGACCAGGATCTTTCCACCAAAATATTTTAATGTGTAAGCACATATAAGAACACTTTTGAAAAGAAACAGAGATTTGCTTCCTCAGGTTTAATGCTGACTTTCATGATTTATGTTTCCTAAGGTTTTTTTAAGTTCTTCTTTTAAAACACGCATGTAATGACTTTATTTTAAACAAACTTTAAGATTATGAAACCTGTTTCTCTTTATATTGTTATTAAAACCTTTACAACCCAGTATCTGCAGCCCTTACGTGTGAAAAACCTTCCCCATAAAGGAAGTTCTCAGTTTGCAAAGGCGCGACTCAGGCTTACAAGCGCTGACCAAAAAAAACCCACAAAAAACCAAAAAAACCCACCCCACACCTAAGCAAAAAACCGCCTCACACACTTCTCACGAGCTGCAGCTGGCTGTGCGAAGGAAACAAAACAAAAAAAAGAAGGGAAAGGTTTACGGCGCTCAGCGCCAGGTAACTGCGGGACCCTGCCCGGCTGCGCTGCCCCGGGGCGGCCCCAGCGCGCCCTGTGCCGTCCCCCCCAGGACGCCCCTCAGTATCGCCACCTCCTTGTCACCTCCGGGGCCTCTTCAACGCTGCTCCCGCCCCGTACCGTTCCCTCGGGGCTCCCTTTAGCGCCCCATC
>VYXB01008912.1:372963-415785 GCA_013397135.1 Pachyramphus minor | reverse complement strand
CCCCCCCCCCCCCAAGTTCATGGAGTAGTCAGCATAATTGAAAATGGGCTGTGAAAAAAATCATATTTCTTCTTCTGTTCCCCACCTGTGTGGTAAAAGAGGCTTTTTGAGGAGGAGATATGCCATAGGGCATGTAGAGTTTAGGATATGGGAGATGCTTTCTGCTTCTGATAGTGAGGCAGTATCAGACACACAAATAGGGGGGATGGGAAGTGAGATATTTTTAATTCTGTTTTTTCCCCCCAGCAGTACTTGGTGATGGTATTTCCAGGCCTTTCTTTGCTCTCTTGTAGAAAAACCTTTGCTGGAAAGGTCCCTGAGAGCCCAAGAAGACTGTGTGTAACAACTTTTAAAAATAAACTTTAAGATTCCAAGACAGGCTAATTGTGGAGTCCTCTGCCAGCTGTTTCTGTTGGGATGAGCCAGACCTGATTGTGCATGAGCAGAGTTTCACTTTAGATGAGAGGAGGCAGAAATGTGGTGGGGCTGAACCAGCTGTTCTTCCTCCAGGAAATGCTAGAATGGGGTCAGTGAAAGGCTTGGGCTGCAGAACCCTGTGGTAGTGACTGTTTGCCTCTTCACATAGACCAAGGTGGTGCATGACGGTACCCACCATAATTAGATACAAATACAGACCATGTATTTGGGGAAAATGGGTGATGCCTTTCCCAGGTGCTCAGGGAGCATTCTGCTGTGGTTTCGGAAGGTCTGTGATATTTGGTGCAGGTTGCTACAAGGGTATCCCATTGTTAGATATTGGACCTGATTTTTATTCAGACAACGGAACGGTGTGTGCCTTTTCTCATGGCTGGATGCATGATGTCCACTTACCAGTAGTGTTCACGAAGTTGTAGTGCTGTAGCCTCCTTGCTTCAGGCTGCTGGATCACCTATGTGAGCCTTGCATGGCTGCTGGCACCACTTCTCAGAGTGGTCAACCTCCTTGCTCCTTGTTTCGGTAAGTGTTGTTTGCTTTGTGTAACAGGTCTCATGAGTGCAAGGATGGTTTTGACCAAGCCTTCTTTTGAAGGTGACTGTGAATGAGGTGTTTGTATGTTAATAAAGCTGGGGTTATGTAAATATTTGCTTTTGCTGAAGGGTCTTGCTCATGACTTTTCAAGTATTGTATCTTGATTTATTCTGTTGGATGATGACTGTGGTTTGCCTTTCCTTGATGTATCTAAACTACTAAAATGAGACAAAAAATTAATTTCTTGAAATAGAAATTTTGGTTTTAGAAAAGCTGAAATGGATGCAGCACCCAGACTTTGACCTTCTCAGCTCCTGACTAGTGGTTGTTTACTACAGCTGCAGCTGTGCATCTTTGAAAGAGGAGGAGCTGCAAACACAAGCATGCAAACACAAGCATGCTCACTTTCCCCAGCTAAGAGGAAAACATATAATGAGCATGCTGTTTCAAAGTGAGATGTAAAGAAAAGTATTGAGCAGCCAGGGTGCAGCTTTTCCTTTCCTTTGTGCAAGGGGTGCTTTGCTGTGTCTGCAAGAGAAATTTTGAATCTCGGAAGTGCAAAACATGAATGCATGAAATGACTACGTTTCCTACGCAGTAAAAAAGATTTTTTTAAGTAAAATGCATGCTTAAGCTAGAAAGGAGAAAGCTTTTGCACTGTAGTCCTGAGGACACTTTCAACTTTGTTCATTGCTGGAAAAAACTCCACGTAACCTTACCCTGTGTTCAACAACTGAACTTTAGACAGTCCTTTTGCTTTGACTGAATGATTTTTTTTTTTTTAAGTCTGTACTAAATGAGGGAAAAAAGGCAACAAGAGGGTTTTTTTTTATTCAATGTCAATGATTCAGTGTCAAAATGATTGTGTTGGTTTATAGCTAGACATAGAGGTATGTTAACAAACTTGAGTGTTGACTACACCCTGTGGCACTGTTGCAAAAGTGGGTAAAATTGGACCAATCTGAGCATAGTTGAGCAGTCTCTTTTGATTTTTTTATGTATATATAAATACATAACCCTGTGTTAATGCTGTGTTTGTGTTTGGAATCTTTTTTTTTTCTGTGCAGAAGGTTTGCTTAGATTTGGTGCTCTGAAATACGTGAACTTTCTCACACTTCTGCAAAGTTTGGTGTGACTGGTAGGTCTGAAGTTTATTCCAAGACTGTGCTCTCATTTGCTCCCAAGGAATAACTGTAATACAGAAAAGGTAAACTATTCTTTAATTAGTTCTGTTTTCCTTTTGGTGGCAGAGAACTCTTAAAATAATACTGAAAGAAAGAAGAAGGAAACTGAACATATCTTTGTCAAATATCCATGCTGTATGTAACACAGCTTGTGTGGCCTTTCTTGGTATTAATTAGAAAGCATTATCTAGATTTTGTACTAAACCAAAATGAAGTTATAAAATACAAATCTTTTTTGCATTTATGTCTGCTGCAGAATGATGTGTTTTGATTTGGAGAAGACAAATGATGGTGTGCCTTGGTCTTAAAGCTGTTTCTGTCATTTCCTGCATTTTTGGGATGGGATGATGGCATGAGCCATCTCAGTGTTTCTCAACTGAAATATATGGTAAAACTTGGGAGTGAATATATCAAGTCATGTGAGATACATTCAGGGACTGTATGCTTCTTACTGTCTGTTTCATTTTCCACTCAGCATCTATACACATCAGCTCCTGTGTCAGAAGAGTCCTTTCAGCTGCAGGTACAAGGGTAGGGCTTATCTAGGTGTTACCTTGCTTATTTTTTTTTTTTTTAATTTTTTTTTCAAAGTTTGGTAAAAGTACAAGGATGCAAAAGCTAAGGTGTATTAGAACTAAAACTGTGTATGTCACGGTCAAGGGAGATGCCATGATTAAAGACTATTAAGAGTACATATTCAGTGATACTACAGAGAGACCTAGATAAACTAGAGGACTGAGCAATCACCAGCTGTATGAAGTTAAACAAGAGAAAGTGCTGGATTCTGCACCTGGGATGGGGCAGCCCTGGATGTTCATACAGACTGAGGGGAATGAGATGCTAGAAAGCAGTTTTGCAGAAAGGGAGACCTGGGGGTGCTGGTCAACAGCAAGTTGAATATAGGTCAGCAGTGCCCTGGCAGCCAGGAGGGCCAACCATGTCCTGGGGGCATCAGGCAAAGCATCACCAACCGGTCAAGGGTGGTGATTGTCCCACTCTGCTCTGTACTGGGGTGACCTCAGCTTGAATATTGTGTCCAGTTTTGGGTGCCACAATATAAGGAAGATATTAAGCTACTAAAGAGTGTTCAAAGGAGGGCAGCGAAGATGGTGAAGGGCCTTGAGAGGAAGCCATATGAGGAGCGGCTGAGATCACTTGGTCTGTTCAGCCTGGAGAAGAGGAGACTGAGGGGAGACCTCATTGCAGTTACAACTTCTGTGTGAGGGGAAGAGGAGGGGTAGGCACTGGTCTCTTCTCTGTGGTGACCAGTGACAGGACCCAAGGGAATGGCCTGAAGTTGTGTCAGGGGAGGTTTAGGTTGGATATTAGAAAAATGTTCTTCACCCAGAGAGTGGTTGGGCACTGGAACAGGCTCCCCAGGGAAGTGGTCACAGCACCAAGCCTGACATAGTTCAAGAAGCATTTGGATAATACTCTCAGGCATATGGTGTGACTCTTGGGGGTGGTCCTCTGCAGCATTAAGAGTTGGTACTCAGTGATCCTTGTGTGTCCCTTCCAACTCAGGATATTCTGTGATACTGAATTAAGTCTGCCAAGACTATGGAACACTGATATTGTCTGTGCTTTTAAAAAATTTTCTGATTTATTCATAGTTTTTTTTTCATTTATTTTATTTGTATTTCTTGAAACAATGCCCTCGTGTGCAGGGGTGTTTATCCTTTTGTGGGTGGCTGGCAGTGCTGGCATTGACAGGCTTTGGAGTTGCAGTGCAGACCAGCACCACTTGAGTTAAGGAATGTCTGGTTAGCAGTAGCAAGCTTTTGTCCTCTCTGTGAACCAGCCTCCAGGACGGGAATGAGGCGTGCTCTTTGCTAATGGCTGGCATGGTATTTGCTACATAGCAGAGTAATGATGGGACTCAAAAATCCCTAGCTTTGTTCCTGGCCTGGCTGTGGGGTGAGTGTGTTGTCGTTGTTTAAACATAGAACAATCAAATGCATGACCTTGGACATCAGTGCTGTGAAGGGGATAATTAATCAGATGATGTATCATGTCGGGAGACCCGAATTCTAGTTCTGTTTGTGTCATATGTCACCTGGGACGAGCACTTCGATACCTGCTCTGTAAGGTGGTAAGCAGTGACCTTTTTAATGTGAGGTGGTGTCCACTGATAAAAGCAGCAGAGAGCACAGGGTTATGCATGCTAATGCTGATCCTGTCACTGAGTGCCTAAATAATTTCTTTTTCTTTGTCTTGACCAAGAAGGGCTTTTGTGATCGTGGTGTTGCATCTCTGTTCTGATGCACGGGAAGCACAGGGATGCTGGCAGGGTACGTGAGGGTGTGTGCAGAGAGCTCAGGCCAGCTGGAAATACATTAAGGTTTGTTAGTGGAGTTGGAGATTCTACCAGTGAGCTCTGGAAGCCTTTCTGAGCATGGGTGAACTGTAATTCTCATACACTTTGGTCAGGTCTTGGCAGGCTGCCACTGACATGGGTAAAGGCAGCCATCTCTCCCCAGCGGTTTCTGGTTATGGATCCCTGAAGGAGAATCTTAAGAAAAAAAATTCAGAGGTTCCCCCCCACGCCCCTACAGAAATTGTCAGAAGTGACTGGTGTGCTCTCAGAAACTTTCAAATTAAACTTTGCAGAAGCAGTCACTGAGCATTTCGGTTGAAATGATTGAAATTTGTTAATTGGAATAATGCAGTATTAGAAGTTTGTAACATGAATTTTGAACGGTAACTGTGACTGTTTTTTACCATGGATGTTATTTCTTTCCCCCCCCACCCCCCCATGATACCAGCATTTTTAGATGGTCTGCTAAAAATTGAGGAGACCTTTTATAGCAGATGTCATAACGTCATCTGAGGTAGTCACTGAGATGTTTAGGATTAATGGTATCAGTTGCCAGTTCTTTCTAGAAAAAAAGATAAGCATGTAGATTCCCATTTGACAAGAATCTGAGCAGGACCTGACTTAAAATCAGAATAATAGAGAAATTTTTTTTTTTTAAATCTGTCTTTATTTTGAGTGTGTAATGCTGGCATGAAACGATTTTGAGTTAGTCTTCAAGTATAGGTTGGCAGTGCTCTAGAAGAGCATGTAAAGAGCTGTGATTGATGACACTTCAAAATCTTTTAAAGTGTTGGACAGTAGTTGGAGCTTTTCCAGTTCCTTTTTCAGCTAATCTTTCAGTTGCAAGAAAATTGCAAGTGGGAAATGAAAAGATTTCTCTTAAAAAAAAAAAAAAGTAGAGAAAAACATTCCTTCCAGTTTCTATAAATTAGTAATAGTTACCAGGTGACTTAATTTTAGTTGTTCCATCTAACCAAGGAAATCTTCTGTAGATGGTGCCCTACAAAATTCTAGAAAGTAAAGATGAGCTAGCTGGGTTATTTTTCCCCTTTTGAAACTGAGAGCATGCAAAGTTGATTTAGTTAGGAGGCAGATTTGGAGGCTGCTATTTCAGCAAACATTTCTGTTTTCACTTTTAAGATCTATATTCAGCTAAATCAACGTTTGGCTAAAATGTCTTTGATGTTTGTCTAAAGAATATATATTAATAATTATGGACCTTTCATTTTGAGAAGGTGATACATTTGTAATTTTTGATTTTTATTGGGATAAAGTTTACAATAGTCAGATCAAACAACTAAATATAAACATAGCACAAATTGAAAAATACCATGAGATTTAGTACACTTTCTCTGCTTTGCATTCCAGCCAGCATCCAAGCTGGATTTTTTTTGTGCTTGCTGGAGATGTGCTCTCTTTTAGGTTTCACTTGTTGCTGGATTTAGGAAGACAGTATTTCTTTTACATTGCAATGCTGAAGAAGTATGTGGGATAGGCAGGGATGGGAGGCTTGACTTTGCATAGCAATCACAAGACATTTGCCGAAGTCAGTTCTCTTGGATAGCTTGAATAAAATTCATTCCTTTTCCAAAAAGCAGAGCTTAGCTCACCCTTATCTCAGCAGTGTGTACTAAAAACCATGACACTAGAATCATTCTCATGGTCCAAAGACCATCATAAAACCTCTCCGTTGGCTGACAGTAGAGAAAGTCGCAGATGTTTGGCTCACACATGGATGCATGCACTGTACTTGTTAAAAAACCAGAGGACACCTGCAGTGCTGAATTTCTGGGAGAAACACTGGTGACCCTGCAGGATTTGGTGTGATGAGGAAGGAATAGCAGTTTCTGTGGGTTCTTCTTTTGGCTTTTGTTATTTGGTGTTTAACTTAGCCCACGTATTGTTGGAAGCAGGTAGCCCTAGCGAGGCCACGGTAGGCAGGCTGCCATTTCCTACAGTAGGGACAGCACCGGGAGCTTAGCGTTTTAGTACCCAAGTCCTCTTGTGGGCTTGGCCTGAAATATGCCTGTATCTTCAGATCCGTCTCCAAGCAGTACTGAAGTTCCACCAGTGTGTGGCTTTCACGGACACATCTTTTTTCTTGCCTTAAACAAAAAAACCCCCAAACACTAGGTATTAGAGTAAAAGAAGGAAGTTTCTTCTTGTGATCAATTCTGACTGCAGTTGATGTTGCATGTTCCCATCCATCAGTCCTCATCTCTCTGTGTTTAGCTATTTTGTTGTCTTCTGCCTCTTGCCAGCAGTGCTACCCTGCCCTTCTTTGGGCTAGGAGTGCTGTTCTCTTCCTTTTGCTGTAACCCTTCTGTTGACAACTTTGTCATTGAAAAGCTTCTTTTATTTCTATTTTCAGCCACATTTTCTGGATCCTGGATTATTTTAAAGATACTGCCTTCTTATGAAAAGTGTAGCAACTTTAACTACTTCCCACCCCTGATTTTTCTTCACCACGTTTCTGCTTATACCGTTGTGTTTTCAATCCATCTGACTGAAGAAACCTTTATAGATTACGTATATGTATGCTATAATTGCTACTTGCTTTGCATAAGGGGCACTTTGTCGGTTGTTCAGCACCTAATTGGCAAGCCCTCTGAGCAGGGCTGCCTTTCTGAGAACATGACTTTCCATGGTGGCTTCTGCCTGGTAGAGAGCAGGGAAGTGGGGTGAGAGTGCTCCCTTGCATCTGGTCATGAGTGCTGTAGTGTCTTTCAGGAGACCTGGAGTGAGCCAGGGTCACTCCCATGTCCCATCTGACTCCTTGGATATTACTGTGATATCAAAAATGGAAATGTAACGGTAGCATGAGAAGTATTTTTGTATTGGTGATGTATTAGAAAAATGAAGATAATCAGTGGAAATATTCTCCTCATGTTATAGAATGTTAAAACTAATTCAGCAAACTCAAAAATTCTATCTCAAAGAATCTGTGCAAGTAATTTTTACAGGAGGGAACAGAAATGAGACACATCCTATGGCAATCATTTGATATGATCTAAAACAGTAATTCCAGTCAGTGTTTGTCAGACATTATAGTGTTTTCAGTTTAAAAGTTGAACGACCTGACCACAGCTCTTTTGAAGCTTGAGGTTTGGCAACCGTGTCAAGTACAGGAATTGTCGTAAAAGTGTCTTGACAGAACTGCAAGTGCCATAGAAGAAACATAGCCACAAAGCCACATTTAACCAACATGAAAGTTGCAAAGATTTTTAAGGATTTCTGCCTGGATGAACAAGTTCGAATTTAGCCGTAGATGTTTGAAGTCCTAGTTGGTGGTGGACAGGTTGACATTTAAGCCAATAGCAGAAGGAATGTACAAGTCGAATGAAGTTATACTCACTGGAGGCAGGACTAAGTGAAGTGAAAAGAGATATGATATGTATTATAAAATCTCAGCATGAGATCAAATTGTAGTCTCATTGATTTGCAGATCACAGAAGACCATTATGATCATCTAATTAAATTTAAATAATGCCATCAGTAGAGTATCACCTTGTCCTGCATGAACCATGCATGTCTTTTGGAGCTGGAACATTTTGTGAGTAGATGGTTGTAACATAAAAAACTTAATGCAGTGGGGAATGAACTGCCATTGTTGGTAAGCTGTTCCGGTGGTTATAATTACTCTAATTTCTATGTGTTATTTCTTCCATGAATTTATCCATATATTTGGCTTCCAGCCACTTAACCTTGTTATACTTCTGTCTCTTAAATGAGTGGTCAACACGTCTCCTGTCAATTCCTTCTCTGTCTTCATTTTCAGAATATGCATAATTGAACAGTGTTTTAATTTGCAGCTGCTAAAGATGATGAATTGATTTAAATAGTTTTGACTTTAAAGTAGTGGGCAGGAAAATGTGATTTAAACAATCAGTTTAAATCTTGCTTGATTTCCACAGTTCTGATTTTCCATTCCCAGTGCCATCTGTTGGGTAAGTGATGGTGTGCTGGTACACAGTAAGCAAAATAGTCTTTATGCAGAGTATACTCAAACTTTTAATCTGAGAGCACACATTGTATGCATACCTATATATTTAAAAAGATTGTGGAGTTAATATTCATTTACTGTGTTTGAATTTTGAGATGTTTAATATTACTGTATGACAGTGTTTAATATTACTGTATGACAGTGTTTCTGTCAACTAAGTTAGAAATTGGAACTCATAAACCATGGAAATCATAATTGAAATAATTTTTGGTAATAATTTGATTCCTTTTTGATATGCCAGGTTACTTTAAAAATCTTAGTAAAATATATTAGTGTTTAAAACTAACTTTTATATTGAATAAAGGAAAAATAAACTTGGTTATTAAGAGAAACCCAGTTTCTGTTAAGAATACCCTTGAGAGTATTTAGTATTTAGAACTGGGAGGTATCACCCTTCAGCATATTGTTTGTAGTAAAAGACCGTAAAAGAAAAACACATTCATCTAGTTTCTTTTGCTCATGGTAGATTTTTCAGATTCTGACTGAGCAAGTAATTGGTCTGTGGTGGTTGAATAAGCTGTGAGAAAGAAGATGCTCTATTCTGTACCTGCTTATTGATTAGTTTGTGTTTCAGTTTTGTTTGAGTTTTTATTGGGTTAGTTGCTTTGAAACTTCAGCAGCAAATGAATACTGCTTCAGCATTGATGAAAGAAGGAATGTAAATCGGTTTCACAATTTCAAATGTTATTTTGTTGAATAATTTAAATAAGAGTCAGAATTTTTCAATAATGTTACAGAAAAAAGCCATTTCTTCACCAGACAGGTTTTAGAGCAGCGTTGGTTAGCCTACTCCTTCTAGGAGTATTAAACATTGAAAAAAATTAGAAGTAGCCAACTATTTTTGTTTTGTGAAACTGCCAATGAAGAGAACTTTTTCAAATATTTCACTTATTCTCAGCTGATGACACTGACACCCCAGTTCTCAGGTGCCTTTTTGGACATGTCTATTCAGTACATTATCTAAAGTATGAAATAGAATAGATTCTTCATTGGCTAAAGGTACCAGCTGAGCAGGAGCACCCAGGCTGTGTTTGGTATACTTAATCTTGTGCTGCACTTCTCAGACCTTCTATTCTCTTACTTTTTTTTTTTTTTTAAACTCCACCCCTCAGGATCATTTCAAATTTATTAATGCTGTTACTTGGATACTCCATTCCCCCCTCCGCCCCACTGCTGCTTATTAGTCATCCCAGTTTTAAAAGAGTGAGTAAGATACTGAGTGATTTTGCTGAGTTCTTCTCAACTTGGGGAAGTTTTGCTCTTTCAGAGTAATCTTATCGCTGAAGTCCTTCTGATACTCACACTGGAGCTCTTCACTGTAATTATTTCATCCTTTTTGGAGACTTTTTCAATACTTAGATATATACTGGCTCTATTTCCTCAGTCTTTTCAAGGAGATAAAATCACATAAATAAAAAATTCTGCATATTCTGACTTTAAAACTGTGATCATAGGTAAATTTATTTTATAGGGAAACCAAACTAAAGATGGGCCTTTCTCCTTTTTTTTCCTTTGCCTTCTCCTAACTTGTTGAAATAGCAATATAAGACCAAAGGAAGATTTTATTTGCCAGCCTTTTCATTGTGTAATTTTATTCAGTGCGATGACTCCATTTCTACTTTTATTTGTCATGGAACCAGGCAAAATGATGTAGGATGCAGTTGTCAGAAAGCAATACAATTGGAAACGTAATTCACTTCCTCCTCAAAGAGGGAGAAGGAAGTTCGTTGGCTACGTTGCTTTCTTTTTGCAAATTGACGTAACCAGTGCAGATCCTGTGAGAAGGATCAGGGCTGAGAAAAAGGACCATTGTGCAGTCCAGCCCTGTGAAGCAAGTCAGAAAACTGAAAAGTGGTGGTCAGAGGAAAGGTTTTATTAATGTTTCAAGCTGCCTGAGAGTAAAGTGAACCAAGTAAAGAGAAATACGTCCAGGCATGATGGAGGCTCTCTGAAAGAATATCTCTTTATGCTCTTGAGACAAGTCAAAATGGGTATTTACTTACCTTTGCTTTAAAAAAGGAAAATTAAATACATTATAAAGCTAATTTTACACACACCTCATGCACTGCTACTGCAAAACTAATTGGCCTGTGGGGAAAAATAGCACCTTTATAAGATCCAGTTGACTTTCGGTCACTTGCTAGTCCCAGCATTTGCTCCAGTTCCTCCTGACAGACTGTTCTCCAGTGCACACTGCAGTGTCTTGATTGAGGCTTCCAGTGAGGTGTTTGTGCTTTCCTTCATTGAGTTTGCTACTGTTTGTGATTTTTATGTTCTTTAGGAACCACCAGTTTATGAAGAAATAGCCTCATACTATCTCATGTTGGTGTGCAAGCCTTGTAAATATCTCTGTATGGAACTTTTGAACTTTGTCGTCGGAGTACAGGGCTCTGCATGTCAAAGAAGAAATATGAGCTTAAAGCATTTGTGGTCATTACCTTAAAATCCTTCCTCTGCAAAGGCTAGCGCTGATTTTACTTTTTTACTCAAATGGAATTTTTAGGTGCTGTTTTTCGTTCTTCACCAGTAGTGTTCCTTCTGCTTTCTCCATGCAATGGCTGTTAGCCTTTTTATCCTCTTTTACTTCTAAGGTTTTAATTTTTTAATGCAAAATTAGTTTCCATTGCACACAATTCTAAATGTAAAAACCAGTCATCACTTAACTGACATTTTCAAGTTAGAGATGCCATAGCATGGTATAAGTCCCTGGAGCCTTGAATTTCTGCTGAGTATTTATTGCAGCAGTTCTTTAAAGCAGTGTGGTGAAGCAGTAACCCCTTGGTTTCTGGGTCGATGGCATGGGCAGCTGGAGCTGTATGTGGTGTCTCAGTGCTGGTTGTTTTGTATTACCTTTGGAAAAGCTTGTGGTACTTCACAAGTTGCCATATGGAAAGCGACTCCATTTCTTCGATTTAGGTCAGGCTGTCAGGTGCCTTTTGTGTCCTTCTCTTCTGTAACTGGGACATCTGAGATATGAGGTGACCATGACTTCGCATACAATCTAGCAGGAGAGTCCCTGGGGTCTTCTGCTCTCCTTATACTCCAGGTGCGGGCTGCCTTCATGTGTCCTTGTGTTTGTTCTGCCTCCAGGATTTTGGGAGAGTATTTTTTTCCTTTTAATCTGTTTCCAAGTTGTGCTGTTGGACTCCGTGTGAGTTGCAGTTCTCTGGGATTAAAGCAGGATGCAGAGGAGAGAAACTACTAAATTAAGGGGTGTGGGGGAGGACACAAATGGTCCAAGAAAAGTAAAGGTGTGTGCTTCAAGAGTAACTGGTGGCAAAAAAAGCAGCCCATTGTTGCTTCGTGTTGAATTGAGGTCTTTTGAAAACTACTTGTTGCTGAATATACTTTCCACTCAACATAGATTTCTGTTGTTGCAGCAGTGGTCATTATCCACTGAAGATTTTGTCCCTTAATATCTCAGTCATCAGCCCTGGAATGACATTTCTCATTCTGCAGACGACTTTGAGACATATTGCAAGATAGAAATTGGTTTTTACTGCTCATGAAGGATGTTTATGTAGCTAATGTGATGCCTGGTATGTTGTGTAAAGTGATTCTGTTGCAATGGATTAATTTTTGTTGTTAGAACAATCCTCTGTTGTAATGTCAAAAGCTTCCTGGCTGCTCCTTCAGGTTTATTTCATGTGCTGTTCTTGACTATAGATCTGTGTAAGTTGCAGATTTGTCCTGGATGCAGTAAATTTTTATAGTCAAAGTCCCTGAGTTCTGCTTGATGTGTATTATATTAACAGGCGGTTAAGGTGCTTTCTTGAAGGGCTGATGACTGTGTTGTTACTATGAGCCATGAATGAGCATCCAAGTCTTACCCAGTGTTGTTTCTCTGAGTGAGCAAAATGCAGCATCTTGAGCAACTTGTGTATATTTTGTGTATTAAGTGGTTGCCAAGGGTGTCTTGTAGGTGGATGTGAGCAGATGTGAAGGTGTGATGTGTATTTTTCTAATCTTCTGGTGAAACTTCAGAATCTTTGTTTTGCAGCAAGAGTGTTTGGATGCATAATGCTCTTTAAGTATATAATTTAAAAACACATTACCCAGCTTTTTGGAAACAAGTCTTACAGAACTTCTAGCAGACAGGAAAATGGATTTCTGTGTTGCTTTCATCTGTCTTCAGTGTTCAAGAGCACAAAAATACTGTTACAGGCATTCTCTTTTAAAGTTTAAGTCTTCACATTTATCAAAGTGGAATTCATAAATTTGTTATTTCTGCTTAAGACTTTCCTCCTTTATTCTTCAGATAGAGATGTTATATCATTGCTGCTTTCCTGATCATCTTGCTTCTTCCAAAGATCCCATCAACAAAATTGCTTAGAGTATATTTTATGCTCCTCACCATTTACTTCATCTTCAGGATGCAGTGAGCAGTCATGCTTTAAGTTGATTTAAATTTAAATCAATCTGTGTCAAATAAGAAATAAGAAAAATAGTAGGAAATATCAAATATTATTTGTCAAATAAGAAAAATAGTAGGAAAAATCAAGTAAGCAGCATTCTGTTATAACATTCTACTCTCTATCAGTCTCTATCTTCATTGATATTTGAACTTTACTATGAGATGCATAATACATTTTTGGAGAGGGCAGTGCGATATTCACCATAGGTGCTGTACTGGCTGCTAATTTGGAAGTCATTTAAGAAGTGTCCCTTTTTGCACGTGCAAAAGGAATGTAATGCTACTTACCCTGGACGTTTTTAGATCTGCCATTGGGAAAAATACATAGAAAAGTTGAGTAATACAGGGGTTATTAGATGTGTGCTTTAGATGGTGAGGGCCACAGGGATTTCTGTAGGTGCTTGCCACATACATTACTTCAGTAAGGCAAAGTGTAACTTCTTTCCTTGGTTAGGCTGCAAATAACTTCTGTGAGCCTTGTAGCCATGAAAAGTGTATTGAAGGAGGTTGTTTGCAAGAGGTATTACCCACTTGGTTTCCTTGGAAACATGAAACATGATTTAGAAATATTGACTTGAGAAAGCTGCAGCTTAGAGGAAATCCTAAACTGTTGGTTTAGACTTTTAAATTAATATCTCCAAAGAGTTCAGTCTGTATTGAAAGTCACTTCATCAAGTCCATTATAAATGATATTTATAGTAGTTCTGGGTTTCTGTGTTTCTTGGTGTAATACCCAATTCTGAATGCTGGAGGACTGTAGAGAATGTGAGTTTTGCTGGAAAAGGGGTACTGAACTGGGATCCCTGGCTCCAGTGGAAAAGGGGTACTGAACTGGGATCCCTGGCTCCAGTGTCATCTGTGTTAAATAACTCAACTTGCACCAGAGTTAACAAATTGATGCTCTTGCAAGTCAGAGCGTTAGAACCTTACTCATAGTTGATGGATTGTGACCTGGAATGCTTTCTTCGTGGTGAGGTTCAGACACTGTAAATCATCATTCAGGTATTGTAAATGTTTTTAAACTCTGTGGAGGGTGTCTTGAATGCTCTTTGTTATGTTCATGTAAGTGATTGCGTGATCAGCCTACGTAATTTACATTTATTGGGTAACTTATTTTTATTGTATAGGAACTTTCATATACCTTTACTTTTAAGGACTGCTGATCATAATTTGATGTTGTTGGGCTCATTAAACTTTTCAAAACAAAAGCTCTTTTATCCCTGGAGCATGGTTATCCTGAAGCTGATGTTAATAGTCATGCTGGGGGGTGGAAAGGAGCATCAGTGTGGGAGAAAAAACATACAGCACAGTGTTGTATACATGCTGTGGGTGCTGGGTTGTGTAAATGGTGGAGAGAGATTGCTTCTGTGCACTCATTCATGAGGAACAGGTCTTGGTTCAGTCAATCTCACAAAAATGTTATTTGTGCTTCTCTTAGTGCTGGCTTATGTGGTCCCTGTTGCCACCCATCTCTTATGGTGCTTGTCCCTCTGCCCCTCATACAGCTTCTGCTGCCAGCACTGGATAGAGAAACTGCCCTAACTGTTTTGGTTTTACTCATTTATTCTTAACTTGCGTTATTTTCCCAGTTAATCCCCCAAAACAGCTGTGGCTGCCCAGGAGCAGACCAGGTGGTTGGAGGAGGAAAGCACCTCTAGCCATTCCCAAAGTTAGAAGTGTGACAGCTTTATATCCCCAGTGTTCTTAAGCCAAAGGAGAACACCTCCAGAGCAGAGATGAGATGAGATCTTAGATTTTCCTGCAGAAAAGCCATGTGTGTTTGTCTGCTGGTTGTAGTGCTGGTTGATTCATGGCCCTGAGGAGGTAGCAGGGCACAGCTTTTAAGAAGGTATGATGTATTAGGTTGAAAAAATGATGTACTTTGAAAGAATATGAACATTCAAGTCTGTGCTGCTGTTTAGACCCGGGTAAGGCTGTGTCTCAAGCTGTTGGATTCTTTTCCCCCAACATACCTTTCATGTTTTATGCAAAATACCATTACTGCTTATGAACTGCATTTGGCTTGGTGATTGTAAAGGTGTTTATGGTGAGTGGCCTAAGGTGCCCTTATGTGGCTGTGATAATTAAGGCAGGATAAACCTAAGTCTGCCTTCATCTGGGGTTGCAGGAGGATTTTACACTGGAAGTAGGAGGTTGGATGCAGGCAGGCAGCTGCACAGATGCTTGTAGGGATCAGGTCCTCAATATCCAGAGGCACTGGTACTGTAGGCAAGCAGTGATTGCTGAAACCTGTAAGGTCTGTGTCACAGATAAGGCAGCTAAATCTGTGGGCTGTATGTCTTGTGGGATTTAACATTAAGAGCAAATAGGAGACCACAAAAGCCTTCAGTGCATGGGCCAAGTGAGGCTATTGTTTTCGTCAAGCCAGTTTAACTAAGGGGAAATGTTTTGCCTAATGCATCTGTAAATAATGCCTAACATCCTGAAGGTTACAAAGATGTTTATGGATGCTAAGGAAGGATTCAGCTGTGTTGTTTTTCAGTGTCTGGTTCTAGCAGGTGAGGGCATCTTGCTTTTCACTTGCCATATGCAATGGCTATGGATTACAGTGGCAGAGGAACTTTCTCGGTGGAAAGAGAAAGTTCATATGCAGAAAAGATGTAGTGGAGAATGGCAATGCTGCAGAATCTCAGATGGAGACTCCTATTGTTGGCAACTTGTGTACAGTCATTCGTTGAGGATTGTGAGTATACTTCAAGAATTGAGTACGATGGTTTAGGATGCCAAACACAAGTACTAATAAAAAGATAATTATTTAAAATGAACTGTAGTTCTTTGTGTAACCAGATAAACTATGTGGATTAGTACAAAGTCAGTCAAAATGGGAACAAGCATTTACAGCATAAGAGTCCTGCTAAAATTAGGATTGTTTTTGTGTGAAGCCACTGTGCCAGTACAAACTGAATTTCATACTGCAAGATTGCTTGTAAGATAAGTGCCTCCACAGAATATGGAGAGAAGTCACTAAGTTACTTAAACTTAAAAGGACAAAGCAATAACTGCAGTGAAGGTGTATAGAATTCTCAGAGTACAAAAATAGAAGATTAAAATGTATGATATGGCAGTGTGAAAGGTTTTTAATTCCATAATATGATGAGTGTCTTCTGAATATCACTCACTTTAAGTGATTAGAATAGTAGCCATTTAAGTAAGGTGTGCAACCTCTAAGGGAGAAGCTGGGAAAGAATACACCCTTAGACCTATTGTTCTTTTCTAGTTTTATTCTGATTTTCTAGTGTCACCAGTAAATTGGTAGTTGGGAAAACTCAGTCCTGTAGAAATATCAAGGGAACATTATATGTTTTTCTGGCAGAATATTGATACTGTTTTAGACTCCTCGTTGTTTCTAGCAAGTATAGGTAGGTTTTTGGAATAGCTATATGAAATCTATTTAGCTGTTGCTTGTATAATACTGGAAATTCAAAGCACCTCTCAGCTTTGTGGTGGCTCCAGAGCAGCTGCAACACAGCAACAGTGTCTGTCCTCAGATATGCTGGCTCTTATTCTAGGTTGTATTGGCTTCTGAGAGTAAGGTGATGAAAGAAAAGAGATTACATTAGCCACAGATAAAGAGAAACATCAGTTCAAATAGAAAGTATCTCTTTCTTACCTTCAGCCTGTAATGTGTGTGAATCTCTGACTAAGAGCAGGTTCACTTACCAGGCATCAGAGCTACAAGGTGTTAAAGCTTTCTGGACAGAGCACTTGTATTATCTGTAGCTCAATACGATGAAAGAAAGATATTTCTGCCAGAGGAAAGATGGAGACTTCTGTTTTCAGACCCATGACAAGATGTTTTTCATGTTGAAGCTGAAATCACTATTTAAAGTGTTCAAGACCAGGTTGGATGGGGCTTTGAGCAACCTGGTTTAGTGGAAAGTATCCCTGCCCGTGGCAGGGTTGTTGGAACTAATTGATCTTCAAAGGCCCTTCCAACCCAGGCCACTCTGTGATTCTAAATGAGAGGCGTAATTTTGTAGATGCCAGCTGCTTCGAATCAGAATGAGCCAGTTCATGTCTTCCAGTGTGACTTTGTCACCAAACTGCTCTTGCTGCCTGTGAGGTTAGAGCCGGTGAACAAATAGCTTCCTCTGAGAAAAGGAAGAAGTGATGAAGAAAAATTATGACAAAATTGGCAAAACCTACAGAGTCATTCTCACTGACGGAAAGGAGCTGATTATTCTGGATTTATGTTTCGGATTTACTTGGTCTGGGTTTAGATCTGCACCCTGTATGGCTGGAAAATACACTCACTGAACAACAATATAGTGGACTAAGTATAGGTAAATGTTGAAGTTACTGAGAGAATAGCAAATACTGGGTTTAAGAGAGAAAGATTCATTTGGCAAATGGCAAGTGAAAAAAAGCCCAGTTTTAATGTACTCTTAAAAAAAGATTACAAATCTGAGATACTGCCAGACATCCTCTTTAGTTAGCAAATTGCAGAAGCATGTCTATGCAAAATGAGAAATGTGTTTGCTTGGCTAGCTTTTCTGAACTGAAACATTATAGGTGTTGTGAAACCCTGTAGAATGTACAAATGAGCATGTTGTCAAGAAAATCACATTGCAACACATGGGGCAGTTTATACACCTTGGTGCACCTCACTTAGTCATAGTGGCAGTCACAAACTTAAGAATGTTGAGCTTTTGGGGACAAGACTTAGGAATCTAGTCTTAATTGCAGCATTATAAGTATTTCTCTATGTGTGGTGGGGTGAGATGGAGGTAGGAATGGAGAGAAGGGAGGGGAAGCATCTGCTTCTTGCTGAGCTGACAGTGTTTTGGTTTTTTTTTCTGAAATTGAGTAATTGAACTGAAGAGGGGAAGAGCTGGGGAACGAGATGAGCAAGTGAGAAAGGGGAGCTGCTAGAGGGCCAAAGGAGTGGCTTTTGAAAAGGGGGTAATGGGAGATTGAGCAGCCCACAGCATCTGGAAGCTTCACAGTGAATACCCAGACTGGTTGGGTTCCCACTTGCCAATAGGCTATTCAGGAGAATAACAACTAATGGCAGAGAAAATGCAAGGCCAGCAAGACCTAGGTTCACTTTCCTAACACCAGGGAAAAGGGAATAAGGTTGTGATTCTCAGAAGTGTTGAAGTACTGCAGGTGCTGCGATGAGAGTGCCATGGTGCCGCCTGTGTCAGTGCATGGGAAATATTGAAAATATGCATTGGTGGGCTTTGTAATTCCCAGCTGAAGAGTCTGTTCTTCTGCAGGTGTACACCTGTGTTGTTTGGGTGTAAGGGCAGCTCTTTGCTCAGAGTTGTGCACCCACACAGCATCTGGCTCTTTTCCTGACTCTCTTGCCCTTTCTGCTTGGCAGCAGAAGAAGTGCTATCCTTGCGGGGTCTGGAGAGCACAGCTCTTTGAACCAGAGGTTCACCTCTACTGGAGCTGAGGTGCTGTACAAATAGACAAAAGACTGTGACATAGGGAAAAAAAGTATGTTAACCTTGGATTTACTGTAAGTTTAAAGTGACGTTTTCACTGGTTACGCAGTACATAGAGTATCTATTAAAGAAAATAAAACACTGCATGTCAAAATATAAAACAACCACCAAGGGATTTTTTTTTTTGAAACAACTGTGCTTTCAAAAAGCCAAGTTTTTTAATTTGCAAGAAGCAGGGACATTGCATTATGGACTTTGAGTTCTGTTGCTAGCAGCTTTTTGCATGGAGAGTGTGTTATTTTGGTGTGCACTGAATGTCACTATAGCTAAACTGAAGTTATTCCTTCATAGTTTTATATTGTTTGGATTTATAATAGTGAAAGATTCTGTGGTTTGTAGATACTCTAGGGACCTTCTTTGCTGACTTCTTTTCTTAGGTACTTAAGCTCACTTTCTTTCCTGCAGATTTTCATGGTTTATCATTTTGTGTGGGCTTCAAGTTAAAGAAAAGATTTTTTTTTTCTTTTAAATACTTGACAATTTGATCTGAGTTTGTTTCCTCAACAGTAATAAAAGCACAGCAGATAGAGGCCTCCATTTGCATCATACAGGTGATGCCAAAGGAATTAAATTAATACTGGTGCATTGTCTGCTTTCATTTCCC
Organism: Pachyramphus minor; assembly: GCA_013397135.1. Classification (NCBI taxonomy): domain Eukaryota; kingdom Metazoa; phylum Chordata; class Aves; order Passeriformes; family Tyrannidae; genus Pachyramphus; species Pachyramphus minor. The sequence continues at coordinate 396,820 of VYXB01008912.1, read as the reverse complement.
TCTGTAAGAAAACAGGTAACTTCAAAAATGGTACAAACCCAGGAAAATACAGGAACTCAGGATTGTTCATCTTGTCTAAGTTTAATATTTAGTAGAAAATACTGATTCAAGCTTGCACTTATATTCTTCATAGCACTTAGAAGTTCTTTCTGTCTTGTTGCTGGCCCTTCCCTCTGTGTGTATAATTTCTTTCTCCATTTTTGTGGCCTTGTTACACTCTCCTTTATTGTTTGGGATTTGAAATCTAACCAGGTAGTTGCACAACAGCCTTCTCCAAATTTATTTCACAGTGACTAACTTCTGTTGCGCCTCTTTGTTACCTCTGCTGTAAATTAATGATGCAGTAGCATACAGAGGAAGATGAAGACTGGGAAGTGTGGGAGTGTAGGCAAGGGCTTTCCCTTTCCATCCCTGATATGAATTGTGTGACTCTGGAAATAGTATTAGTGTTTATTTTTCTCCTATTCAAATATTGATGATAATACTTGGAGGAGGTGAGTGTTGTTGTAAAGGTACTAAAGCTGAAGATTGTATTAGTTTGGCTTGAGACAGTCTGGGTGTGGACTACAGGTGCAGAGTTGTTTCAGCTCGTTTAGTGAAATAGTAAAGTTAGCCTGAAAATTTACTCAGAGAGTATCTGTAGTTGGGAATTGAAAAAGTGGTTCTACTTTTGAAGCATCAGATCCTGGTATTAGTCTTCATACTGAGACATTGAGAAATGGTGTGTATGTGTTTATAAATAAGCATAGGATGGTAATGAGAAGCATTCCTTATAGATGGCTCTCCTTGAAAGTTCTTGCATAAGTAAGTAACTGGAAACAGTTACCTTTCCACATCTGGGAGGTACTGAGATGAACTGAGAGGCAACCAAAGAAATTATTACTTTTGCATCATTTGCCTTTTTGCTTGCAGGAATAAAACTTGGATCAATGTCAATGCAAAAGAGATAGTAGTTACCCTTTTTCAAAAAGTGTTGCCTTCATTTTTATCAGTACGAACTATGAGTGATACGAGATATGGCTCACATCATGTCACTTTAAAGGTTTACAAATCGTACCTGGATGATGGTTTCAGACAGACAAAAATGAGATTCAAGTTTTAACTCTTGCAAATTGTAGCATAGCAGTGACAAGGAGCTGAAATCTAGGAGAGGCTAACTTTGGATAGTATGTGATTTCTGTCAGTGTTTCTACTAGAATGAAGGGAGGAAGAACAAATTTGAGCTTTCTCTGCAGATACCAAATATATGAACACTTACCCTGTTTGTGTTTACTGCATCAGTACTCCATTAAACTGAAATTAGAAAAGTAAAGTCTTTATGTTTTCTGTCTTTAAACTGAATTATATCAGAGTTACAGTGCATCGAAATGAATTATTCCTGTTCAGTCTTTCAGAAAGTGTATGAATACTATAATCAACCCGTTTGCCAAGATCTTTCATACAAGTTTTTTATAATTAAATCAGTACCCAAAGCACACTTCAGTTTTGTTACCAGTAGTGCCTGATCAGAAGGCTCTGAAGAATAACACAGAGTACATGGGTGGTCCCTTCCAATAGAAGCTGATCTACTCATTTGGGTCTATGCAAAGACTCAGTGACTGTAAATTGTGTAATTTGCTTGGAGAACACAAAAGCTATTCAATTATGTTAATCAGCAGTTCTGCATCATCACAAAGTTGGTGTCTGCTTTTCTTGTTCTGTGGGAGAATTTTGTCTTTAAGTGCATCATAGATACTTCATTTTGAAATAATTTATTTGTTCTATTTGTAGAAGCCCTGGTCATAGGTCAGGATCGCCTTGTGATAGGTGTTCCACAAACAAATTTCTAAGAGTTGCGAGTGTGAGACACCTAGGCATAAATGGACACAAGCACACTAATGGGGGAACACACAGGAGAGCAGTGAGGGGATACTTATCACAAAAAACCACTCCAAACAAACAACCCCCCAAACAACTCAAAACGAGTGGAAAAACAACCCAGGTCTTAGCACATCAGTGTCATGGAAAAGAAAGTTTGAATGTGGACAAATCCATTTTGTGACTACAAAATGCACTATATAGTGTGTAGATATATAAATATGTATTCTATAGATATTATACTTCTATATATAGATAAATACAGTCTTTTCTGTGAGTTTTATCAATTTTTCATTTGATTGCTGCTGTTGTACAAGAACTGCCTTGTTCTTTTCTGGGTGCCTGTCATTTTAGTACAACTGGTGCCTGCACAGCAAAAGAGCCAGTGATGGTTCATTGCTCTCTATCTCTTTGCTCTTCTTGACCTACTCGTTTCTCCTCTCTACTCAGAAAGCAGCTCCTTGCATTAGATCTTCTCGAGATGCATCAAGATGACTTTTCCCTTAGATTTTAAAACCGTTTCCAACACTTTATGGTTGGGTGTGGGTTTTGTTTTGTGTTCCCCCCTCGTCCCCACTCTTGTCTTTGTTTTTCTAGCCATTCATTTTCCTCCTATTTTACGTGACTGGTATTTAGACCAAAGGATACATACATACCAATCTGTCATCTTTGCTCAAACTTTTTATTTGTCAAGGAGACAACTTTGCCCTTTACTGTGTGTTGAGTATCTTCTGGTCTCTGTCTTTACTGCACCTGTCTTCCGAGACTTTGAGTCCTCCTGGGCACAGACTTAATCTGAAGTCGGGTTTAATGATGAGTGCTCAAAACTGCTCCCCCCACCCCCAGCAATTTGCTAACCAACCCATCAGTAAAAGCTGAAAAGTTATTTCAGATTGCTAGAATCTGCGTGAGACAGGAGGCACTGAGGTGAGAAGGTAAGGACTTTGCTCCCTCTGAAAGTGCAGAGCACATCTGTCGATTGCAGCTGCTGTGCTTTTGGTGTGCTTCTCATGTTATTGCTGTAGCCTGCTCTCTGGCCAGGGAGGATGTTTGCAGGTAGGACTGGTCCTTCCTCCCTGTGGGCAAGAGGGGAAGTTTTAGGGTGGCTGTGTCACACTGAAGACTCCCAATGCAGCACTGCTGCAAGAGCAGAGAAGGTGAAATGTGATACTGAAAGGATGAAGAAAAAAAAAAAGGGAGGGGGGGTTAAAGACAGTGTTAACAGTTTAATGGCAGCCGGGAGGTTTTTGCAGAAGTCTGAAAAGTTTATGATCGTTGTTGATAATAGCATGCAAATCCTTATGCTTAACAAAGCTTTAGTCAGCTATCAAGTGACATTAGCTACGGACATGGTGCTTAACTCTTATGCCACAACATGTATAGCTGAACAACAAATGTAAAAACGAGATTGCTTCAAGTCACATTTTTGACTGAAAATGCTATCATAGAGGTCGAATGCTTGCCTTTTTTTTTTCCTCCCATCTCCTCGTTACTGCATGTGTAAGGAGGTCTTCAGGCAAGAGTGACTTGCTCAGGACTGGTTCCTCAGCCAAGGTGTTTTCTGTGATGTGCTGTAATGGTTTGTCCCTGTGGTTCTGTGGTGGTGGTGCTCTGAGTGCCAGAGCTTTCGGCATCCTGTGAGACGGCCTTTGTGTGACCGGTGCTTCAAAGCTCTCCTTCACATCTGATTCACGCAGCAGCTGGGGCACTGAAATTGAATCCTGCTATGTTGGAAGTAAAAAAGAAAGTCGGTTGTGGACTGTTTTTAGAAAAAACATAGCAGACAAAGAATTTCCTCAAGGAGTTCAGAACAGGATTTGGTACTTCCGTGCATCTTTGGAGGAGTGGTGGGAGAGAGGAGGCTGCATTGGGTATGCTAGGGCCCAGCATGTATTTTGAAGATGTGCCGGTTTAAAGGTTTAAAGGTAAACCGGCAGGAGAAATAAACCCAACAAAGGAGATCAGAAGTCAGAATGACAATTTTAATAATAATGATATAATAAATACAATTTTATAGGTGAACAATTGGTTTTAACCCACAAAAACTCGGCACCCTGGGGTGCGAACAGAATGGTGTTCGTCAGCCCCCGTGCGGAACCCCATGTGGGCCCCTCTGAGTCCAAAAGCAAAAAAGGGAGGAGAAAAACCTGCTGATGTCAGTGATGGCTGCAGTCCGGCTGGAAGTGGTGGTCAGTCCGACCAAGAGTGGTAGTTGCAGTCCAGCTGAGAGCTGTGGTACCAGTCTGGTCGAGGCTCTGGTCTTCCTCTGGATCCCACGAGTAGAACTCCAAGTCCCCAGACCCCCAAGATCATATATCTGCAGGTTCAGGCTGGAATGCCCAGCCCCTTTCCCAGGACAGGGAGTTCCACAACGAGTGAATGGGTGTGCTGGGTGTGAGGATAGGAACATCTTCTTATCTCCCAGGCCTCTTCACACCCAGCTCACAACCTGAGGGGTCAGGTGGGCAGTTGCTGCAGATAGTCTATAACTTCTGGGAAATGGCATAGAGGGTGTGGAATACACAGTTTGGGTTACACCCACACAGTGATGAACTGGTCCCAACTGTTCTCACTAGGACAAGGGATCACTTATATTTTCCCTGGTGGTAACTGATAGCTTTGTTTTTCAGATACATGAGAATACATACAGAAAATAGGGTGAAGAAATTCCTAATATTTCTTGGGTAGTTTCTGAAGTAAAACTGGTTCTGGTGGTGGCTCTGCTGCATCTCTGATTTTCACCTCCATTTTTCTTTGCCATTCTGTTGCCTTATAGACGTGTGTACGTTCAGTTGTAGTTAGAAACTTGGATAAGTTCAAGGTCAGACTTTTCCAGAACATGACCTCCACCCTCTCGGGCATGAGCAGGCTCTGCCAGATAGATATCTTACTTGACAATTACTTCTGTTCAGCTGTAACAAATGTAGCAAGTACTAAAGCCCTTTTAATGCTCATTTGGAACAAGTTGATCAAACGTGATGGAAAGAAGCCAGAGATGAATCAAGCACAGTTTGTTAGAGGTACTGCAGCAGTTCACGGTAGTTTTGAGTGTTGCCCATCAGTCTTGTTCTCCCCTCTTCTACTCGGAAGTACTTCTACCATGCTGCAGAGAAGTGGAAATGCTTTTTGAGTCCACTGGTACGTATTTCTCCTTTATCTTCCTCTGTAGAGCTTCAACCATCATCAGCCTTCATCATCCTGGAGTTCTTGGCAGCATTCTGCTTTGTTCAGTCTGAGCCAAGCCCTCTGGTTGCTCCTCTGCAGACTTCAGGGAGGGGTGCTGGTGGTGAGAGGTGTCTCTCTCTGTGCTCTGTGCTCTTAAACATCAGAAAAGATGTTAAGTGCCAGGAGACTACTGAACCTCTTTGTTTTTTATTTAATTTTGACTTGAAGAATAGGTCCTTGGTGTAAATACTAAAGATCCTTCCACTAGTGGTCCTTGACATCTGTCTTCATCCCTCTCTTTGTCCCGCAAGGAATTAAAATCCTATATACTTTGTGCAAATGATTTGTTCTGTAGGTTGTTCTCTTCCAAGTGCCCAGTAACTCTGTCACCTTGCAGACTTCGAGGGTGAAAGTTGAGAAGGCTAATAGTAAATATAGTTTAAAAAGCCCCAAAGAGAGTGGTGTAGTTGTGGTATTTGATGTATCACCACAACAAGGTCTGAGTAAAGGATAAAGGTTTCTTGAAAACTCGATTTGCATAACATGCAAAGGGTGGTTACCAGATCAGTCAGTCACTGATGATTTACATGCCCATGTAAATCTTCTGTTTACTCACTCTTTTCTTTCCTTTTGCTCTGAATTCCTGTGCTGCTCCATGATTTGGTGGAGTTATTAAAAAATCAAAAACAACTTACTTGCTGTTTTTTCCCCCTCTGATTCGTCTTCTCCTTCCTCTGAAAAGTTTATCTGGCAAATTAATGAATTTCCTTTATTCTCAGGAGCAGCTCATAAAGGGGAGATTTCTTCTCCCTGGAGCGGTGAATGTGAGGTGATTGCCAGAGCATTGTTCTTCTAAATAGCTTATTCTTCTGTGTAGATGAACACTTTTTCCCTCCCCTTCCCCCTCTATTTTTAGAGCACTGATTAAGTGATAATTTGTGTTTAGGCTTCCCTGAAGTACTCAGTAAGGTAATCCATTGCCGGTTCACTGGTGGGTTTGGTAGGCTGGGGAGAGGATCAGCAAACTCGTGCACTGAAGCTCAGATGAAAAATATAACCGGGTTTTCCTCAGAGACTGTAGGAATTCCTTAGTCCATCCGTTCCTCTGTGCAATGTTACCAGTTTTCAGCTGGGCTATTTCAGGTGGCAAGTTGAAAATAGATCACCATGGTGAAGCGATTGGATCAGTATACGTGGCTCACACGTAACTTTTGTGAGGCAGAAGTGCCCAGCAACAGGGCTGTGCTGGCACAGAGGTTTTGGATGACCTAAGTGCACAGCTGTAGGAGGAGATAAACCAACAGACTCTGCTGAGATTGATGTTGCTGGATCTCCACACAGAGAGTACTGTATCCAGAGCTGGAGAAATGAGACCCATGGAGATCCATTATCATCTCCTCCCACCTTCTCCAAGGCATGAGGTACATGTTTTGTGTTTCTAGGAGTAGGTGGAGAGTTTGGTATATGGGATTGACAAATCTGGCTGACCAGACTTGCTGTCTCCCCGAGCAACTCCCTTCCCTCGCCTGTGCACTCTCACTTGGTGCAGATGGGTTGCTTCCCAGCTGCTGCTTCTGCTGCTGTCTTCCGTGCAGTGAAAGGGTTGTGAATCTTGCTGCTGACCTTTTTCCTTTGCTAGGAAGTTGATGCATCTCCAGCACAGCCTCTGTGCCTTCGGAAGAAGTGTTACTTGCTTCTCTGGCCAGTAGCTCAGCATTCAGTGCCCTAGTTGAAGTGTCCTGCTGGGATTGTATAATTTGTGCCACTGAGACATTTCAGTGGCCTTTGAATGTGGCTGGTGTGAAATGACTGCTTAGTGGGCAGTTCCCAGCATCTTTGCAGTCCTCTTTTAGTGATGTTCCCAGGTGATGTAAAAAGCTTGCCTCACCTTAGGCTTGCAGTGGTCCTGAGCCTCGCTTGAGAACCTGCATGGCTGGAGACACCTAAGCAGTCCTGTTGTTCTGGGCTCTAGTCATCCTGACTGAGTAGCTCCCACCTGCAATAACCTACCAAGTGAATGACTGTAGAAAATTCTACCAGTGCTGTTGGGCTTTCAGCTGGGCATTAGTTTCTTTTGTGGTACAGAACTCTAAGAAGGATTTACAGAAAAGGTACAATCTGTGAAAGCATTCACAGAAGTCAGCAGTTGTGCAGAAGACTGCTCTCCCAGGCTAGCTGTAAAGCATTGTAAGTAATGGTTGTTTTGTTAAAAATAGGAATATGTCCTTAGGAGCTCCTTCTAGGGAAGGGTCCTTTTCAGTCTATGCAGCCATGAGATAGGTAGCCAGGTTACCCTGCCACGGTGCTGTCATGATGACTTTCGGGCATGAATGTCACAGCTGCTCCTAAGAGTAGGAAGGAACTTGTCCAGTTCCTTCCTATTTCATGGTGTCTTATAGCTGTTTGTCTATTCAAACCAGTCATGTCTTAATTTATTTCTGGATATCATGAATTAAAACTTCAGAAAGCTTCTTGGTCATTTTTACTTGGAATGAGAAATAGGCTTCAAGACATTAGCTGCTTTAGTGATATCTCTGAAGCATCTGAAGTGGAGAGATGATTTGGAAGATAAGCTGTGTGGCATTGAGAGGGTTAACTTAGATTTCTCACAAACATTCAGTTCAAACCTTTTTGCCTTATGAAACCTCCTTTAGTATTGATTCCATGACTGTTGCCAGAACAGTGATGCTTTCTGTCTGCATCATGACCACAGCTGGGCCCAGGTTAACATCTTATATGGGTGACTCATGACCTTGGTAATTTGATCCTGAAAAGATGTGAAGTGATCATGGGTCAAAAAAGCATGTTGACTGTGCTACCTGATTGATAAGTACAATTTCAGGTTGCTCTGCATCTCAGGGTGCACAAATGAGGTACTGAAGTCCTCTGAAACGCAGCTCTGCAAGCTTGGGTGGTTGTGGTAGATGCAGTTGTGGCAACATTGCTCTTTAGGCTCAGTATGGGGGTAGGGCTGTGGAGTTGTGATGCATCACAGGCACTTGCACTCTGTGCTGATTGGTGCTGATTTTGTCTCCCACAGCATACTCCTGGAAAAGCTGGCAGCCCATGGCTTGGACAGGGGCACTCTGTGCTGGGTTAAGAACTGGCTGGAGGGCCGGGCCCAGAGAGTGCTGGTGAATGGGGCTGCATCCAGCTGGCAGCCGGTCACCAGTGGTGTCCCCCAGGGATCAGTGTTGGGTCCAGTCCTGTTTAACATCTTTATTGATGATTTAGATGAGATGATTGAGTCCACCATTAGTAAATTTGCAGATGACACCAAGCTGAGGGGGAGTGTTGATCTGCTGGAAGGCAGGAGGGCTCTGCAGAGAGACCTGGGCAGACTGGAGAGTTGGGCCAATTCCAGTGGGATGAGGTTCAACAAGGCCAAGTGCCGGGTCCTGCACCTTGGCCACAACAACCCCCTGCAGCGCTGCAGGCTGAGCACAGAGTGGCTGGAGAGCAGCCAGGCAGAAAGGGACCTGGGAGTTTGGATTGACAGGAAGCTGAAGATGAGCCAGTAGTGTGCCCAGGTGGCCAAGAAGGCCAATGGCATCCTGTCCTGGATCAAGAACAGTGTGGCCAGCAGGAGCAGGGAAGTGATCCTTCCCCTGTACTCAGCACTGGTGTGGCCACACCTGGAGTATTGTGTTCTGTTCTGGGCCCCTCAGTTCAGGAAGGACATTGAGGAGAGCAGGTCCAGAGAAGAGCAACGAGGCTGGTGAAAGAACTTGAACACAAGCCCTGTGAGGAGAGGCTGAGGGAGCTGGGGTTGTTTAGCCTGGAGAGGAGGAGGCTCAGCGGAGACCTCATCACTCTCTACAACTCCCTGAAAGGAGGTTGTAGCCCGGTGGGGGTTGGTCTCTTCTCCCAGGCAACCAACACTAAGACAAGAGGGTGTGGTCTTAAGCTCTGCCAGGGGAGGTTTAGGTTGGATATTAGGAAGAAATTCTTTACAGGAAGGGTAATCAGGCATTGGAATGGGCTGCCCGGAGGTGGTGGATTCTCCATCCCTGGAGGTATTTAAAAAGAGACTGGATGTGGCACTTAGTGCCATAGTCTAGTAACCACGGTGGTAGTGGATCAAAGGTTGGATGATCTCAGAGATCCTTTCCAACCCTGATTCTATGATTCTGTGTAAAAGTGCTGATTGTAAAATATCCCCCAGTGATTTACCATCTTGTTGGAGCAGGCTTACCATTACAGATGTCCTTATAAAGAACTTGCTGGTATGCATGTAAGTTTATTTAAGAAAGTTTATTTAACTTGGGTAATCTTCTTGATTATTTTGCACTCTTAAGCAGGCTGAACCTCCAATTCCTCCAACTCCTGGTTGGATCAGAAGCGCTTTGCATGCTTTCACTCTTACAGGCTTTTCTTTACTGTCCTGTTGGATTTTGGTGTGCTCCCATAGCTCTTTACGTCTCCTGGTAGTCAGCCTCTCCAAAGTCTCCTAAAGTTATGGCAGAATAGCAACAGTGTGAAATTTAGGCTTGCTTGTCAGTTTTGGTTTCATCCCCAGGTTTTCTGGACAGGAATGCTTTTGTTTTGAAGTGGAGTTAGAACAGCAGCACTGGAAGCGTTTTTGTAGCTCATTGCTTTGCTATCCACTTGCTTGTCTTTGTAAGGGTATCTCTGCAGTCATAACTTTTTAGGTTGTCTTAGTTCTCATTAGGAAGATTATGTTCTGCAGAGCCAGATTACACAGGTGAAGTTTTCCTACTTTCCAGGAGTGGGCAGATGCGTGAATTTTTAGATTTTGTGTTCAAAAGAGAAATTTTTTTCTTTTTTTTCCCCATGAAGTCAAAATGAAAGTGAACATTCAGAGCTGGGGCACAGGAAATAATAAACTCTCATTTTCTACCTGGAACAGGACTGCTGCTTTTGCCAACTGACCTCTTTGAGAGGGCCAGCAAAGATGTCAAGTCCATCTGTTTACGTCCGCTGAAACAGTGCACTAAGGCAGCTGGAGGTGTAGGCACACAAGCAAGCGAGGGAGAGTGGAGAGGGTGGGTTTATTTTTCCTTCCTTTGCTCCCTGAGCAGCAGAAATTTTTTCCTCCTCATTGAGAGCATCCTCATTTCAACTCTAGTGAGGTTCTGATAGATGGAATGATCTGAAGGGGCTGGAAACTTCTCAGCTGGAAATGTTAAAGGGGCACCTCAACATGTGTCATCTAAAGAAGCTGGTCTCAGCCACACGAGCATGTGGCTCAGCAGCTCAAGCTGCTGCAACTGACTGGGTCGCTGGGGGTAGGTGAAACCGTGACCATCAGGGGCTGCAGGCAGGTTTCTTGATTTAAACCGCAAAATGGAAATATTTTTTGATGAAGTAAAGGTCAGAAATGCCAAGGCTGCTGTTAGCTGACTCAATCGTGCAAGAGATGATCAGAAAAGTGGTACTACCCAGAAGTAGGACACACATCATTTATAATTTATCAGTATATAGGAAAACACATTTAATGTCCTGCTGTGCAATAGATGTATCTGCTACACGATCACCAAAGAGATCTGCTTGTTCTTTTAATTCACCTCTTTTCACCTAGTTGAAAAGAAGCTGCTTTTGTTCTTTATTGTCCACTTAATCTAAGAGCTTTATTTCCTATGCTTATATCTGCAGGGTTAGAAGAGTGAATGACGCATAGGAGCCTGCCTTGAGGATTACATATTTGCCACCACAGCATATTTGAAGGTGTACCATGAACTTCATATTGCAGGCAATTAGTGAAAACTGTTATTTCTGAAACATGAAAATGTGATTAACTGTAGGCAGCCTGAAGGAGCGTGCTGGCAGCCTCTCAGCTGGCTTAGGGAAGCGGCAGGATGTTTTGGACACAGGCACAGAAGTGCTATCTCACTGCAGCGTGTAGTTCATGGAACTAGACGGAGTTGTGGCATGACTGCATTTGGGGGTCACAACGGTGAGGGATGTCATGATTCAACCTAATGTAGCATGGGAGCCTCGGTAGGAAGCCGCTGTGTTTATAAGAAACGGAGTAACCACAACTACCAGTGGCCCTGAAAGATTCCACTGTGGCTTTCATTATGAATAGCATGCAAGGCTGCTGAAAGCTTGGGTTAAAAAAAAAAAAAGGAGATAACAGCAGAAGACACCCTGTGAAGGAGATGTGAGTTGTGTCTCCCAATAACAATAAAAAAGTTTGCTTCTGCATCTGTCATGGTTGCTGTAAGACAGAAAAGGATCAAAGATCAAATCATTCCAAAACATCAATTAAGTTAATGTGGGGGAGGAGTGGGGAAAGGGGAGGGCTACCGTAGGTTTGGTTTGTTTCAACAGACTTGGAGAGGATGGACTCCTTACAGGCTGCTGCTCATTTTATTAGATTAAAAGGCATCTCCTGTCAGTGGTTTTGGTCTGTTGCAGGAATCAGATGTGTTTGTTTTTGTTTTAAAATGCTTCTGAAAATGATAGGTTGCATTAGCCCAACTCTGTTGAAATAATGTCTTAATCATTTGACTGCTGCACAAATACATCTCACTTGCAGCCTGACTTGGAATTTACACTGAAACTGTTAAAGAAACTCTAAAGTTTTGCAGTAATTTTTATTTTGTACAAGGGATGTGTTTTTCCATCTTAAGTGAATGGAAACCCGTGAAAATTACACAAATCAACATGATGTGTGTTTTGCGCTGTAGGTAGATTATATTTATGCATAAAGCATCAGACGTGAATTTTGCAGTCTTTGGCTTTGAAAACAAATAAGGCATATGAGCCAGGATTTTTGGCTGATGTGTTATTTTGAAACAAAGTGTCAGTTTTGCCTTCTGAACATCATTTATGTGAAAATGGTTTAAATTGCCAAAGATAAATTAAGAGTTTCTGGCCAAGTTTTTCTACTGCAAATCTGTTTCTTTACCATGACGGAGGCATGGGTTTTGCTTTCAACCTGCTGTATTATTTCACGTGAGGTGATATTAATCAGCTTTCGAAAGAAGTTTTGCTTTCTTTGTTGGCTTTTCATTCTGCAGCCTGTTAATCTCTTTACTCTTCCTAGTCTTGGGTATCTTTTTCCGATGTGTTACTGTGAATGCTTAAAAGGGTCTTTCTGGTACCAGGTTCAGTCCTGCCTTTTGTTCCTTCCATGGAAGTATGACTTCTATGAGATCACTCCCAGCTCTCTTTCATAGTTCTCGTCTGGGCTTGCCGTGATCTGTAGGGCTGGGTCCCTGGGTGCCAAAACTCAGTGCATAGTGCTGCTTATGCTGTGCCTGTGGCATCTCTCCTGGCTTTGCTTGCCCTTCCCAGGGAGTCAGAAAAAGGGCAACCTGCCCCTGCCACCCTTTGCTAACCTGCCATGAGCTCAGCTGATGAATTGCATAAGCACAGTGTGTGAAATCAGTGTCGAAGGAAAAGCACAGGGTGGGGGGAAGGCAGGGTAAGTTGTTGCACATTTATGGTTCTGTCCTTATTTGGTGTTTCTTGATGTTTTGTCTTGGAGGGAAGTTTGAGAAAACTTAGCAGACAGTTAGTTCTGAACTTCACTGGTGTTACCTGCTTTCTCAGGGGTCGGGAAAGCGCAAACCTGTGCTTGGTTTGGTCACTGCTGGGTTTGAATTACAAGCATGGCCTTTGGATTGGGTGCATGATGAGTCCTTCAGTGGGGAGGGAGGAACAAAGAGATCGAATCTGTCTGGTCTACGCCTCATTGTGTAACTGAGTAACTCGATTAGCTTCTTCTTACATTGTACCTTGCTCTTACCCAGTGTTCATACATAACTTGTAGTTATGGGTGGTCTGAATTCCTGATGACTTGGTTAAATGTAGCTGTCACATAAAATGTCTTGATGTATTACAGAGCTGATGACAGCAATCCCCTTTCTTGTGACATCTTTGCAGAGAATGGGAAATTCTCTTACATATGTTGTTTATGTGGCTTTTTCACTTATCATGTAATAAGTCTCTGGGGACCAGCATGTGTAAGAACCCCTTTCTCTTCCTCTTTGATACCTTTCCTTTTGTGATGAGAAAAATTACTCGAGCTGGAGTTCTTGTCACATTAAGAGACTGTTATTGGCAACACATTTGCCATGGGAGCTTTGTACTTTGAACATGCTGAATTTGCCCAGACCTCTGTTTACTGTAGAGCACAGTGCAAATCACTCATGCCTAGATGTCTTCTGAACAGCGGGGATCGTTGTAATTTGTGTGCTAAGAAATGAATTTTGCAGCTGGCTTGTGTTTTGTCTTTTGAAGGGTTCAATGAACAGTTTCTAGCTGCCTTTCTATGTGTGTAAATTTACCAGACACCGGAAGTGCCTAAAACCATGTTTTGGTTGGTTGGTTTGTTTGTTTTGTTCTTTTGTTTGTTTCTTTTGTTTTTCCTTTTGCTCCCCTGTGATACAGATCTGAAGCTGCTGGGTTGGAAAACTTTGATATTGCAGAGCAATGCAAATATTTAGGGGGCTGTGATACCATTAAATCTATTACAACAATGTAGTCTTGTAATGTCTGAATTGAAGTTCAGAGTGCCATTTTGCATTGACTCCCAAACCTTCCGAAAGCCACAGGAGTCTTTCAGATTTCTTGATGATGTGCTTCCCAGCCTTAAAGATGAGCTTTGAGAGCAATAGCACGCATAAAATCTAACCACTTTAAGGCATCTCCAGGTGGATGCATAACATTAACATCTGAGAAGCCCAGCATCTTCTGAAAATCCTGGCTTACAGTGTGGGTTTTGTTTTATTTTTTAATGTTCTTGGGGTTTGGATTTTTGTCTCTAGGCTCCAGCAGTTAACAAAGTTGTGTCCAGAGGATTTGCAGCAGCCTGAAAGGCTGTTTAACAGCCCTGTGAGGGAGGCAGGAGTGCATTGGGGTTTGGATCCCCTTTCTCCTCCTTGCCTGTATCTGTCAAACATCCAGCACCTGAGGTTTGGTGGAGCACCTCATCTGGATAAAGAAGACTGGGTTTCCTTTTTTTGTTGCTGTGGCACAAGTCAGGCAATGTGTAGTTGAGAGCAAAGACCTGGGGGCATTTGTTTGGATCAGGGGAGGTGAGAAATCAGCAGGCCAAGAGGACTGATCAGTTTGGGAGATGGGGGATTGTAAGTGGGTATGGGAAACAGTGGTGTGGAGGGACAGACATGGTGTGGGAGTCTTGGACTCTGTCACATCTCTAGATGTCTTCCAGTGAGAAGGAAGGGGTTTACAGCTTCTGTGTGCTGTTGGCCTGACTGGAGCAGGTGACAGCTGCCTGTGAGAGTATGAGCCAGTGATATTTAGAAATAGCAGACACACACAAGAGGTTTTTTCCCTCCTAAGTGAAATTTTTTGGGTTCTCTGGTGCACTTCTTTTTTGGCTACTCCCACCTACCTGTCCATGGCTTTCCATTTGGGTACTTAGCTTCAGAAAGCATTCAAGGGTTGTTTTGGTTTGGGCTCAGAGGTCTAGAACTTAAAAACAGGCGGATAGACCAAGACTTGATTTTTGAAAGTCCGAAGTGACTTCTCCTACCTGCCCTGAAGTCTGAGGGCAGAAGTAATACTCTTGTCTTTAGAACCTGTATATGAATGTGAAAGTTGCAGTCCATTTGCCAAATTAAAGAGTAGGTGGTCTGAAGACAGACAAATACCACTAAGGAAAGCTTCCTTTGGGGAGAATCTTTGAAGGTGTTTTGATGGTGATGGTGACAGTCATGATTGAAAAGAATTAATTCAGTTCTGGACACAGAACTGCTTCTTCCTGTGCTTCAGGATTGGGCAGAAAGCTCTAATCTTTTTCCAAACCAGGTTCTGTTTTCCAGGCACAGCCCAAGTATGGGAACTCTGATGCTGAATGGTAGGTGCTTCCTTGTAAAGTGACCACAAGAGAGTTAGGATGGCTGTGCTTGTGAGACTCTAGGGTTAAGACTGCCCAATTTAACACACTGTCATGAATCACATTTTCCACTTTCCTTTTGGAGTATCTTCTGCTCTGAAGACAGGGACATTAAACTTCATATTGCTTGATGACCATAAATATCTCATTTTTCAGTGTTTGGGTCTGTGATACAATAGCCAGTCAACAGTTGAGTTATTTTTAAATTATCTTCATTGCCTGAAAGACAAAATCAAGCCTGAATGACCCTCTCAGGGGGTGCCTGGTGTTTGTTACCAATTAATTTGCAGTTGTGTCTTCCTGTTTGGGACGGTTTCCTGTTTTGAATGTGGTGGGGTTGCAGCAAGAGACTCCTTGACTTTTTTTGTTGGTTTATAGATCCTGAAGAGTGGGAATTTCGGGCTATTTTGGGCATGGCAAGAACACAGGAGGGAGGTAGAGAATTCCTTGTGCAATTCGTGGAAAACAGTATAAGAGGTCAGAGCTACGTTTCCAGATACTTGGGTTGTGATTGCCTTAAAATACTAATGAAAAAAATAGGGAAATTGCTTTTATGGTGAGAAATGATTGGATTGAAATGAAATGAACATGTTCAGGAAACTATACCTTACAGCTTTTAGAAAAGCCTGGAAAAACTGGATCTTCCCAAATGCACTCCTTTTTCCTAGCCATTTAGAAAATTGAAGATGCACATAGTGCGTGTTAATTTTTATACAGCAAGGCATCTTGGATAAGGTGAGCTGTAGCTTGTCTTTTATCCTCCTCCTTGACTATTCTCAGTTTCTTGCTACAGACCATCTATTTCCTTAATGATGCTCAGACTCTTCTAGGCCTTGCTGCTTTATCGCTCTTCCCCGAGGTCATTCTCAAATCATCCATGTTCTCATGACTGAGGATAAACAAATGTGCAGATGCATGTGAGGGAAGAATGAATGAAGTAACTCCAAGTCACCCAAACACTGCAGTGCACATGTGTTTTTTCCCAGGAAAGATTTGAGAGACTGAGCTTAAGATGGCATGTTCGTTGTGATTCTTTGTCTTTTTGGAAGATGCTCAGATACTGTAGAACAAAGGACCTGAAATAATTCTGTTTGTTTAAATATACTTGTACCTGTTACATTTTGCTTTCTTTATGGTTGGTAGACTTGAGATTGTTCTGTAACTGCTTGATCTCTTTTCCTGCCTGAGGCAAACATTTAAAATATACTAACAATGCACGTAACCCTGTTTGAAATTCATACTTTTTTTTTTTTTATTTAGGAACATGCATACACCAGGAAAAAGCACCAGAATATTGTAAGAGAGGCTTTCTTCTTAATACATTGGTCTCTGCAGTTGTGAAACCCCTTATGGAATAATCATCTAAAATTTCTGTGACAAAGATTTGCCTTCTTAATGCCAAAGCATTTCCTGGATTTAGTTGTATTTGTTAAGACAGTAGCATTTGTTTTAATTTCAAAGCAGCTCAGTTTTCAGCTGGAAGAAGTCTGAAACTGTATTTTTGATTCAGGACAAGAACCTGGAAAGCTAGCAATGCCTTCTTCCTCCTGTGGCAAGCTTCCTATAGAAAGCTGCTGAACTCCTCAACTCTTCTGCACCTTGCTGTGTGCTTTAGTAATTAGAAATGTTGATGCTCTGGAAATTATTGCTTTGGAAATTAACTAAATTTGGAGGTTATTGCATGAAGGTGCTCTCATGCAGACTTTATACATTTGTTATATAAATATCAAATACAGTATTTATATAATATATAAATTATATATATTTAATGCTTCATATTTTAAAAATATTTTAGAAATGTGGGGTACAGTCTAGAAGAGAAGGATTTTTAATTTTTAAAATTCAAAATCATTCTTTTGAGAGCAGCTTAGAATTTGCTCTTGATATATTTTATATTCTGGCTTTCAGAAGTCATCATACATTAGTTGTGGTTCTTTTTATTCTCAACCACTACTGGGGGACTTGATAAATACTTCAGTGCTGGGAGGTGATGCTGGAAAATAAGGGAGAGTGGTTCAAAGAAGCAGCAGGAGTCAAGGAGAGTAAAGGGAACCATAAAATATGTAACAGATACTGATCTGGTAATATTAAAGAAACATATCTTATGTCATGCAGTGTGACTTTATTTTAAAAGCAATTTGAAGTACAGAATTACAGAGCCTTGAAATTATTGGATTTAGACTTGTTTCACCTAACTATGTGCTGGAGGCCATGTCTAGACAAGCAGAAGCAGATGGAAAAGATGGGGAGCAGTTGTTACTGGAGGACCTTATGACCCCTTGAGGGTTGGAGTACACTTTGTGCAACTGGAGAGAGGCTTCTGGTGTAGCTTCCTCCAGAAGCAGCCTGGTTTACGTGCACCGTTGCTCTCCTGAGAACAAGGATAAGCTGATAGTCCCAGCCAATGTGCTGGTACAGAGGTGGCCTCTGTGTTGTAAGGTGTCTCCACAGAGGGATACATCTGCAGAGCAGTTCAACTTTTCTGTTTCACTTCTTTTGACTATATTTGAAACTTAAGGTCACTAAACTAATTAGGATAGTTTGGCATTTGGAGGTTATGTGGAGTAAAGCTCATCTGCTGGAAGAGTAGTAGAAGATTTCTTGTTTTGCTGCAGATTTTGTGGTCTTGTGATATAACTCTTGTTCTTGGTTACTGCTTTGACAAAAGATTTGTTGCACACTAAATTTTTTGAAGTTTAGAGCATATGCAAATTCACTTAAAAATGCTTCCTCCCCTTCTGAGAAAGGTAGGAGGTCTCATTTTATTATTTACTTTGCACTTGGTTTGTGGAATGATTGTCTCTTTATCTGGCATGCTTTTGTGGCCTGAATATTCCTCAGGGCACAAAGATGAATCATTCATCTCTGCACAGGGTGAGACACTTCAGTTTTTTAATGAATAATATTGTGGCATAACTTGTGCTTTGTTTTTTTCCTTGGGAATTGCTGCTGTGTAGAAGATCAACCAAATAGGATGTAGCTATACAAAAAAGTGAATCACCCGTTGCTTGTTTTGGAGGATGTCACTGTGGGAGTCACAGTGCTACATGACATGTGCATGCTGTCCATTTAGGATGTAACCTTGCAGAGGACTGTTGCCACAGGTCCCCTCACTTCCCAAGTGTGTCTGTGTCCCTTTTGGGACCTGGAGGGTCAGTTAATTTCATTCTTTAATTTTTCCATAGCTTACAAGCAGGGTCTGTTGCCTTATAATAAATAGATAATTAGAGCTTTAGATGTGTTTTATAATTTGTGTATCATGTTTATTGTGTTGTGATCACTTGGACTCTCTTATGAGTTTAATAAATGAGCCATAGAATTGTATAATTGTTGGCTTACACCGTAATTCGTGTGTTATTTGTGCCTTGAACCAAAGGGCTGGGGAAAGAAAATAGCAGTCATGAAGGGTTTAAAACAATTGGACTGAAGTCAAACCCCAGTTAATGCTCAAAGGATAGTAGAATAGGAATATATTTGAGGATTTCAAATGCATAGGCTTGCAGCATGGCTACTTACCTTAAATTTCCTTAAAAGTACCTTAAAATACAGTTGCCTATTACATGCAAATTACACACCATTTTTGTGTGCTACGTGCAGGTTTTTCCAGTGCAAAAGAGATTGATTGCCTGAGTGGATTAATGCCTCTCACATCTGCAAGTCTTATTTGAGATCCAAAGTGAAATAAGCCATACGTGTTCAGAGCGGACATGTGCGTGTGTCGTAAGTGCTGCTGCACAGCCTGGCCTGGTTTGAGAATTAAGAGGTTCAATTTTTTGTAGAAAGGATTCAGGGCTAAAATATTAATGTTTCATAAGCAGTATGGATTTAGCCTCACTTATTACTGTTTTTTAATTATTATTTGGATTAATCCCCAAACCATTCTCACTAGAAAATTTTTAGTCAAACTTTTTTTTTAAAATTTTACATGTATGCTGCAAGTTTGAAACTATATAGGCACAGGACTTGAAGGACTGGCGTCTGGCATTTTTCCAGCTAGCCCAGCTGTCTTCAGAGGAACTGACTAAGTTGGCAAAGTGTGGTGTGGTTTTCTTTGTAAATTCCAGCAGAGAGGAGAGAAATGGGCAGTAGCTGTGGTGAGAGCTGTATTGTGTGAGTACTTTCTGTCATTTCATCTTGATCTCCTAAAATTCTCTCTTCTTCATGGGTTTGCTTTTTTTTTTTTTTTTTTTTTTGGTGCCAAGTTTCCTGAGGTTTTTACTCTGCTGCCTTCTCAGAAGCTGCTGGGGAGCATGAGCTCCTGTTGCATCTTTGTCAGGTCTGTGCTGCTCTGAGATGTCCTTCCGCAAAAATACACAGGCTTTGTCGTGAGGGTCTCTGCCTGCAGGAGTGGCCTCTGAGCATCCTCTGGGAAGGCAGGAACAGCCTCCTCATCTTTTAGTCATAATATGTGAGGGATAGAGTTTCTGAGACTTGATAAGACCACCGGCGAGTGTGGGACTGGGGCTCTCAGGTGCTTATTTGACATGGCTTACTGGAAGTATGGGTGAACAAATACAAAGATTAAAGCAAGCAGTGAGCTGCAGATATGGACACTTCAGCAAACACAGCCGAGAAAAATCAATTTTTCACAAATGAAAGAGGAGGGAAAAAATCAATAGGGAAAGGGCTGTTATTTTCAATTTAAAACCAGGGGAGTTAGGGTTTGATCTCAGAGTTCATGCGTTCCTGTTCTCATTCACATGTTGCACAGCTCTTGTTATTTGGAGAACTGTAGACTGTGTTGTATAGAGATCATTAAATATAAATGGCTGAAAGAATGTGAAATGCTCCCCATCCTTATTTCTTTATTTACTTGTCTACTTGCAGACGCTTCTCCCTCTGTAGTTAACTCTTGTGGATACTATCTCCCTGTATGGACTATTGGAGTGCATCAGGCTTTCTGGGCTGTGAAGTCCACCAGCCTTTTCCTGATGCATGTTTTGACAATATTTAAAGCACACAAATCAGACTGTAGTTATTGATCTGTGTTTGTTTCTTTTCAACAGACTGTGATTCCATCTGGCTACCTGATGGCGCAAGTGGCCCACAAAAACATAACCAATACTGGTTAAGTAGAAATACAGAATTCCACTTTGCAGTACTATCTGCATGAGGTCTGGTAAATATGACGTGACTGGGCAGAACCAGGTGGGATACAAAGGACCCTTGTCTCATCTTGGTGCAGCCTGCTATAATGGCAGGGCAGAGTGCCAGTTTTTGATGTTAAAAACAGAAGCAAAACAGTATTTTTGCCTGATTCCTGTTGCTAGATTCCACATTGCCAAACACGTCTACTAGCTTTAACTGTGTGAGAGCTGTGCTACCTTGCAGATGCCCTTGTCCGGGCACCAGGAGGCAAACCCACGTGCCGATGCAAAGGCTTTCTTTCCTGACACTCTGCTTGCATGCAAGCAGGCACTACCTAGGTCTTGGCTCCACTGGGAGCTCAGGAAAGCAAGTGGAAGTGATCATTAGGAAGGTACTGCCAAGTTCACGAGTGATCTGCAAAACTGCGCATCTCTATTTCTTTTCAGTCTGTGGTAACTCCTAGTATATATTTTTTAACTTAATTGGATTAATGTCTCTGCTGTGTATGACTCCAGCTATGACAGTGTAAAAGTCTGTTGGGAGAAGCACCCGCACCCACCAAAGGCTTAGAGGTTCTGTAAAGGTGGATGGGAGAAATAACAGTCTGTCCTGACTTGTATCACTTAATTTCTTTGGAAGAGCAGCTTACTGCTTGAGTGCAAGTGTACCAAGAGCAGTTCTGCTGAGGAATGTTTAAGTGCCTGTATTTATTTATGCGTGTCTGTATGTACATACATGTGTGTATGTATATGCTTTTGTATATATGCATACATGAATATGTATAGTGTGTGTATATAGATATGAAATACAACAGTAAGGGAAGGTGACCTAGGCTTATTTGATTTAACACCTGATGGAAGAACTGTGCTCAGGGGTAGTCAGCACAATGTTCCTGCTATGGTCAAGGGAAAGCTAAAAAGCCCTTCTGGATCTCGAGTGGGTCATGGTTACCTCCAGAGATACCTGTCCCCATGTAAATTGTATGTCGGGAGAGTCTACATTATCTCCTGTCCCCATCTGGGTACTTTGATTAGATGCCAAACACTAGGGGGAGACAGACATAGACCACGATGGCAAAAGATAACATAAAAGATAGGATTTTTCAAATTGTCTGAATGACTGAGACAAATAAATGTGACTCTGGTTCTCAATGGGATGTGTCTGAATGGCTGATGTGCTCTTAAAAATGTCTCTTAAGCTAGTGCATAAAGACTTTTGAACTAAACCAGTAAGAAGCATACAAAGAGCAAACTAATTACTATGTGAGACCATGTTCCTGTGTTCCAGGAGCTCCATCAAAAACCTGATACCCAAACCTTGCCCCATCATAGGTTGCTACATACTCAAGTGTGTTGGGTATTTGAGTGTGTTATTCTTCCTTAATGGGAATATCTGATCTGAAGGGAGAGTAACCACTGACTGGGGCAGTTTAAGCAACAGTGGGCAGCATCATCTTCAGCGGTGGAGATTGGTGGAGGATATGTGATTGAACCCACGGTTATCTACACATTGTGTCGCTGTGTGGAGAGTGGTGGGATTTGCAGTTCAGTCCTGTGTTTCTCTCACTCCCATGGCAGTTTCTTGAGGCTGTGCATGTTTTTATCCCTGCAGCTTCTGATATGAAGCTAATGCATCTGAAGAGGAAGGGTTGTTGCAGGAGGAATCCTTGCCGTGCAGTTTGAGGAAAAGTTGTGTTACCATTCTGAACTTTTTTTCCACTGGACTGAAGAAAGATAAGAGAGACAAACAGAGGAAGAAAAAGAATCATAGTTGTTTCTATTGGAAAAGACCTTTAAGATCATTGAGTCTGACTGTAATTCTTCATGGATACTCAGACTATCATTTTTAGGAATTTCTTGTAATTATTATATACGTATGCACCTGCATAGGAAAACAGCCAAAGAAGTTGGAAGAAACCGAGATACTTCTAGCTGGAGAGCATAAAATACAGAATGACCCAGAATGTCACTCCACTTTTAGCTGAAGTTAGTAGTAGAGAAGATAGAGCTAGCCCCAGGCTTTACAAGCAATCCGGAGCTTTAACTGGCCACTGTCAGGTGCGGATTGGAAAAAGCAGGAACATCTCTGCGATGAAATGGATTTCTTGCTGCAGAGTTTGATTCCTTCCACTGAGGTTGCTGTAGTTGCCAACAACTTAGTGTTTTCAAAAAAATTGTCCTTCAAGTAAAGCAGAAGCCTGCATGGAGAGAGGGCTCCCATGCTTCTGCAGAGCTGGAGCATGGGTACAGTAGATGTTACTTCCTCTTTCTGTCTTGCCACTGGTTTGCTAAAATCCAGAATAGCTATAAATTTTGATACAATGAAAGTACTCTTACGAGTTCTGTCACCATTTTATTATGCTTATAAATACAGGACATTGCCAGATATATATATTGTAGAAGTAAGGAAAGCATGAGCATTACAGCTGAGTAACTTGAAATTTTGCATTTTTCTGAATATTTTCACTCTCTCGTTTCTTTAAATACATTTTCATCTTTTTGCATATCTGACTCATCTTTGTTCTAGTGTCTTACATTTGTCTGATGGTTTGTTTTTATGGTTCATTCACCTTTTTGTGTCTCTTTCCATTCTGGTCTCTTGCTCATGAGTATGCATATGCAAGATGCTCTTGCAATTTAAAAACATTTAAAATCAATAGATACAGCTTGTCTTGATAACTTCATTTTACTTCCTGATTGTGGTTAACTCACTCAACTTTCTGATCCAACGATTTCTGTAATAGTAGAAGCAGGAAAAAACCCCACTACACTCAGCAAACAACAGCTAAAAGGCCATTGTTTCTTAAGAGGCGTTTGTGGAAGTTTCTTAAAATTCTTAAAATTTTCCATACTGAAGGAGCGATAGAAGTGTGTACCATTTCTTTTGTATCTCCTCTCTCTGTCACTCACCCTGTTCTCCCTCCTTTTGCCCACTGTTTTTTACTTTGTTCTCTTTCTCATGTTTATCTTTCTAGTGCTGTTTTCCTTTACTTTGTTCTTCCTTTTTCTTTCCTGGGAAGAGGTTATACTGGTGCTGTTCCTCCTGTCCCTAAAGGTAACTGCTATGACTTGCTATCTCCCTCTCTTTGCTTCCCTATTAGTGTAAGACTTGGATGAGATGACTCTGCTCTTAGTCAGCTGTATTCCTTGTTGCATGGCTAATGTGCTTGGTCTGTTCCAGGGTGAAAGTTTCTGACTGCCTAAATCCTATTGAAAATCAGTGTATCCTTAACTGCTGATGAAATTATTGCCCCAGTGGCTGTTCTTGGAGCTCCAGAGAAGGATCTGGTCTGATTGCAGAGCAAGGCAAGGTGTCTGCCAGTGATGGTAATTGAAGGTATGCATGGGGCTGGACCTGAATGAGGAACTTGGCAACATTCTTCAGCAAATATCCAAATGCATGAAATGGCTGTGGGAAGGTGGAACCACCTTCACCTTAAGTGCGTGACTGGTCATGCTGTCCTATGCTTCTCAGTGCCGTCTGGAAGAGTAAATAGATGAGGAGACAGCTGAGGTACTTAATACCTACTTTGCCTCTGTTTTCACCAGTAAGACAGGTGGCCCTCAGGACAACTGGCCTCTGGAGGTCAGTTCAGAGATACGAAGCCTTATATTCCAGGAGGAAATAGTTGGTGACTTACTGAGCCACCTGGATCCTCATAAGTCTATGGGACCAGACGGGATCCATCCTAGGGTGATGAGGGAGCTGGCAGAAGAGCTTGCCAAGCTGCTCTCCATCATCTTCCAACAGTCCTGGCTCACTGGGGAGGTCCCAGATGATTAGAAATTCGCAAATGTTACCCCAATCCACAGAAAGGGCTGCAAAGCTGACCCTGGCAACTACAGGCCTGTCAGCCTGATCTCGGTGCCTGGCAGGGTTATGGAGCAGATCATCCTGAGTGCAATCACACAACAC